>CM031860.1:9764524-10217818 GCA_018697195.1 Certhia americana
CCCTTCGTATGGACAGGCCATACATGTCCACAGATTTATTGTGCACTTTCTAAAGGCTTCTGACAACACAATTCTCACACTGTTGTAGCATGATAGAGAATTACTCTAAGCATGTGTCTTTATGCTTCTCCAGTTTTCCCATCTTCTCCAACTTCTATGTCCAGCTATGCATTTTCCTTCCTCCCCCCACCTCATCTCCATCTTGTCTCCTCCCCTGAAAGCACCTCCCCACTCCCTATTTTTGTTTCCAGCACAGAATAAACACAAAAGGTTGGATCTGCCACCTCTAACAGACAAAATTAAGGACCAACTTCCTGTAGCATCTGCCTGAGCATGGGCATCTCCTCAGAGCACAGGAAGTATTGGTAGCCCACCTTGCCAGAGAAAGGGGCACCATGGAAGAAGGTGGTGAAGCCAATGCAATCCAGCAGCTCATTACAGCAGTCTGTGCTCTGCTGCACAGAGAGCTGCTGGGGCTTCCTGGGATGCAGGGATTCACTGGCTGCTGAACCTGCTAAAGCAACAGGGGCATCCTGGGATGGGCCATACTCAGCCTGTAACAGCTGAGGTCTAACACCTGTAACTCCACCAGGTGCCTTGATGCAGCCATACAGAAAATACAGGGCTGATTCAGACCTGCCTGCATGCAGCTTTCCTCCCCTCCATGGAGGATTGCTCACTGAGGCGCACGAGTGGGGCAAGACATGATCCATATACACCAGGTATATGACTCATATAACCATCTTTTATTCGGGTTTCTTTTTTTTTTTCTTTTTTTTTTGTTTTGTTTTGTTTGTTCTCGTTTCTTTTTCTTTAAAAGCAGTGTGTTAACATCAGGTATTTTTCTACGTTTTCAGACTCTGTACAGGTCTTAAAAGGAAATAAGCAATGCTCAATGTACAAAGTAAAACCAGAAAACTAGAAAAATCTGAATAAAATGGAGCAAGTTGCTGTCAGGGATACAGTACAAATTAGTAATTAGATGTCGTCTGAAGTGCAATACCATTGCAGTAAGGATGAGTCAAGGAATGAAATAAAAATACTCTATTTTAAACAAACAGTATATATATATATATATATATATATATATATTTATATGTATATATTTTACAGATAGTAGACCCAGTGATATCTGTAGAATTGTAAAAACATATTTACAAATGACTTTTTTTAAACATTACATATACATCAGCACCATAGTAAGAAAGAAAAAAAAAAACCCAATCAACCCATCAACCCAAATCTAATGATATCTATTCTCTAGTACTTGATTCCCAGCATGGAGTATTTGGAGGAAGCTTTACAAAGACAACAGAGATTTGTCTTCACCACCACTTATCATCAAGGCCTATCTCCCCAGTGAACACCGGCTTGCGTTGGCTGCTGTGTGGTGGACATGTGTTTCTAAGTTCCCCTTTCTCACCTCTGTGCTGAGAGGTGAACCCTGATCACTCTCACCCAAGGCATGGGTGCTGTGCTGTCCCCACCACCAGCAGGGTGGCTGCCTCCTCACCCTGTTACAGCTCTGTCACACAGGTGTGTGTCCCATGCTCAAGCTGACACACACAGAGCCACAGCACCCTGGTCCCTTCTGGGTGCTGCTTCTCCCAGTGTTTGCCTATCCCTTCCATTCTGACCAAGAGATGCTGACCCACAGGATGAACCAAAAACCAAAAAAGGGTGCTCCCTTTTCACTGAATTAGGGCCCAACCTGCCTCCTACTGAAGCAGCAGGCATGCTAACCATGCTCATCATCCTCAGCAGGAGCTGGAATTGGCCCTTGTGCTGTATTTTATAAAGGGGTCAGCTAAAAGAGATGTGATTAAAGCCATTTTTAAAAATGTAGCAGTCAGGGCAGGCTGGATTGATGGCTCACCTTGAGCACATTAAAAATGCAGCTTTGTCCTGCTGCATTGCAGCATTTAGAATAGGTAATTCCCCCCACTAGGCAACTCCAACAGGGGAAATTGCTCAAAAGGGAGCCTCGATGGGGCACTGAGATGGTTACAGACTCATTTGCTCTCCCTCTTTAATGTGATGCATGTCTGTGCTCCACCGGGAAAGGCAAGACAGCCTCCAGGGGCTTCGGGGGCTTAGCACTTGGCATTGCTGGGCCCAGGGAGAGCAGCACAAAAGGAGGTGAACAGGAGCTGGGGAATTGGAACTGGCACTAATACACTGCTGAAGAGCACAACTCATGGCTCACAGAGGCCAGCACTAGGCCAGAGGGTGCTAAAGCTCTGGACTGTGGGTTGTATTAACACTTTTTATATGCACAACTATATAACCTGATGAGCAGCTCTTAGCTGAAAACACCAAAGAGGTAATAGGTTCCAGAAAACAGCCTCCAACAGCAGTTTGGGAACCCTGCTGTATACACTCAGAATGGCTAGTGACTTCAGTGTTGTGTGAGATCTGTCACAGCTTCATCACAGGACTGTTCAACACTGGTCCAGACAGTGGAGATAGTCATACATCCCTATTATCTAAACCTTATTTGGGCAAACCCCATGTCTGTAATATCAATTATTTTACCCACTCGTGAATGTTCTTTACAGTAGTCCTTCACTAACTCCTGTTCTTCAAATACTGCAGTGAATTTTATTCCAGCAAACCAGAGAGATTAAACCAAACATCTGTTTACAACTGAACATACCACATCGAGAGCCCAGATACCCTGGGGTAATACTACCTGCCAAACCTGCACTTTTCAAGAGGCGAGGAGAAGGTCTTCCTGTGTGTCAAACCCTCTCTGTATGTTTTCTCGTGCCTGTTACTCCTTCCCTGCCTGGCCCTTTGTGGCTTGCCTGAAAAAAAAGTGCCAGCTCAGCTTGCTTTACACTGAAGGAATAGGAGGGAAAGAGAGTGAACTGAGAAAATCCTGGGGAGGAAGAAGAGGCAGAGGCCAGCTGAGGAGCTCTGCTAATGTCTCTTGGTATCTCTCAACACCCCAGGCAGCTGGGCCATGGCAAGTGCTCTGACTTGGGAAGCACAATTTCAAGTCTCAAGAGGACTAAGCAGTTCATTAAGTTAACCCACCACTAGGCTGTCTCCAGCAGCAGTCACATAATCAATCTGCCCTCACAACATTACCAAATCTATGTTCTTCTGCACTTGTAGTGGGGTTTATCACTCTGCAGTGAAAACGGTGACTTCCCTGTGCCTGTTTAGGTTTGTGAGTGCTGTACGTTCCCTTAGGACAGCCCATAGCCTGCCCCATCAGCCTGGCCATGGCTCTCCGAGACCTGCTTGCCCCGGGGCTTAAACCTGTTTCTGACCAGGGCCTGTGCAATCAACCCTGGCTATCTGTAGGCTTTGCTCCCAGCTCTTCCGTCTGCTTCCCTGGCAGCTGCAATGTGCATAGTCATATAAGGTGGGAGATATAGGGACCATCCCACACAACTGTGCAATGAAGCCTTGTTTTAAGTGGGGAGAGAACGAATTTTCCCAGCCAGATGCATCAGCTGGCTTTTCCAGTTTCCCCATTCTGCCTCACACACAGAGTGGGCGCTGCCATGCAACAAAGATTGCTCGGTGGCATTTCTGAGATGCTGATGTTTTCATTGTCCCCTGAATCTTCCAAAGTTGGCTACAGATCAGCTTGGTTTGCACAATTGAAAACAAAAGAAAACAAAATAACCCCAAACCAAACAAAGACAAACAGGAACCCACAATCCAGGGATGGGGAGAACATCTGACTCCCTCTTCGCTCGTTCAAATGTAACAAAATGTAACCAGAGCTCCAGACTATACAATCCCATTCACTGGGGGTTTCCAAACAACTCATCAAGTTCTTGAATCCACTCATCCCCTGGTCCGCTCTTAATAATGGAGTCCACAAGGTCTGTGCCCTCGGCTAAACCGGAGAATGACCCCCCTGCTCCATTACTGTAGTTGTAAGAGATGTCCTGAGTGGGATTCCTCTCATAGGCCTGACCTTGGCCTGTCTGAGCAAAGGTACCACCTGGCATTTGCTGCGTTAGGGGCTGACTGAAGCCTGACATGGCAGGGACCCCTTGGCTTATTGCTGGCATCACCATCGGCCTGGCCTGGCTGGCTGCCTGTTGCCCAGGCAGAGGTGGCAGCAACTGTCTCCCCAGTGCTGGGTTCAGGGCTTTCACTGTCCCACTTGTGTCCACAACTGTCTGATTGAGCCCCTGTGGGAAGTGCTGCTTGGATAGCCGTGGCTGCCCGGATGGCATCGCATATGCGGTGCCATTGTTGAAGGGCCCCATTTCACCACTAGTCCTTCCAGGTATGCCTTGCAAGCCTCGCTGCTGCCAGTTTTGTGTTCCTTGAGGGACAGTCCCCATCAGGTTTTGAAGTCGTGGTGCTTGTGGCCTTGGCAAGACCTGTCCCACAGATCCTTTCATCTGCTGCTGATGCTGGGGAAGAGCAGAGTTTACCAGCATGTTCTGACTGAAATTGCCAACCATTCCCACCGCTTGTCCAGAGGCAGGCTGCCTTGTTCCCTGGCCTGCGCTGTGTGCCATGTTCATGCCACTTTGGTTTGGGTGCTGCAACATTTGGCTCATCCCTGTGCTCATGCTGTACATTCCTGGCTGGCTGGAAGAGGCATTGCTGTAAGGAGTCATGCCCATATCCGACTGGCCCGCAGTGGTGGGCAGCGTGCTTGGGGTCTGGGAGGGACCCATGGCCATCATGCTTGTGCTCTGGGCCATCATTCGTGATGTTCTCATGCTCTGGAGCGCTACTTGGTTTCTCACAGCCACTATATCCTGGGGTGAACCTGCACCAAAAAGGGAGGAAGATAAGAAAAAGCCCTGTAAATCTTAATTAACACAGTTTTGCGTAAGAGAGAATCTGTAGGAGCAACCTCAGCAGCACTTATCCTCTTCAGCTACACCTAATTCAGCTTCTAGCAAGCAAATGGGAAAACTTCCACCTGTCTTCTTCATTAGCAGCAAAGCAGCTGAATGTCAGTTTACCACTTGAAGCTCTCTTTTAAATATCTCCATTGTCTTTCAAAAGTAAGCCTTGAAAATGGAAATGTCAGTCTCAGAAGGCAAATCAATTTTTTTAATAGCTCAGGAGGCATAAATGAATGGATTTTCAATAGCATTGCTACTGATTAATTCTATGGAAAGAAGAAAAATAGGGGGTTTGTGGACATTTAAAGCAGGGAGAGTATATTAGTGAATCAATACTATAAGCACATTTTAGTTCACCTTAGGCCAGTGATGGGAAACCAGAAAAACCTAGCCTTGTTAAATTCCACACTGTGACAGATAACTTAGCCAAGTTTGTGTCTTACTTTCAGGGCTTGGGGAGGCTATCGATTTCTGGGAAGCCAATATGCTTCTATATTTACTATCTTTAAATAAAGACAATTACCTGGAGCTCAGATTATGCCATGGGTTCATTGTGGATTTGAGTCACTACCAAATACAACAGTCAGATTTGAGTCACTGACTAAACAGTCAGGTTCCTCAGATTTGAGTCACTGACTAAATACAACACTTGGCAGGTGAAGCTCAGAGTGTATGAGACACACAATTGCTCCAGGCTCAAATCTTATTAAATGCCAGGTGTAAATATAAAATCATTGCTTAAGAGTTAAGAACTGTACAACAGAATCTGAATGTTCTTAAATCAGCCCCTATTTGTTGTCCCTCAGTGACAGACAGCATCCCTGAACATCTGCAGGGAGAGGAGAACACTGGTCCCTGTTGTTGATGTTGGCTTGGTTTCCATGAGAAACGCATCTGGATAAAGGAAGCAACATTTCTATACATGTCATTCTATTACATAACGCAGAGTATAGATACAACTCCAATTTCTGCAGCACCACAAGTTTCTGGTGGGTGCTTTTAGCTCCAGCACACAGCTAAATGAAACATTTTGAGCATCAAGCGAAACCATCTGGATCTCACTGGAACAGACCACATGTAGTGGCAGCTTTTACTTTATTCATGCTATCAAACTGCTTTCTTAATGATTGTCACTGGGTTCCCTTGATTTTTCTTAACTTAGATCAGCTCCTTCCATGATTAGAAACAGTCTTTTTATGATGGCTTCAAGTGCTTAAGATACAGATGTTTAAATCTTAATGCATCTTTAGCTATTTTTTAATTGAAAATGGCAGTTGAAAAGCTCCAAAGGAGGCTCTAACAGCAAGTGGTTCACATACTACTTTTGTTAACTACTGTACTTGGCATAAGTGACAGGAGATAAGACAAAGAGTAGTTAAAAGAGAGATGCAACAGATTTCAAAGTTTTAGGCCACTTTCTAATCTTATTTACACATAACCTACTGCACTGGATTACATTCATGTGACTAGAAAGGAAATAAAAAGGTGAACTATTTAAATTAGTTCATTTATGAAAATGAATTCCTTGCTGTGTCAGATTATCCTTAACTCTCTTCTCTGTTTCTTTCAAATAATACATACAAAGGCAGTGTTTCGAAGAATGCAAAGAGATTGTATGTGTGCATCTCAGTGGATGGCTGTGCACACACTTCTTGATTTTGGAAATTAATTACTGGGGGAAAAAAGTAATTGCATACAGAACTTATGGTGCCAAAAATAAAAATGAGAAGGTGATTAGAAGAAGCCCCCCTGATATATGCCAGTAGAAGATGTGGCTGCATGTTCACATCCTGGGAACCAGAAGGGGAATGTGAAATGCCCAGAATTGCCTCCCTTACTTTCTGTTGCATCTACATGATATTGTCGTGAATATACAGCACAAGTGTGTGTTCATTTCATGTCTATATAGAAATCATATAGTTAGTTAGTGAAGACATACAGCTGATGCTTTGCACCTAAAATGCTCAGAACTAATTTCTGTTCCTAAGCAAAAAATCAGTGCACTTACATTCTTCAGTTACCTGGGAGCACTTGTGCTTTTTTTGAGATCATTAAAAAAATCTTTGTTTGCATCTCAGATATTTCACTGTGTTTCCCACAACTGACATTTATCAGTCCCCTCTCCAGATAAGCATGACCTTTCTGAAATTCTCTGCTCATCGAGTTAGATAAAGTGGGGAATGAAGGAGGGGCAAAACCAAGATACAGTTAGAAATGGTAGCAGGAAAAAAAATCTCATAAGAGGAGAGGGCAACAAGATAAATCCATGAATAAATCCATGATGTCTGGATGTCAAAGAGCCAAAACAAGTGTCAAAAAAAAGAAAAAGAAAAAAAAAAGAAAAAAATAAGGGAAAGGGAAAGAAAAAGAAAAAGAAAAAGAAAAAGAAAAAGAAAAAGAAAAAGAAAAAGAAAAAGAAAAAGAAAAAGAAAAAGAAAAAGAAAGCAGTTTTCACTGAAGGAAGAAGAAAAGAAAATATTAACTTAATTGAATATGCAAACTTGGGCATTCCCCTTTGGGAAAATATGTGGTCTGTGCAACAGCCTGTATTCCTCTTCTGGCACACTGCTTAAACCCTAGTAGTCACAAACTGCACAAGCTTTCACACAGTTGTTGTCTTAAGGGCATTGGCTCCAAAACAGGAAAAACAGTTTGACTTTTACCTTGGAATTGATTGACCTGTTGCACTGGATATGGACTTCGCTGTTGATGGAGATGCTGCCGAGGCAAATGTGACTGCTGCTGCATCTGCTGAAAATGAAAGACAGAAAGAAAGCAGAAGAGAAAGAGATGATCAATTAATTAATGGGCTGGTGGCAAAACTGCAGAACTTGCAGTGGTTCTTATCTGGTGAAGTGTTCTGGAGAGACAGGCAGAGTCCTCAGAGCACTTGGGCTACTCAGCACTCCCGACTCTTTTTGGCTCAAAAAGGAACATGTACTGAAGCCAACATCATCACTCCTTACTTACAGTCATTTCACCCTGACCTCTACAGCATGAGCTTTCTGTTTTCAGGCAGAAAGGAGAGGGAGGGAACTAACTTTGCTCACCTAGGTCTAAGGGCAACTGTAGCCACACCCACACTTTCCTTCCCTCAGTCCTGCCAAGGTCCAGAAGTTTGTGTTCCTGGTGCAAGACTGCTCCATGTCTGACAGTCAGCTGCAAGGATTACTGCATCCTGACCCAAGCTCTGCAGCCTTGGAACATTCCTGAGCCAAAACAGAAATGGATTACTAAGGCACATTTCCTCTTGTGCTTCAGTGAATGATATTTGGGGAGTGGTGACTGCAAAATGCGCCCTTGATTCAGACCACATTGCTCCTCTGTGTTTTTCTCTGAATACTTCTGAATATTTTAAAACAGAATCAAAGACTGATTATAGAAACAGAGCTTTCAGATGCTAAGGTGTACTCAACTAAGCACTTACTGAAAGGCCATGTCTTGGAGCATCATCTGCAGCTGTAAAAATACTGTGTCCAAAACCAATGATGTGTAACAAAGGTACAAGAATGGCAGAGATAGGAAAGAAGGAAGTACTAATTCCTGCATTCAAAAGTATGTGTTACACGCTATCAAAAAGAAAGAAGGACTCTTTTTAGGCACAAACTACCTCAAAGCTAGGAGCCTGAGAACTGTGACTTTTTCACCTTTCATCTCTGAAAATTGTGTCAACATACTTGACAGCCTCAGTTTGGTGGCCTTTTAACACTTTTAGGTTTGCCTTCTGCATCCAAGTCACTGACTGGCTCTTGGCTTTATGCATGTGAATTGGCCTAATCCATGGGATGCATTACTGCATCCTCACTCTCATGCACTTATTCAGGCTTGAATCAGTTCAGGCATCTTTATCCTAAATACTTCTAGGAGCATCCTTCCTGTTCACTGAGAGGAAATTTTTCTGTTTCTCAGGAGCAACAAAAGAAAGGGGGGAGGTAATCTGTATTTCTGTGGTAACATGGCATGCATGTGTTCTAACACAAATTTAAGCAGGTCTTACACTGTTCTTCCTTAGCAAGGGAGGAGAAGCAAAGCTTAAAGCAACTGCTGACCTACCAGAGCATTATCTAAGCAACATTAGGGGGCTGCAACTTTAAACTTGGGTATGATCTTGAACTCAACAGTGTGGCTTACTGTGGTCTTTCTCTTGGGCTGCTTTAAGACTACAGCTGAATTAAGCACACACCACTGTTCAGACTACGTAGTTTAACATTCCTATTGCAAAGCCCAGGAGCTCAGAAAGCCAGGTGATAGCTCCAATGCAGCTCTTCCATGTTGCCACTGCCAGAGGTGGTTTCACTGTTCTCCCACTTCAGTCTCTGGTTCTCCCCTTGCTGCTGTCTCTCCTTTGTATGACCTAATTGCTCCTACTGGCACTCAGTAAACCTGATTAAGGAATTGGTCTGAGTAAACAGTAACATTTTTCTTTGCTAAATCTCCTTTTAACCCATGTCCTTTCTTTGTCCCAAATCCCTGTGCAACTGCACACAGATTGTACCAATGGAACACCATCATCAGAGCTGGGGAGAGGACCTGTGGCTGTAACTGCAGCTGAGTCTGCTTCTGCTGGAGTAAATGCACCATTAGATGCTAGGTTAAAGAGCTACCTTTTCCAGTGCCTAAAATCCAATGTAGCTATCAAGTTACCAAGAAAACATGGGTAATACTTGCCAATTTATGGTAGGACTGATACAGTTGCCTCTTTGACAACCATTGCTGAAATACCCTGACAGGAGCCACAGAGAGAGAATTCCCAAATTTGGAAGGAAGGGCTGATGCTGCACTCTCTGTAGCGCTCATGCTCATCCCAGCATGTGTTGGATACTGTACCTGCTCCGCTAAGATCTGCTGCTGCTGCTGCTGCTGCCTCTGCTCTCGGAGAAACTGTTGTTTCTGCTGCTCCATCACATGGAGCTGTGCTCTCTGCTCGATCAGCATCTGCTTCATGATGGCTGCCTGGGGCTGGCTTCCAAGGAAGTGTCCCCCGGAGCTGGTGCCTGTGACTATGCTGCTGGAGCCTGCTGGGACGGAAGGCTGCATGGGCCCCGTGGGCCGTGACAGTCCCACCGGGTGTTCCTGTGCAAAGAGAGAGAGAATGCCTTGTTACTGGGTGCTCCATAGGCAAGGGAAATCACAGCTCACCAAGCTGAGGAGACACAGAGTCTGCGGGTGAAGCCTGAAGCTTGGAGCAAGACCGAGCCATGGACTACTCCCCACAGGGAATAGGTTCCTCTTTTCTCCTGGAATTCAAAGCCCCTCAGGTAAAGCAGGAGCACTTTATAATTAATTAATATGAAATAATGAAGTTGCGAGCTAAGTTCTTTTCATACTTCAGAGTCATGTTTTTCTGAACTTTTTCTCTCTTCTCAAGGAGACAAGAATATTTCTCTTCCTTTCTGTTTCCCTCTCTTCGTAACAGCAATTTAACATAGCTCCCTGGATTGAGGAGCCAAGGTGGTTGGTGCACACAACGAGTAGGTGGCAGAACCTTAGGATTTAACTCCATTATGTGTTGATTCAAGATTTGCATCCTGCAGCACTGGACCAGTGTATGCAGCTGAACGAGATCAGGGCAAGAGCCTTCCCTGCCCACACCCCACTCTCTCTTCACGTTCTAAATGCAATTTGCTGCCTTTCGCCGCTGGGAAAAGCACCGACGGAAGGTCGGGAGAGAAATGCCCAGCTCAGTCCCGGCAGAGGGGCGGGATCAGGGGCGGGATCGGCGGAGCCCTCATAGCGCTGCCGCTGCCGGCAGGTGGCGCTGTTCGCCCGCGGCTGGGGCCGAGCGGGGCCGAGCGGGGCCGAGCGGGGCCGAGCGGGGCCGAGCGGGACCGAGCGGGGCCGAACGGGGCCGAACGGGGCCGAACGGGGCCGAACGGGGCCGAGCGGGGCCGAGCGGGGCCGAGCGGGACCGAGCGGGGCCGAGCGGGGCCGAGCGGGGCCGAACGGGGCCGAGCGGGGAGCATTCCCGGGATTCGGCTGCGGTCTTCCAGGCCGACACAGCCCAGCCCGAGGTTGGTCCGCGGCCGAGGCAAACGGGGCTCACGGCACCGCCAGCGCTCCCTAGGGCCCGCCCCGGTCCCCGCCGGCCTTGATCTGAAAACCAGCGACTGCGTGCCCGGTCCCTATCTCGGGTGTTAAGAGCCCGTAGAACCTCTTTAGCTGATGAATTCAAACGACAGGTACTTATTCAAAACCACCAACTTGATGGAAAGGACCTGTACCACTTTAGCATCCTTTGTTGTGCAGAACCTGCCAGGGTGAGGTTGAGATTCATGTGCCTGACGGACCTTTGAGGATTGTCAGTCACTGTGTGATCTTGGTGGACAGAAAGGTCATCTTGCAGCAGTCACCTCAACCCAGTCAGGAAAAGGGTTGAGTTCAATGCTGGAGTGTAGCTTGGGAAAGGAGGATCAGCCTTTCTGCATGCAGGTTGGGTTTTCAAGGACCCTCTTGAGGAAATAACAAAATACAACTTGTCCACATCTCTACTTTTCACAGGTATTCCCTTGAAGGGCTCTCTGCTGAAAGGCAGCTCTCTGATAGTTAGGTTCTTTCCCTTTTTAACATCTATCTTGGTTTGAAAGTTCTTTCCCTGTTCCCCTTTCCACTTCTCCCCCAGTCCCATCACCCACTGCACTTTGCACAACCTGGTCAAGCATGGTCCCTGTAGCATCCTAAGGGCCAGGGCTGCAGCATTGGCTGCATCTCCCCCAAACTGGCGTCAGGGAACCACTAAGGATCCCTCAGCTGCTCCTGCACTGAACCCTTCACCCACTCCTATCCCTGAGCTCCTGCTTTCTTTGCTTTGGAGAGACACACAAATTTATTTGCTGTCTCCAGCAGAGCTGATGGCAAAGGCTTTTTCCTACCACCCCCTGGCCCCTCCCTCAGCTTCTGATGAAGTCATCAAGCTACCAATTGCATAACTGATGCACAGGACTATCCTGTGTTATACTGGGATATGGGCCAACTGCTTCCATTTATAGACAAAAGCAGGGCCATGCTGCCAAATAATGGAGCCTTTGCTGCAGCCACTACAAGGCAAAGAAAAAGGAGGTGAAAAACCCCAGGAGCCGAAGAGCATGCTGTGAAGTGACATCCCTTGGAGCTTCCTCTGCGAGCATCAATGCCCAGCTGCCTTTGGGGCTGCAGCCCAAGTCCCCATTGAATTGCCTTAAAAAAGAAAAATCTTCCTACAGAACTCCTGTCCTGGCTCCTAATGCACACACAGGTATAGCTGAGGGACACATTCACCCCATGCAGAAAGCACTCCATTCTCTGATGGATTATGTTATAAATTAATTCTGGAATTTAAAAGGAAGAAAGTTTTGAAAGGAGCCCCACCAGCTGATGTGAGCCCCGTGCACTGTGCAGCAGCTGAAGGAAATACAAAGATTAGCACGCAGGTGTCACTTCCAGTGTTGTGTGTTTAGTCATTTCAAGGTACACCATGAAAACTTCCTGTTTGTGTTAAAGCCAGGCCTTCTTCATCTAGACAACCCTCCTGCCCGGAACATTTCTTCTCCTTTCCTTTTTTTCTTGGCAAAAGCTCTTCCCAACTGATGATGAAAGGCCTTTCTGAGATCACTAGGAGAAGCCCATGGTTGTGTGTCCTGAAAATAAGAACACAACCCAGGTAAAAAGTCTCTGCAGGCAGGAAAATGCTCCCTAGCACCTGGGAGCAGAGCTCTTTCCCCAGAGTTTTAGCTCTGTAGCCTGCACTGCTGCTGTTATCCTCTATGGGGAGTGTGTGGAGATGACACCGGGCAATGGGCTATGTGGCAGGGAACTGGGGATGAAGGAAGCAACACTGGACTCTACAGGGCTACCTCTTACAAGCCATGGTAGCTCCAGACCCAGGTGCAGTCTCACCACAGGAGCTGAAAACCAAGTCAAGCAACTCAGGCTAAATGCAGCACTTCCACACTTATAGAGCTTAAAACCCAAACTAATCCAAGCTTCACTGACAACACTCTTTGCTCCTGCTCTGCCTGACTGCTCCCTCATCCTCCTACTGCACCCTGAGTCTTCCTGCCCCTGGACTTCCTGCTTGTCCTCCTCATTCCCTGCTATCCCTTTTTCCTTCCTGCACTCTCTGCCCAGCCTTTGCATTTTACTTTCTTCACCAACTGGCTCTGCTGCCTCTTGCTTCCCTCTCCAGATACCCCCATCAGCACCCAGCCTGTAGCTGCAGATCAGCCTTGCAGCTGTGTATCACCATGCTGGTCTCCCCAGTGGCCAATGCTCAAAACTTGGCTCACCCTGTAACTCCCAGGGCTCTGCAGCAGCAAGGGGACTGCCCAGCTCTTTCCCTCAGAGCCCTTTGGCTCATGTGTGCATGTGTATATAGGGGTGCCCTGTGGGCAGGTAGTCCCTGGAGTGACAAGATGGAAGGGGAAACACAGATTGTATTCTCAGGTTGTGATATCTGGGAAAATGGTACAATGTGATTTTTCATTTTTCACTCTGGCTCTTTTTAATGCCACCCAAAGCCACTGTGTGCTGCTCTCAGGCTGCAAACAGCTCTCTCCTGCTATCAGTGGCTTAAGCAGAGTCACAGGCGTTCCATTTGGGAACAGTGATGCAGCAGCTCCACTGCAGGGTCCTCACTGAGGGACAGGTGAAGCCAAGAGCTGGTTACATAAAGGGAAGAGGGTGCCAAGGCCCCTCAGCTCTGACACCGAGCAAGTTCAAACACAGGATGGCCCTGCCTAAGCCTCCCAGGAGCCCTCCTGCCCCTGCAGCCTCAGCTATCCACTTTTAAGGCAGCCCAGGACAGAATTAAGAGCTTGGCCCCTGGGAGCAAAAGCAGATATTGAAGGAACCAAAGAGCTGCCTGTTCACAGAACTGAAAAGCAGCCACTGTTTCCAAATGGTCAGCATAACACACCCGGACAGGTTTGAAGAGCTGTGCACCAGGTAAGATGAACTTGTGCAGAGATATGACTGCTTACTTAATACATCCATGGGAGATGCCCCCTGTGGATAATCCAGTCCTTAGTTAAGCAACAGGAAGATAAATCCTGTGTCATCCCAGTGTATTTCCAGGGCTCTACTGGAGTGATGGAATACTCTGCAAGAGCTCAGAGTAACACGTGTGGTATGTACAGTTATGCACAGTAAAAGGATAACAAAGGGGAGTGGGAATAAGATTTTCTTCTTTGTCTCAAATCTTATGTGCCTCTTCCTTATCATGCAGTAATTTATTCCTTCTGCATGTAATTCAACCCCCCAACTGCAGCTAAAAGCAATCACACAATTTCCTTTCAGAACGAACACCAGCTGAAGCCCCAAGAACCAGGCAGGGACACCCAAGCCTGCCCATCATCCCTGTGTGCACAGCCTGATATATGAGGAGCCAGCTCTGCTTCCGCTGAACACCAGGGAGCCAAAGTGGCACCTCAGGGAAAAGGGAGCTGTTCCAGGCAACTACTGGCATAAATCAACAGAGGATGAGTATTCCACATCTGGGAACAAAGCATTGCCCAAAAATCTGAGAGAAACATGGACTGGAAAGCAGGGTCGAGAATGTGTAAAATGGACAAATAGACATAATTTTCTGTGCTGTTCTGTGTCATGTGAGTGTATGGATATTGAATATAAAAAGCAAATAGAAGCCAGGAGGTAGCTTATCCTGCACACTGCATCAGAAGAATGACACTAGAAAAACGTATACAATCAAACATCTACATTTTAGAGTCAGAGCAGAAAAAGTAGACAAAAAAATGATTTGTGGCAGAAAATGCCTGCCAGCGAGTGACTTAAAGAGCTCAATCCATTTAGCTTACCACAAAAAGAACGGAGAGATGCTTTGACCATGGTGGATAAAAATACCTTCATGAGGGAAGAAATTCCTTAAAGAGCTTTTATCCAGCGAAGAAGGCAAAACCAGATACAAGGACTGGAAGCTGAAGATAGATTCAAATCAGAAAGAAGAATCACATTTTTACCCTCTGATTCCATTACCCATCAAAAATGGCAGATCTCCACAATTTGATGTCTTCAAGGATGAATGCCTTCTGGATAAACACAACACTAGTGCAATGGGTGTGATGTACAAGGTAGAACAGCACTGTCTGCCCTCACCTCTGCACAGCCCTGAGCTGCTGGCGGGGACACAGGCACTGCCTGCATGTCTCCCTCTGTGTGTGTGTGTCTGTGTGTTAAGAAGTGGGATCTCCAGCCTGTTACTGGGAACAAAATATTACTCCATCTCCATACACTAGGTCACAGTAAAACATCTCTTTTCTACCCAGTATTTTCTGAGCAGCCTGAAAGCACATTTCTATACTCCCTCAGAAATATTTCTGTTGAATTCCTTGTAATGTTGTGACTTATTGTGTCTCACAGGGACCTTAATCCTCTCTAAATCAGACTGCCCACAGCAAAGCCACCTTTCTCAGAATGGTACCATCTGACAGACTAAGGGAATTACAAATCCATTCATTTCAAACTTCTGGGGGTGTTTTTTACCTCAGAAAAAACAGTGTATAGGATGAAGGGATGGAATATGCTGGTTCACAACTCCAGCTCCAGCAGCAGGCTCAGCAGAGCAGATTGCTTCACCTATTTCCTCTGGCATCCAGCCTCAGGGAGGGACTGCAAACCTCTCTTCTTCCCCCAGGCCCCCGGTTGCCATGGTCTTTCATAGAGTATCTGAGCAAACAAGATCTCTCTGATGTTTGACATCAGACCTCTGCATGCAGCCAATTTGTTTTCCTTTCACCTCTCTTCGCCTGCATCTCTCCTCCCTGTTTTCCATACAGTTTATTCTGCCCACAGACCAAACAGGATCTGTCAGACTTTGGTATATTTTTGTTTTCTTCTAGGAATTTTCCAATGTTTTCATTTCTGTTGATGAAGTAGGTAACAAAGAGCTCTAAAAGAGGGCAACTGTTTTTTCTAATACTGTTTAAGAGCTAAAGGCCAGCAGAAGTTCTTCTCAAAGCCTGTGAGGAGAAGGGGCTTTGCTGACACCTTCCCACATACCCATTTCTGCTCCAGCCCAGGGGTTTATCTCCACAAACCCTCAGCACAACCGATGGAATTCAGGAATGACAGGATTGTAGTATTTCAACAGAACGCCACTGAACTTCAACCAGCCTAATAAATCCAAGCTCATTTCCTCTTTTACAAATAATAGCTCTGGTGATTTCTCCCTTCCCTCAAGAAAGAAACCTTTGCAGGGGAAATCACTCCTGCTTTCAGTTTTGTTTATCCCCTGTTTCACCAGCATACCATAAGACTACTGTATGGAGTGTAAGGATATAATGGTTGGGTTTGTGCACTGGCAAATTCATTTATCTCAAATAATTATTTTCCTTGTAATTGCAATTTTAATTGGTCTTATTATTCTTAGGAGAAAAAAAAAAAAGTGGATCAGACCAAATTCAAACCAAAATACCCTCTTTACATCCATATCTTGAAAAAAAAAAAGGGGGGGGGGGAGAAATAAGCCCCCCAGGCAAGGCTGGTGGCAGGGAAGGAAGGAGAGTGAGGATTTGAAGAAACACTGAAGTGCCCAACGTTATATTTTAGGCGTATTGTGAAGGCTGTAATTCCTCCCCTCAAAGACTGCTGTGTGAAGCTGTGCCATCATGGCATCCCACAGTGTGCCCTACCACTCAGAAAGCAAGAGGGAACTTTCATGGCGGGAGAAGGGAGTTGAAAACCTGGCCCACACCAAAGCTTTTCCATGCCATGTCCCTGCTGCCTTCTCCCACAGCTGAGGGCTTCCAAGGACACAAATCAGTTCCTCAAGCCCCTGTGACTTGCCATTTCAATGCTCAGCTTTGTCTCGGTAGATTTCCTGGGACTTTGGAAACTGGTCCTGGAGAAAAACGAAGTGAGAGCTGAGCTCATGGAAGCCACTGGACCCTGAAGCTGGTGCCTGATAGAAATTCTCCTGCTGCAGGTTTTAGCTTTAATCAGTGCCACATTCAAGCCCATCCTGGAGCAGGGGGGAGGAAAGCTAATGTGAAGCGTAAGGATAATCATGGTTAGAGAGCCCCTGGAAAGAGGGAGTGAAGAAAAATGGAAGATGAAAGCAGGCAAATGGTTTAAACAAACACTCACACAGGGCCAATGAGAAGGGGGAACAGAGGGAAAATGACACAATAAAAATAAATGCTGTAGGAGAAAGAAAAGCTTCTAAGCACACACTGAGAAAAATATGGGGCTTGGAAAAAGCAAAAGTGTAAGAAAAAGATGCTCTAATGGAGCTCTCTAGAAGTTAACACTCCCCATTATCAGGCAGCCCCTTTCCTTCTAATGGCCTGAGCCTGTACCACATTATCACCTTGGACCCCATGGAGCTCACTGGTTGTTGAGGTATTTTGAAGAGCCTGGCTCTAGCTCACACCTAGCAGAAGCTGCCTGAAGTCTCCTGTGGATGACTGCAGAGATTTTTTTTTTCCACTCTAGCTGGAATTCTGTTAAACCTCCTCTAAGTTGTTTTGTTTGAGAATTAACAAAAGGTATTTTTTCACACTTACAGGTGTTTTTCAGATCCTTTCCTCTGTGCTGTGATAAATTCAATCTTTCATTTTTAGAAATTCCAACTTGGCACTTGTGTTGCTCCTCAGCAAGCAGCGTGTAATTTGCCAAGCCTGAACGAATCCTGGCTGAGAAATAAACACAGTGGGCCATATGCTCTCCTTCCCATATGCAGAAGGCACCTTACCTCAGAAATTGGGAAGAAGCTGCAATCACCCCCATGGCATTGCTTTTGCCAAGGCAAAAAAAAAAAAAAAAAAAAAAAATCCACAGAAAAATGTATGGCAAAGGCTCTCCCAAAGTAGCCTTCCTCCTGCATGGCTCCAGGGACCTTTCCTGCACTGTCCCTGACCCTGTGACTGGTCTCTGGCCTGGCAGCAATGCGGGGAGGGGTCAGGGAGTGTGTCTGCCATGTCCCTGGTGCTCGTAGTAAAACTTCACTGTCTTCCTCGGTATTTCCCAGCACAGCCTTAGGAGCGCTCTGCAGCTCTCAACTGCTTCTTTCACACTGCTCTCTTCTCCCTCATTCACACCGTGCCCTCAGGAGAGGGAGATCACACACCATCGTGATCGGGTGAAGTGAGGACTTCCTTCTGCTCGGTGCCCATACAGGACACAGGGGAAGAATGTACCTTGGATATACAGTAACTCACATCCCTGGTGAGCTTCGGCAGATCATGAGTGGGACTGAGCAAAGCATTAGTGTTTAGAAAAAATGTTCATCTGTAGCTATTCACGCATAAATTCCATGATCTTCCTCTGCCTGACAGTGACTTCAAAGAGCTGGAGTATCTCCCTTGCCTTGTTTGCATGTACTTGTTTGTGCAGCCCCTCTGGAGGTGGAACTTCCATCTCAAATCAAGAGCCAAATATTTCCATAAGGTAGCTAGCAGGCCCAAGGGAAGTGGTCCAGCTGCCTGGTAATGCAACAGGATTTTTGCTGTGTTTTCACATAACTAGCTGCTGATAAACCGAGCTAGTTGTGATGGCACAACCAGGTATAGGATTTCACTAGCCAGTTCTTTTAACATCCTTGAATCCAACAAACCCAGACTACCTAGTTCCAGCACTTGAAACTCATTTGTTTTTTCTTCCCTCTTGGATGTGGTGTTGGTGTTTCTACTAGCCATGTAGCCTTTACTTTGATACAGTCATCTTAGTCCTACCAAAAATTGAGATAAGGCATTCTGATTTGGGCTATGCCTGTAGTGTATTTAAGGTCTTTAACCTCAACATGTCCAATACTGTATGGCTCCCTCTATTTATAGGACTAAGGAAAACCTCACAATTAAATTAGTCTCCTTTGCAAGGCCTAACTCAGCTCAGGTTTTAGAAGAACTGACTTTATCCCTAGACTTCCAGATCTCTAAGGCATAGCTTGCTTTGCTAATCAAGCCCTTATTAATGCTGTCTCAGGCTTCCTAGATGGCCTTGATACCTCTTAAGCTTTAAATTTCCTCTTTTTTTTTTTCCTCCCTCCACAACATGAATGCTTTTTTTGCCTTCTTCTATGCTGCCATCTTCCTAATGCCTACTTATCTTTGCCAGCTTAACTAGCCCTCCCAGCACAACCCCAGCTGCCTTTTTGCAGTCTTGGGCTCACCTTCTGAAGTCCTGCCTTCACTGGAGACAGGTCTTTGCATAGGATTGTGTTGATCTCTCCCATGAGAGACTTAAAGCAAGACATGATCTCCCTCCACCCCCCACTTCCCATCCTGCCCAACTCTCTGCTCCTGGCCACAGAGGACGTGGCCTCATCAGTGGTCCCCAGCCCTTATTCTTGTCCTAGCAACTTCACTGGGTCCTCTCATCTCTCTTGCCTTCTCCTTTTTTATATCTCACTCCCCTCTTGCTCTTTCCCATTGCAGCACAAGCATGCTCTGTCTTAATACTTAAAAAAATAAATAAATAAACCCAGTCCTAGTGACTCTCCAGCTCTCACTCTCACTCTCTTCTCACTGTCTGCTCTAAGCTTATTGAGTCTGCTGCTGATGATTTATACGATTTAGACTGAATTTAGGCTCCATCTCCAACAGATTCTTTTTCAAACAGGCTTTCACATCTCTCCTGTCACAGAACCAGAATCACAGGGTTTCTAATTTTCTTTGTCTGGCTGCAGCTCTGCACTATGCCAGGCTCTCTGTAATAGCTCCTTCTGGAAATCTGGTCCTCCTTTCCCAGTGCTCCTGCTTGACTCCAACACCTTCCTTTGCTTGCTTCGGGTTACTCAGACTAGTTTGTCACTGCTCACCCTCCCACCTGCTGCAGTTCCATGACTCTGTGTCCTCCTTCGTTGTCTCCTTTCCTTCTCCCTCACGTCTCAGAGTGAGTTCTCCCTCTGTACACATTCAGGAATCTTCTCTGCACCAGTGACTCACCGATCTCCCTCTCTGTCCCTGGCCACTTCCCGTCTGTTCCAACTAAATTCATGCCCTGCCTCTGGGATTATCTTGTGTATATCTGTCAGCTCAAGCTCAAAGTAGCCTCTCATCTTACTCCCTAGGCCTGCTCTCCTTCCTGTTCCTTCAATCCCTGTGGGCAACACTATGGCCTGGTTGTCACTCAGTCCATGGCCTGGTTGCTATCTGTGCCCCCATGCTCTGTGCAGTCCCACAGCAAGGTTCCTGCTGCCTCACACCCTGATACTTGCAATCTTACCCTACTTGTAGACTGCCCAAGTTCTGCTGTCCTGCTCATTCTTTTCACCTGTCACCCTGCCTGTGCCATCTCTCTCCTTGCTGCCTCTCTTGGATTCCCTTTACTTTGGATTTCCACACCCTCCCTTGCTCTCAAATTCAGCTGCAGCATATGCCACCTCACACATCATCTCCCTTTCACTGCTGAGACTTTCTGTCACCCCATCACAACCCACTCCTTTCCACATGTTACATTTTAGCTGAAAGTGCCTTCATGCTTTCCTCCCAGCTGGATCTCATTCTTGGGAGGAGAGTCTACAAATCACACAAATCTGACCCTGAACTGTGCCCCCACTATAGTTATATTTGTAGAAGTTTCTGTCTCCATGATGTTCAGAAGTCTTCTCTTTCCTTGTACTCCCTGTTGTGTTTGTCTCCTTGCATTATCTCTTATCTTACTCTTAGGTTCAAGTATTCATGGAGAAGGAAATGTATTTGCATCCTGCATCTGCAGAGAGCCCAGAACAATGAGACTCCTAAATTGGGATTATGGCTCAGAGGTGAAATAAATAGTCTAACAAATCCAACTTCAATCTGCATACAGCTAAATACACTATTTTATATTCTGTAGGTGTGAAAACACCGTTATTTCACTGTGCCCTTGCTTCACTACTTCTTCTCTTAAAGAACATAATATAAGGATGAGCTATCGTGTGCTGAAAAAGCCGGGAAATGTTAAGTTACAGTTCCCATGGCAATTGTAACTCAGCCCCCTCCAGTGCAGTACAAAGGTTATCACCATGTACAATAACAAGGGATGCTGAACACATGCGAAGTGACCAAATTACTGTCATGGCAGATAACTAGGTCTTTGAACTTCTGTGCAAGTAAAATCTTAAGCATTTACTGGGCTTTTAGCATTTAAGTCTGGAAGTGTGAAGACCAATACCCTATAAATGAAAGTCAGAATTATGTTGTATAGCAAATAGCTGGTGCTGGCTTGGAGTCCTCCTTGAAGAGACACAGCTAATGGCAATAAGAAATATTTTCATTGCTTTATGAGCTCTGGTAGCTGTCAACTGAGAGAGGGATCTGCCGATCAGAGAAATCTGGGGAGACATCAGTGTGTCAGAACAAGTGAAAAGACTTGACACAGAAGGCACATTTTTGTTGAGCAATTTGCATTAGCACTTCTGGACAAATTCTACATTTCACATGCAATTCACAAACTAACAGCAGCATTGCTAATTGGTGCAGTTGCCACTCAACTCTGGCGCCTTGTTCGAGCTACCACTAACGGGAATGAAGACTACAGTCTTTCTTTAGAAAAAAATGCAGCAATTATTTTCCAGACTTTGAGTTGCGTTCCCCCTGCCCCCACTTTCATCCTTGTAATTTCATTATCTCAGTAACTTAAAAATGACATGGAATAGAAAAATGCAAATCTCAGAAAAGTCCTGCTGGAGTTATTAATTAAAAACACCACTGTTTGCAAAGAATGATGCCCTTCATTAATACACCCTGCCATCACTGAATTTAACTATGTCTCAGGGTCTCAATGCAAAGCTGTATGCATATCTGAAAAAAGCCCAGTAAGTGGCCAAGCACTCAAATCCCAGCCACTAAACCAAGGCTGTGCTTCACAAAAATCTAAAATGCTGATGGAATGACAGAATTTCTCTGCTCCCTCTCAGCTGATATTAGAAGTTATTTAACTGAAAACAGGGCAGATCTCCCATCCATCATTCTTTATCCTTTGTAAAGCTAAGTCTCCTGGGAAAAGGAAAAAGCATCCATAATGCAGCTTTCTATTACCACTGCTCAGAATGCTCAGGCAGCTGTGGCTCAGCTGAAGGAAGCTTTGGCTGACTCATTTTTGTAAGTTAGATGGCTATTTTTAGGGAACATTTCCTTTAGGCCCCTACAGTGCAAAATCCAAAGGAGCTAATGACATTGGCAGGTGCATAGATTGTTGGTGACCTCCTCTAGCTGAGTGTTCATATTTCCTTACTATATTTTTTTCATAATGTATAGTGAAAAAGGGAACAACCTACAATTACAGATCTTCCAGCTTTGATACTTTTTCTCTTTAAATGCCCAATGAGAAACCAACGTGCAATAGTAAAAAATGGAACAGCATAAAAAAACTATACAGATGCACCTAGAGCTAAATAAATCTAATTCTGAAGAACTTGGTGCTAATAGTGTATTTTGGTTGCATCTCTACGGATGAATAAGTGTCTATAATGCACCTGCATTCTGACCCTGATCTTTCTGCAGCTGCAAGAATCTCATCCCCTTTCTTGCTTTCCTTGAGACCTCCTTGGCCCCATCCTAAGGGTCTAGCCTGACTGTTGTAGAAGTCACTAGCAAGAGCCACATCTCCACATCTCCCAGCTATGCTCTTTCAGAAGGAGTAAGAAAACTCACAGTAAAGCCAGGAACTCCCAATCCTGATCACGAGACATCAGTTCTGGACATTGATGTTGCTTTATTTTCTGTAGTGAAGCACAAAGCAAACTCCTGTAGTACAACTTTCTGGTGTAAGCCCTCTACCTGGGCTTCCTTCTGCTACACCCTGGGTTAGTGGCACAGCAGTCACTTCCCTGTGACTAAATCCTGATTTGGAGGCCAAATTATTTTGAGTCTGACTGCACAGTCTTCTTGGTAATCAGTACCATGCACACCCCCTGCTTCTCAGGCTGAATCAGTTGGTATTTGGGGAAACGGGCTGGCTGGGAGTTCTGTGTGTGCCTGGTCCCAAACATGGGTCCCTCTCTGAGCATCCCACCAGTATTCACCTGGCGGACCACGGAAAAAGGGAGGATCTGAAATTCCCAGAGGTATGGGTTGCCTCCTTCCTTCCAGCTACTTTATCCTTTGTCTGTATTCAAAGACTTTGCCCAGAGAGCTGATACCTCAAACCCTTCACAAAGCAAAGCCAGCAGTGGCTCTGTGAAACCACGGGCTGTACTTCCCAATGATAGAGCAGGGCTCCAATTTACCAACACATGGTGTGACTATCAGCTGTGAGTCTACAAAAACTGCAGAAGATAGCTTTAGACTTCTTAATACCTTATTTCTGATACACGGAGGGACTGGGGAGTTTGCAGCTTCCCACCTGTTTAAGTATAATTCACTACAAAATATCAAACAAATGCATTCAGCCCTTTGTAAACATGTCATTACCTTATCTGTTCATGTAACACATATCTGTAGCATATTGGCAGTACACCTAGTACTCCCACTAGTGTGGGAGACTCCTAGGTTCAAAGTCTCCAGTGTTTCTTTTCTTCTCTAATGAAACCTTCTTTTGTTTAGCTCCACCTGCCCTTAGGTTGTAGCTGTAACTCTGTCATTAGCATCTGAAATTTGTTTTCCTCAAAAGCAACCTACAACACTGCAACAGACTGGGTACCTAGTAGGGAACACCTAAATGAATCACAATTCTTCCTTCAGAAAGGTTTAACAGGTCTGAGTCAATTTTCAGCAGCACTGTTAGTTCATTAGTAAACTTGGTAACCAAATATTCCTGCTAATATCATGTGAGGTGAGATTCTTATGCCATATTGTAGCTGGTAAGCTGAGTACATAATGTTTCAAATAAAATCTACTAGGAATGTCACAATTTTTGTGAGTCTCTGAAGATTCTCATTGTTTCTTAGTGTCCAAAAATCAGAGCACTCAGGCATCTCCATAGCAGCCCCTGAAAACATTGAGCTGTACCCTCTGGGTGCAAACATTTTGTTGAATTTTCACTGAATTTCAACCTAATTAACCCACATCTGATTTTCTAGATATTATGTATGAAAACACATATGTAAGACTGAGATATTTCTAGCACACAGACTGGCAGCTGTGGTGTCCATCAGAATCACCATCCATCCCAGTGCTGGCATCTTTCTGGGCTTCACCAAAAGCTACCAACAAGTTCTGGAAAACAAGCAGCTGAAGATGCTGCTAAGGATCTGCTACCACAGATAGGTGCAAAGACAGAAAGCCTTTACCCATTTGACTATGAATGAAATGCAGTGAGGGTTTTACTTTTAGAAAAACACCAGGTTTATATCCACTGAGCTACTGCGCTGACTCAGTGGGCTGACTCCAGGTCTTTCCAAAGTTGCCAGGCATCTTCTCCAAAACATCCTGGGGACTGCCATAGATGTCCAATGCTTAGTGTGTGATCTGGGGCATTTCATCTGTGAGAAACCCAGTGGTCAGGGAGGAAGGCCACACCACTGGCAGAAGTGCTGGGACTCTCCAGTGCTGTGCTTTTTTACATGTCATGGACACCTCTGACAACTCAACCACAGTGCTTGCACTTTCTTGTTCTGCAGCCAGAATACCTGTGCACTGTAGTAAGGCAGTTCATCTGTATAAAAATACTGGGATTCTCAGCATGGTGACACATCCAACTTTGCCAGACATCTCCAAATTGTAACAGAGTCATCATACTTCAGTGTTCAGTTTGTCACTGCAAAAACATCAACTCCTTAACAAGGACAATACATTAGCAATGTGCATTGTTGCCCTATACTTATCAACCAGAAGTATTATTTTTATTTAACTGTAAGTGGCACGTTTGCTTTGCTGGCTTCCTTCCAAATAATTTTGTTACTCTGAGCTGAGGTAGTAGTGTGTTTTTTTCACTGCTTACAATGAGACATTTCTCTCTTAATATATAAATGCACCATTGCCTGAAAAAAGCATAGTGACCAATGCTCAGGAAAAAACCCCAAGCATAAATAAACCTCATTCTTTCTCTCCCTGACATTTCAGAAACAATCCTGCAGCAAACCTCCTTTGGCTAGCCACTAAAATCAGCAAAGACGCAAGCCAAGGCAGAGCCACAAGCCTTCAAAAGCTGCTGGGAGAAGTGGTACAGGAAGCTCGTGGAGTGGGCCTTTCTTCCTGCTGTTCCTCCTCACAGCAGACTGTGAACCTCTGTCCTGTAGCTCTCCATGGTGACTCTAAGTGCAGTGACATCCATAGTTGTCACCTGGAAGCACCCACCCTTCCTTTGGAAAACCGAACAGCTCCACCCTCACACAGATCAAAAGCCAAAAGCATATGCAGAGGAGGAAAGCTGCTGCATCTTCAGCAGGTGCTGGACATGGACACAGGAGAAAATGACTGAAGATTTATAATGGGAAAATCAAGGTGCACCACCTAAAGGACTAATTAGCTTTATTTCCTTCCCTCAAAATACTTGTTATAATTTAAATTGTGTGGCACAAACTTGGCAGTTTGGTGATTGTATGAGAAACAAACCAGTGTTGTGTGTCTCATTTCCAGGTTTTTACTGTTATTATCCCTCACTAAACTTGGACTGCTTTAAGATTTACTTTCTCGTCTTTCTTAAATGCTGTGGCCTTGTACAAGTGAAAACCTACAGTACTGTTCTGTAGCCAAAGTCTGCCTGGAGGGTGAAAACCTTCCTCTGCAATGCTCACATGGCATTTTCTAGGAGTGTACAAACAAGATTAGCACAGAGAGGTCCAAAGATTGGTTAAATACCACAACAAACTTAATTGCCTATTTAATTGAACTAGGCCTCACCTTCTCCAGAGTGACTCGACCTGTTCAGCACTGGAAAAGGCTGGTGTTGGCACTGCCCCTGTTTGACTGGCTGCATGTCAGCCCAGGAAAATATATTTAGCTACAGTGCGCTTGCAGGATTGCATCTCACTGCTCCACAGGAAATCTCTGGAGTCAGAGCTAAAGATATCACTGCACACTTGGAAATTCACGGCCAGCTGTAAAAGTGGGGCTTCAGTGGTGATCAGAGTGCTCAACAGCATCCTTTCAATAAGCAAGGAGGCTGAATAAAACACTTCACTGTGCTGGGTTCATGGCAGGCAGGGTGCTTCCATGGAACCCAAAATAGCAACAGAGGAGGCTCTTCTCTTGCTGGGATAAGGCTGAATTGATACATCCTGTTCCCAACCCCATGCTCATGAGTATATGGGAGGGGGAGAAGTCTGAGGAGAGAGAACTGGGAACTAGAGCTGAACAAGCACACAGAGGAGATCTCCTCCCACACAGAGGAATCCTCCTGAGAAGCTTTCAGAAATTTTAAGAGTTGTCAGATCCATTTCAAAGAAAGAAATCATAAAAGAGAACACACATCTAACACAGGCTTTCTTTTCCATAAAGAATATCTACACTTGGGTTGTGGTACCAATTCCAGGACAAGTGAACAGACAGAGAATCCTATCAAATCCTTGTCCTTGATGTTTTTAAATGGCATTTTGCCCAATGCTCTCATAGCTCGTGAGCAACCTCTCCAGCACTGGGCAAGCACGGGGCACAACCTCACCTACTGCCTCAGTCTTGGAGAAGGATCAGACCCCTTCATTTCACCACAGTTAAGGAGTGAATACAACACAGAACCATTCCCCACTGAAATAATGAAAAGGCAGGATGCAAAACCAGCTCCTATTTTCTGTTAATAAGTGCTTTCTTACTCTATCTAATCATTCTCTCTCAAGTGATGGCTAGCTGACTGTTTGCATTTCATCTCAGCTTTGGAATGCTCCGTACCATCCAAGTAATTCCAGCCATCCAGAGCACACCTCTCTTCGCTCAGTGACAGGACAGCTCTGTGTGTATGAAGCAAGATCAAAAAGAAGTAAATGTAAACAAGTTGTCCCACTTTGAAGAGCTCCTTGGGATCCAAAGCATTCTGTCAATAGCAATGTAAGGAAGTACTGTGGCCTTAAGGTCCTTCATGCTGTTGATACGGGAAAAAGTGGAACTTATTTCAGAATCTTATTTAGATCAACCTGTTTTCTTTCAGGCAAAAAGCCTGGGGTGCCACCTAGCCTCAGCTGACTGGTCTCCCAAGAACAGATAAACTTCTTTGCTTCCAGACAGGTCATTAATTGGTAGAAAGGCAGCAGGTGGGTGTATGCAGCTTTAGAAAGTGTGCAGGATATGTTTTCCTTAATCCTACACAGGAGAAGATGTTGTAAGAGTGGTGTTTGGCAGCCTGATATATTCACAATGCAGATTTTGGACAAATCACTACTGTGCCTGATGCCTTAGCATCTCCACTCCTACGGAACAATGACAGTTCCTCTGATTCCAACAAACTCCCCCAGCCCCAGCAAGGCAACAAGATTCAAGGAGCTACAGTGCCAGCATGCGTTAGTTACATTCTCAGATAAAATATTTTCTCCAAATTAAAGCCCAGAATCGTATTTCTTGTCTGCACACACCTAAACAAATCAACTGACAAAAGACCCTTCCTTGAGTCCGAAGAAAAAAAATAAATTTCTCTATCCTACGTCATTCTAACTTCCTTTGAGCAATGTCACTAAAAACAAAGGTCAAGGAGCAGGCAGGAGAAGGACAGCAGGATTCTTGGCTAAACCTGAGGGATTTGCTGTGGTCCAGACAGTGCCAGCTTCTGTGGATGCTGAGACAAACATCTCCTTATTTCTGCCAGGGTGAGATGGAGCAGCAGAGCCCCATGAATCCATCATGGTTGTAGGGAGCTGACAGCTGTGTTCCCCCTTCAGCAAACTGCTTGCCCTTTCTCAGATGGCACTTGAGTGCTGCACACTACCAGGCACGCACTCAGCTCCTCCTTATGGGCACCTCTGCCATGCCAGAGCAAGGCTCCGTCACTGTCAGAAGATTTAAGGGAGGATGTGGAGATGAAGGCCAAGGCTGGCTGTGGTTGCTGCTCTGGGCTACTTTTGGCAGCGCTGATGGCTGCGGTGATGTCTCTCAGGCTGTGCTACACCACCAGCACTCACTCGTTGCTGTGTCCACTGGAAGCAAAGTTTAGTGAACAGGAGAATCCCCAAGCAGGGAACAACCCCAGAGATTTCCCATGAGTGGAAATACTGAGGAAGGTTCAAGAGTCTGCATCAAGACTCTGATGCAGCTGCCGAAGCGTGATGCAGTGCCAGGGTACGAGGCTGCTCAGCAGTCTGTTCTCCTGGGGTGGCTCTTCAGCACGATGACAGCTCTGCAGAGCAATGCACCATGCTTCCAAAAAGTTGCCATGCCAAGTCATGACCCGAGAGGCAGACAATGGGAGTCAAGCCACAGTCCCTTGAGTATGCACCAGATGCTTAGACTGCAAAACCACTGCTTTGGTTAAGCTGTCTACACCTGTCAACACTTTCTATTATGCAATTTGCTTTGAGCTAAAAATGCTCTCCTTGGATAATCTCAGCATTTTAGACCAGTATTGCCAGCAGTGCTCTCTAAGGACACTGTTTAGAGAAGTGCCATGTACGAATAATGGAATCACAGAAGGCAGTGATGGAGACGATCAGCTAGCCCGTCTCTCAGCTCCCATGAGGACTTTTTAGTCCAACACACTGAAATTACTGTAACGAGAGAATCTTGTAGCACATCAATGCTCCTTAACAAACAATAAAAAGCCTGGGAAGAGGAAGTGATCAAGAAGTTTGTGATATATATGCCCGTTAGCAGACAGGTCCTCCTAGAGATGGCCTGGAGAGTGCTCTTGTTAAAAGCCAATTGGATGAATGACATTTAAAAAAAAAAGGGATATGTGTGTCACTTTTCCACAGCTTCCCCCTGGCTCAGTTCAGGCAATTATGGCATAACTACCAGGGTTAAGTTGAAGCCTTCCACTGTGTCAGAGTATGAGATAGAAAGGGACACTGTCAACTTCTTTGGGCATTGAAATCTCATTTGCAGGAAGGGAAGGCATCCTCTGCCAGCTCTTTCTCTTGCATCTGAAAGAAGAAAGTCAAAATCGGTACAAAGTCAAAGTCGACACAAAAAATGTGGTGGGTGGTTTTTCCTGTAGCCTTTACCTGTGGTGTTTCATTCACATGGCTGCTGAGAGAGGAGCCTCCTCAGAGATCTCTGGGGTAAAACTGCCTTGCCATTTCACAAAAGCAGAACGTTATCTTCCCTACAAACCTCTTCCTGATGAACTCCATCAGAAGCTGTCCAAACTAGTTTCTGTCAGAGCCACCAACATGCCACAAGCCTGCTCACCCAGCCCAAGAAGAGGTGACATGCCAGTGGGTACAGGCTGGCACTGAGAGAGGAGATCTGGGAGTTTAACCAGAGGTTCCTACTCAGACATCAGATGCCTCTGAGTGTCACTCAGCTCCAAAGTGCTGCTGGCTTGGCAAACACATTCCAATGGGAAGGTGAGAGGGAGTGAAATGCCCTACTCACAGTACTGAAGGAGATAATAAAGTGGTCAGGCTTCTAATGATTTGTGCCATACAATCAACATCAAACTGTAAATACCACTGGAAGATGCGGCTCCCTGGCAATCACCACTTCTGCAAGAAACTCGAAGAATGACAGGATGCTCCTGGTTTCTGGAGCACTGAAAATCTCAGTGCTGCAGCTGTCTCATGTTTCAAAATCAGGAGCTTGTCTGGCCTTTCTCCACCAGAGTGTTAAGGACAGAAAGTACACCTGCAGCTGGTTCGACTCCAGATGTAAAACTTTACATCCACGCTTAAAAAAATACCAGAGCTGTAGTGAGACATTCAATTATCTGACTCCAGGAATCCAGATCTTGATACCAACAGATAAAATCCCACAGTGTAACAGCATCACCACTTGGCTTATACATGGCCAGATTCCAAAAAGGATAAACAGAAGAGACATCATTTTCCCCGAAGAAGACTGGGAAGGCAGAAACTTAAGGCAAAATTATGTAGAAATTGATTAAATTTATTTCTAGGGTTGCCAGTGTAACAAAATATTATGATGGCATTTAGTTATCTTTAGAATTACAATATAGTTTTTGCTTCTTGCTTAATACCCATCTCTAAAGACTTTTCTCCCCAAAATTTAAGTGGTTATCTGGAGCACTACAAGCAAAGAAATACAAGATGCAGAGCCCTTTGCTTGCCCAGAATCCACTATGAGATCCTGGATGTATTGTACAGTGGGGATGACATTTTCAGTGTGTTGTGAAACATGTGCAGCATCCACACACCTTCTTCCACACAGATCTCATTGCTTTCAGAGCAAAATTTGTTCTTGGACACTTGCAGAGAGACCATGCCAAAAACAATTGATGTGCTTGTACAGTTTCAAATACCAGGTTTTGGCCTCCTGGGGGGAAAATTTTTGTTGTTGTTTGGTTTTCAGCAAAGGCCTCTTTCCAAAGGCACAGGGAGCTATCCTTCTGCAAAACAACAAATTACGAGCGTTTCCCTCAACCACCCACACACTCTGTGGAAACTTAAGAGGATTCATTTGGGAAAGCAGGGATGAACTGCACCAAGGTGTGGAAGGAAGCATTTATTTCTTTTTCTTATTTTTTTCATTGTTAAATGATTTGCCTCTCCTCCAGGCCATGGTACACATTGCATAGCTTTAACTTTAATTGCTGTCCACGTACATCTCTGCTTGCAAGGTTCACATGATTACCTCACTTCATGAAGCATATCCCAGACTTCACATCACAGGAGATGTGGCAGGAAGCAGTAACCCTTCATGAAGAAATAACACTTGTGAGGAAGTTTACTGCTATGTCCACTTTTGATGTAAAGAAAGAGAAGGGACAGCTGGCTGAGGGAAGGGGAAAGAACAAATTTTCACCTTCTGGGGCTTCAAAGCCACAGTAACTTCTGTTAAAATCTTCTACATGATGCTTCTTTATGCTGATTGCTCTCTATCCATTCTCAACAGCTCCCTGTTTTAGTGCATGGTCCATCTTTGCTCTCTTCTACTTTTCCATGTTAGTCTCCAGCAGCATGTAAAGTGCTCCAGTACTCTCAGCCTCAACCTGTTCTGTTATTCAACAGAAAAATCTATTTTCAGGGACTTTACATGCAGGCACATACATGGCTCTCTCCTTCACACCAGCATCTATTCTATTGACCCAAATAAGACTTGTACAATCCAGTCCCCAAAAAAGTCAACAATTTTAGATTGCTGTTGTGGTTTGACACTGGCTAAAAAGGCACTCATGAGAGTCATTTGCTTACCCTCTTTGGACACAGTTGGGCAGAAGAGAGGGGAAGAAAAGGAATTAACAAAGTGTTCATGAGTTGAGACAAGGATTGGGAGAAAAATACTCTAAGGGCAAAATAAGTTTAAATTCAAAGGTATACAGTAAATTTATTATTAATAGAGTCAGAGAATGAAAATGAGAATCAAAATAAGCCTTTAAAACTCTTTTTTCCCCCTAGCCTCTCCCTCCTTCCCATTGACAGAAGAGGGAGACAAGGTGTGGGAATTTTGGTCAGTTCGTCACTTGCATTCTTTTTCTGTTTGCTTAGGTAGAGTAGTCTGTTCTCTGCTTTGCTGTGGGGTCCCTCCCACAGGCAAACAATCTTCCCAAAATTTTTCTAGCGTGGTTCACTCATACACAGGGTGCAGGATAGGCTGCTCCAGTGTGGAAACAAGGGTCCTCTCTCTCTCTGTCTATGGAAGCAGGGTTCCTCTCCCTCCATGTGGGTCTCCCACCAGATCACAGCTTTCTCTAGTATCAACCTGCTCCAACAAGAGCACTTTTCCCATGGGTTGTGAGTGATCTCTGCATCCCCCACGGACTTCATGCGTTACAGGGGGACAGTTTGTTTTTACCATGATCCTCACCACAGCCTGCAGAGGAAAATCTCAACCCCAGTGCTTGGAGCACCTCCTCTCCCTCTTTCCCACTGACCTTGGTGCCAACCATGTTGTTTTCCCTCTTGGTTCCTCACTCCTTCCTCTTCTCTGACTAGGAGCCAAACTGCTGCCCGTAGGTCCCATTGCCAACAAGTTCCACCAGTTCAAAGATTCCTGCAGGATCCTAAAGCCCTGAGAGGTTGATCTGGTGCAGGTTCTGCGTCGGGCAGTCTCTCGTCACGTTGGCGCCGCCGGCCCATTGCGCAGGCAGTGTCGGCAGCGCTGGCGCTGTTTAACGCCTCTCCTCGTGGGCACCGGGCAGGAGCAGCCGCCGCCTCCGCCGCCCCTGCCCCTGTGCCCGTGGCACGGCTGGCTGGGGGCGGCCAGGCAGGCAAGGCTCGCCTGGGCCACACCGAGATGGTGGCGGCTGCAGCGCATCGCCGCACGCTGCGCCGGGATGGCCCCGGGGGTGGCACTTTGACACCCTTGGCAACAGATTGTACCAGTGCTCTTTTGATTTTCTTGGTGAATGTGTCATCAGAGAGGAGTTACCAACCTCTGTAACTGGGCCAGCAGCATGTCCATGTTCAGAGCCATCAGAGACTGGCTCTGTCTGCCATGGTGGAAGCTTCTAGCAGCTTCTCACAGAAGGCACCTCTGTGGCTCTACCCCTAGCAAAAACCAGGCCGTGCCAAATCAACACAATTGCAGAGATCACAACCAGAGTGAAGATGGTAAATGAGCCACTAACACCCAACTACTGCAGTCACCAGAAAGTCTTCACTTTCACCAAAATGCCTCTCAGAGAATCTCTACCCACATCTGTAAAGTGCTTAAGTATGTTTTTGATTCTTATCATTTTTACATCTTCTATACCAACACCTAACACCTTTTTCTGTAGAAAATGGGGTTTTCCAAATAAGGCCATTTCAGAATTTGGGGTGCCAGGAGGGGCAGGACAGTTCAAAGCCCTATTGCAGTACTAGGCTCATCTGAAGTAATAATCTCACTCATAATTCCTGCTTTTAAATGTCCTTAATCATTGGGTACAATGGCAAGCCTCTCAATAAGTACCCATGTCAGAAGACAGAACTGTGCTTGTGGTCAGTTCCAGGCTACTGAAAGTTTCAGCAGTCAAACTAGTTAGGAAAAAACACCCACCCACATCTATTTACATATCCACATACCCACCAGTTGGATTTTATTTTCATCCACAGTGGGATCTTCCATCTACATAGCCTTTGAAATATGAATCTGAAACTTTATGCTGGAGGACAGAATTCAAAATCGTTTGTTACCCAGTGTCATGCTTGAGTTTATTTCAACTGTTTTTCCTTAACTGTGCTGAAATAATGAATAATAAATACTGGTGGCAGCATCAGTAAGAGCAGCTGAAACATGCAAACCAAATACATGCTACAAAAAGGAAGCAAGTAATAAAATTTTTTCTCCTTCCCCTTTACTTTCTTTTCCCATTTTTTCCCAAGGATTCTACTGTTATTATTGTCCACTTAATCTTTTGCTTTCCCTGCTCCTTTCTACTGAGAGGTAGAAGGACTGTAAGAGATCAGAGGATTTCACATCAGTCCTCCACTTATTTTAGGTACTGACTGCTCCTGGAATATATAATTAAATCCTAACAGCTGGGTAAGAAGAAGGTGTCCCTACCAAAGTTTGCTCTGCAAAACTAAATACTGAATCTGTGACTTTCTTACAAGGTGCAGGAAGTGACCTGTGGGGTCTTCATGCCAGGCTGGTTTCTGGATCTTCATTCCCTAAAACAGCCACAGTAATTTATGAGTTCTGTAAGTTGATCTGGTTAGTCTAATGTTTACTATATAAATTTAATGATTTTGTTTCATTAAAGGTTACCAAGAATGAAACAAGTAGTCCTGACAAGCCATCTATGAAGTGATCATGGGTCTGCTGAGAGACAAAATGTGCCCTATTAGCACTGCAGGTCTGACCACCTGGCTCTACCCAGCTAACAAATTGTTTGGGAAGGACTCCAAATAAATTAGGGGGAATAAGAACAAGAGCTGAGGAAGTTCAGAGAGTGACTCCATGAAAAAGAAAAGCATTTGCTGAGGAAGGACAGCTGAGAAGGACATCTGCTGGCGTGTCCTGAAAAATTGACTTGAAGGTATCATCTGCTGGGCAGGCCAGGTGTGCATGGGCACCACTGATTTAAAATATATTTAATCACAGGGACTGTCCCTGCTGTTAAAAAACAAAACCTGGTTTGCTACTAGCCATGTGCTCCTCTGAGGAAGCCAAACAGATTTGTCCAAACTCAGCCCAGCTGACCACAAGTTAGTACCTACAGCCTACAGCCCAGGGTAGGAATAGGAAGTTGTCAGACATGAGACTGGGGAAAGATAACAGCTTGATGCCCAAGCCTTGAAAGGCAGGCTTGAGAAGTGTCCCAGAAGCAAACAGAGGAGTTCCTAGTTCTGTCACTGTTGCAAGTCTCACTTGAGATTTGGAAGCTTCAGACAGTTAACTTTGATAACAGTCTTTCACTTAATAAATATACAGAATTAGTGTGAAGGATCTGGAGGGAGACACCAGTTGTCATTTGGGGCACACCAGGGGGCCAGAGCCCTACCTTAGCCATTGTGTGGCTTTCTTTGCATATTAGTGTCTTAGGTTACAATGCAAGATGTAAGAACAACAATAACAACTACAAAAAGTATTCTAGCACCATCTCCATAAACTGTTAAAACCAGGTGGGGCCGTGTTCTTTATCTCTTCCATGACCTATCCCTGATAACTCCAGGGGATATCTTCTGCTAATGGGCCATCAAGCTTCACTGCACGACTTAAAATTACACCATCTCATTGTGAGATGCTCTGCCCAGGGGGAGGAACTAAGCATTCCTACCTGGATATAGTCTGAGATTTGGAACACTACAATCAGCCTTATTTATTGGATTCCCAGAGGACAAGAGCTACGCAGCCAACACTGGACCTTCAGAAGAAAACCAAACCCTTCTACAGGATCCCTGCTTCAACAGATCCACATCTATTGCTTCAAGAGGACTGCAACCACCATTTAATTGGACTGCTACCACCACCCTGGCCAACTGGTTAAACCAGCGGATTTTTTCGCATTTATTTTCATTTTCCTATTAAGTAATAGTGCTGACTTGGAGTCTCCCACTGGTTTGCTTTCAATTAGGTACAATTAGGAAGCCTGACAGAGCAGCTCTACTGGCGAGTCAATTTTTTTTTTTACCATGACAGTAGTTTGGAATCAAGTTACCCTTTGAGGCTGACAAATACAAACAATGAAAATACATGTTCTGCTGCCCCTTGCTCTCTCACAAGTGGTTTTCTCTATAGACACACAGACACATTTAAAAATTAAGCAAGAAAAATTGTCCTATATTTGAATTTCATAACCATCAAGCTAGGGTACTTGTGCAAGGTCATTGTGTTTATCAGAACTAGATTCTTCACAAGAAAATGCCGTAGCTGACTGATTTCTTTAAAAAAAAAAAAAAAAAAAAGAAACAAAAACAAAAGAAAAAAGTAACATGCCTGTGAAGCAGAAATTATAGAGGCAGTCCTTCAGAGCAGGCAGCAAGAGACCTGGCAGTTTTCCCTGGGTGCGTAGCTCAGTCTGACTAACATGACCAAATGTCAACACATGCTTCCTAAACCCTCAACTAGCCTAATCTAGCAGGGACTGTCGTCGGCAATGAGGAGTTCCTTAAATCAAGGATCCAAGCATCAGTGTGATGGATGCGCTGCTCTGAGCGATGTGGAGCATGGCCATGCTGGGTGAGCTGATAAACAGCCACCCAGGGCTGATGACATCTGCCTGCTTCTCTCCTGCACGGCTGCAGTGTTGTATCCAGGGCTCACAGCACAGAAGTGTGCTGCGGAGTCCAAGCCTGCACTAGATCCATCCTCTTGCCTGGAGTGAAGGGCTGTAAGAACCACTTTACCTCCTCATTTGCAGTCAGCCTCCTCATTCACTCTGCTTTCCCCAGCTGAACACCTACGTCCCAGCCTCCCAGCTCTCCATGATGGGACAGACAAAATTGCCAGGTTGCTCTGCAAACAGCACAGTGGGGAGCAGTTCTCAGCTGCCAGTGGCTGCAACTGCCAAGGAGTGTTTATTGGGATGGCTGGTGGCAGACCTCTGCATAACTGGGAGTATATGGGGCTTCTATGTGTCTTTCATGCCTTTGTGTACAGCTGAAGTATGGGACAATGAGAATGGAAACATTTTTCCTGTTCTTGACATCCAACTGCCTCCTGGAGGATACAGTCTCCACCAGACAGATGGCTAATTTCTTTACCCTAACCTCCTCCTCCAGCACTCCAGTGTTAGTATGATGTTCTGCCCTGGAGTGAAGCCCTAATTGCTGTCAAACGCTCAGAGACAAAAGTGGTTGTCTATATATCATTCATGCAAGTGTTGTTACCAGGGTGTGAATTAAACAACAGAAGCCACTTGTCAATTGACTCCAACCTGAGCCATTTTGCTCAAACCATGGCTTGCCTTTTAAAGGATCAAGGTTGACAATTTTTATTTCAGTGCAGGCAGGGACTATGTGCACCAGAAGACCCTCAGCTACTCTGCCTTCATTAGGCTTACAAAGGACATGGGGTGCTCTTTCCCCTGATCATTCAGAAATCCTCCCATGGAAGAAGAATGTTCATTTTTCTTTGTCCTCACCAGCTAAACCCAAGGGGCTGTTCAGCATGAAATGAGCACTGAGCACAAAGCCAGGACATAGAGTTCCTGATTTGTCTCACTCACATATAAGACATATTTTGTGACTGACGAAGTTCTTGTTTCCCAAAGATGCATCTACCATTGAACAGACAGGTAATACTAATGGCCAGACGGTGACAGTCAGCTATTGGGAGGCTGATTAGATGCACATTTATTGTCTAATTATGTTGTGTGACAGCACAGGCTGCTGAACACCATTTTAACATGCAGAGTAACACCTCAGGAGGCTCTTCATTATGCATTCAGTGGGCTATTTTCAGACTAAACAGCATGTCAGTGGCTGTGTTTATCCTTTTCCACCTGGGCAGAGGAAACAGTTCAATGCTCCTCCAGGGAATTAATAGATATTACAACCCACACGATTCTCCTGAACAGACAGAAATGGCCAGGCATATTACATGTTTCCAGAAAATATTGAGGTCCTGACAAAGAGGGACTGCTGGGGGAAAAAATGAGTTTGAGCAGAGATCCTGAATTTAAAGGAAGACAAATTCCCCAGGATCAGCATGAAACTCTGCCTGCTTTCCCCGCCCCCCCCCTCTTGCTGAGGGGCACATGCACAAGCAGGAGTGTGGACACGCAGAGCCTCTTGTGCAACAGCTTCTGACAGCACTGTGAGAGGGGAATGCTTTTCCTGTGTTTGAAAGTGGTGGTGAGAGTCCTTTGAGCCAAACCACATCAGTGTCTGCCCTGGAATGCTGCTGGGCTGAGAAGGCAGCATCTGCAATGGGACTCATGGGGGCCTTCCCCCTCTCCCTGTCTCTTTCCCAGCATGATTTACTTCCACTTGCTGAGAGTACTTCATCTCATACCCTTTAACAAATTCTGCCAGTGGCTTCCTGGGAATGGATTCATTCCCATGCCTGTAATTCCACAGCAGTGACTGAAAAAGGTACAAATCAGTATTCTTTCTCTTCTTTTACTTCCCTTAACCCACACAGCTTTGATAACAAATGGCACCTGCAAGTAGCTACTCTCCCCAAACCTTGGATAACACATGGTAGTTTTCCTAGACATAGTAAGGCCAACAAAGAGCAATAAAAATATTACAGGATGCCCATGTGTTTTTTGCTTCTAGAGAGGAAGGGACAGGATAGAATGTAGAGATGGTGAGTGGGTGACATCACTGCCAACAATGGCAGAGAGAAGGGGCAAGGGAAGGGAGGTAGGCAGTTGAAGCCTTATGGCAAGAGAGTGGTACTGAGGGCAGCTCCTCTTCTTTGAGAGCTCATGGCCTGGCACAGATCAGGAAGTGCAAAGAGGAACCTAAGCCCTGAAGGCAAGACCCAGGTCTCAGCCCACCATGTCAGGCTCCCAGCAGGGATTCAAGCCAAGATGCTGACTCTGCCATTTATTTATTCCCAGATTTTAAGTGGCTGCTCTACAGTACTTACCAAGTTTGGCACAATTTGGGCTCAGAGCAGCGTGAGATCCAAATGGAGCCACTGCTAATTATACACCTCTAATTAAACACAGAGATGTCGTGGGTGGTTCTTGAAGTCCCTATGATGAAGACCGCTGAAAGCTCAGAGAGTCTCTTGGGGAAAGCTCCATAGCCCTCTCATGCCCTCACATTCTTCCTGAGGCATTGGCTTCCACACACTGTCCAGGATGGGATGCTAGGTCCGTGGGCTCAGGTTGCTCACTGTCAGGTGCTAAAAGTGACCCTCCCCCCGCCCCCTCATTTTCAGGACACAGGAGGGCAGAAAAGAAGGAAGCAACCTGTATTTTGTGAGCAGCTCTGACATGGGAGATTGCAAGGTCAGCGGTCCTTCCTCTCCACCAGCAAAACCTAAACCCAATTTGAAATGAAAGAGTGTTTATTAAAATTGACATTTCTATGGTGTCTGCCCAGCTAATTAGAAGTAACAGCTGTGAAGCCAGCAGTGAAGAGGTCTGATATCCCAGGAGCTTCAGAACCAGTTTATATCCTGCTTTATTACTGATTTAAAAGCCACATGAAAAGATTTAGAGTCAAGTTTCTGCAGACTGAGAGCAGCTCCACACAGCTCCCCATAAGCACCTCCAGTGCCTCTCGGGGCTGAAGCACACACCAGGAATGGTCATGCTAGCATCCATGGGACCTGGGAGAGTCTGCTGGCACCTGCAGAAGGTGGAGGTGATTCCCAGCTGCTCCAGGCTGGGCAGTCGAGGTTGGAGGAGCTGGCAGCTCCTCAGAGGCAGGTATGCTCCTCCTCAAAGTGATGGCAAAGCACATTTAGGAAGGTTTTCTGTGGCAGGGGAATATTGAATTCATTATGCTTCAGGAAAAACTTAGAGGTTAAAATAAAATGGCAGCAGGTGCATCTAATAAGATTACAAAGTTCCCCTGGGATGCAGTGGGAGAGCAGTTCCATTGTGTATTTCAAACAAGGCTATCCTGTTGAAATCAACAGGATTTTGCAGTTGCAAAATGCAAGCTAATTGGGAATTCAATTCATGATTATTCAGGTATAAGGCATAACACAGACAGAGATGTGCTCAAATAAAATCTGCTTGATCCAAGTTAGGAAGAGCAAAGTGGATGTACCTCCTGAGTACAAATGAATGAGGCCTGAGTATGGAGATACAGGTGGAAAACACACCTTGCAGAGAATGCTGTACTGTCATTAAAAAGACATTACAGTGAAATCAGAATGAAATATATCATGCTTAAATACCATTTAGATTCTAAGGCTCTCTGCTTTAATACCTTACACAGCCTCAGAGGAGGGGCTAGATATGCCAGCTTATCACCCTGAACTAACCACGCAGTTTCCAGATCTCTAGCTTACAGGTAACCTTATGCAATGAACTGAAATAAACCTTAGACTTTATTTTATTGCATCTGTAAAAAAATTAGAACAAACTGTAATTCTGCCATGTTGTATCTAAGCAGAACCTGTACAGCCACCTTTCAGATGTGCTTATAAGGCAGAACTGACAGTCTGAATGGAGGAGATACTCAGAAGATCCTATACAACCCTCAAATAAATCTCTGAATTTCTATTTAAGCCAATCAATCTGGCTTTCCAAGTGTCAGCTGGTAACACATCTGTCAGCATCCAAGTGCTGCAGTCACAGGGTAAGCTGTATTCACAGCTGGAAACTTAGCTCAGTGATTGCTTACACTTAAGTAAAAGATAACCCTGGATTATGCATTTCACACAGTAGAGGTTAAAAACAGGACTGAGATTTGCATTAATGCCAGTACAATGTTTCTCTCTGACCCCAAGCACATAGGCGGTTGCTTGTAGTAATGTTTTCCCTCAGTTCCACCTTCTGTGCTGTCCAGGAAAAGTAAGGGAGAGCTCCCACTGCAACACGGACTCACCTGAGCAGCTTGTAGATTCAAAAGAAGATAGCTTTAACTGTAAAAAATCCTCTCTTATTCTCTGTGGGAAGCTTCCAGCTTTGGCCTGGGAGCACACACTTGCTTACCTTTATACCACTACGTTGACTTGCATGTTGACAGGTGCTATCAAGACAAGGTGTCCAAGTACCCCTAGGATCCTATCAGCCCTCATGAGCCTTTAGGGCTCAGGTTTAGAGAACACCTCTGAATGTTCCACCTTGATGAGAGGGCAGTGAGGTAGACATTTTAGCTGGCTAAGTAGAAATGTGGTCCTCAAGCCAGCTCCAGTGGAACCATGTGCAAACTAGAGCCCTAATAAATTCTACAGGAAGATACGAAGAAGATTATTTTAAAATCCAGCAAGCAATGAAACAACTTTACCATGACTCAAAAGCACTTCAAGGGGTCACAGTCAATCAGTTAACAGGAATGCCAATACCATACATTTAACTGTAAAAGAGATGCAGACTTTTCTACACTTTCAATGAAGGTTTCCCAGAGCTTTATTCACAAAGGAGTACTCGTTTAGCTCTCTGGGAGGTACCTGGAACACAGCAACTTCAGCAGCCTGGCCCTGATGGGGGAATCTAATCCAATTTTCTGGACAGCTATCCTATGAAGCAGCATCCTGGCCTTCAGCAGTGTAATAAATGAAACACCTGGCAGCTGGCCCTGGGACAGCTTTTTGGAGAACTGCTAGGAGGGAGAGACAGGCCTTCCCTCTAGGCCATCCTCCTTTTCCCTCTGACTGGGATCTTCCACACTCTCTCACCCTCTGTCTCTCCCCCAATGAAATTGGAACCACTCTCTCACCATCAGTCAGAGCTGGTGAGAGATGCCAGTGACTAAATGTGGCTCTCAGTGAGGCTATCCAGAGGCTGTAGCAGAGGGCAGGGACGGTTTACCTCCCTCTCCCATGCCAGCTCACAGAATCAGTGAGCCCAAACGCAAGGGTGGGATGGTGGCTCTCGAGGTGACAGTCCTCGGTAAGTGACACCATGGCTTTATCACCTCTGTCATAAGGGCTTCAGTGCAGGAAATCAGCCCCTACCTATCACACCACATGAGAACTGCCAGTTTTTCCACCCAGTCAGCAGCTTCCTTAGAACTGCGACCCACCGTGAAATAAAATGCGGGCACAGATATTTTAACACCATTTTATGATTTCTAACAGCTTCACCTCAAAGGCAATGTGTTTTTTAATTCTGGATAATTTTTAAACAGCAGGAAATGTAGTTTAATATGTATTACAAAAGTGGTAAAAACAGAAAAGGAAAAATGTAAGCAAATAGAATGGGAAACTGAATGTTGTACTGCAAGACAGTACATACTTTTCATGCAGAACTGATTAGAATGGACTAGAGGGTTTAAGAAAGCAGTAAGTGTGAAAAGAGAAATATAGGATAGTAGGATGCCACTGCTGGCACAGAGGTCTTTATCCCAAACTACTTCACTCTTGGCTCTTTACCTCTCTGTGTTCCAATTTCCCTAAAAGGGATATCAACTGCTTCCCTTCTGATAATTAGGAGGATAAGCCCATCACTAACTGGTGCTGTTGGCACATCTACTGATGACAGAGGGGGACTGGACCAGGAGGGCTCCCCGAGTAGGAGGCTAAAATCCCTGCATTCTCCTGCAGCATGCAAGCTCACTCACCTTCCATCTGTCAGTTAGCTCTCCAGCACTGACAGATGAGGCTGGGGCTGTGTCCATCCCACTGCACTTCCACAGTGGGCTACCTGTGTGGTTGGAGAGCTTCACTGCTGGAAAAGTCTCTCCTGCATGGCTGCAGTCCATTAAGGCAAACTGCAGTCTGTGCCAGTTCACCTTAATGTGCTGGGCTGTGAGCTATGGCTGTTCAGGAGCTGATTCAAAAATGATTAAGTGGCTCTTGCTCCAAGGGCAGCTACTTTGGGATCGGGGATGGATGACAGCTGAGCACAGTAACTTCCTCCACTGCTGTATGTTAACTCACACATTTCCAGGCCAGGGCCCTCAGAAAGAGGGAGGGTGGCTGAGGGACTTACTACAGTCTGGTTTAATAGAGACACTGTCAGGTACATACACGTGTGTAGCACACACAGGTGTAAGGCCATGTACCCTTTGCAGTTGCTCTCCCACACACCTTAACACATTCCCACCCACAGACAAGCCCATAAACTATCTTTTTCTCTTTCTTGCAAGTGCCTGTGTGTTTCCAAAGAGAAAGAGGAGTGCCTGAAGAGCATGGAAGTGGCAACCCAAAAAGGGATGGATGCTACAGGCTCTGAGGGCCATTCCCAGAGCTCAGCACTTCTGGAACCTGGGAATGAGCAGCAGGAGAGTGCACAGTGAGAACACATTTGTCCCCTCTTCTTCGCCCAGATAATGTGCTGGAAACAGTACAAATAACTTGTCTGGGAGACTGACTCCAGCTGCCAGTCAGCCATGCTGGCTGCACTCCTTTGTTCCTCAGTCTTTCTCTTAGGGCCCTGCTCAGAGGGAGACTGCAGCATGTGCTCAGCAGCTGGGCTCCATGCCCACAAAAATGGAAGGGAATGAGATGTCTGACACACTAGCAGAGCAGCTTGTTTGCGGCAAGGAAAAGAGGCCATGTCAGCTCTGGTGCTGCACTAGGAATGGCAGTGGGTTTCCCCTGTGGAGACCAGCAGAATAAGCGGTGCCACAGAACCAATCGGTGCATTTGTATTTCAAAGCTAAATTGCTGAACAGCAATACTCACCTGCAAGGCGGCAGGCAGGGCTCACACAGAGAAACAGCAGCACACATATGAGATGCTGAGAGCCAGCATGTTGCTACTCCCACAGCAGTGGCTCTTGTGCCATCATGCAACTCTGCTGCACAGCTCACGTACCCCTGCCATAACCTAGAGGCTGTTCCAGGTAGGTTCCAAGGGGTAGTGGGCTCAGGGGAGATGAGTATGATGCAGCATGGCCCAGTGGTAGAACAGGAATACAAGCCAGACCTCCAGGCTCCCACTCTGGTCCTCATGCCCGTCACCTTTAGCTCCCTTGTCCATTTGCACTGACTCTATTTTATATATAATTTACATTTTTATTCTTAGTCGCAGCTATGCTGCCAAAACTACTCAGGCCACTGGGGTCTGACAAACGCTAAAGAAAAGCTCATTTTGAAGCAGCAGTTGCAGATTTGTACTAAATATGATAACGACTACACCCTGCTGCTTCTACCCTGAAAGCGGAGGATTGAATGGAGCTATGTCCTCTTCATGGAGTTGTGGCTGGTGGCCACTCCTGTAGCACAGCTTCAGATCTCTGTTACGTTATTATCCCCATCTTTACGAGTTCCCAGGGAAAGTGCAATCACAGCTTTGCGGCTTCCTGGAGCAGCTGTCCCCCTGCACTGCTGCAGCCAAAAAGGCTGACACCAGAGCCTGGCACTCTGCTTTTTATTGCCATTCTACTCCTAATTGGAGCAACAAGGAGCATGCAGAGTCATGCACCAACCCAAGGAGATATTAGCTAATTGAAATTGTGCCCCACTGCACTAAATGTTAATCACTTAAATCAATCTCTTCCTTCTTCCTCTTACCTCCATCTCATTCTCTCCACCTTCCCTGTGCCTTCATCCTTCCCTCCCCCTCTCCTTCTCCAAATCCGCCTTCTCCTTCTCTCAGCCCCTCCTTCCCCAAATCCTCCGCCACCGTCTGACTTCTAATCCCTCTAGGGCAATTAAAAGCAGGATCAACAACAAAGGGAAGGCAACAGGAAACCCTATTATTCATCCTCTGCAGCACATTGTCCCCTCGGGTTTGCAGCATGTACCCCTGCTGCAGGTAGCTGGCCCCCAGGCCCGGGGCAGGGGTCCCCACAAGCTGGGGTAACTCGGGTGCTGTGCAGTGGCTGTGGGTGTCTTCCCCCCTCCCTGCACCTAAGAGGCACTCGTCTTTCTCGGAGCAATTACCACAAGTGATTTATGTGGCCAGTCAAGAAGGCCTGCCAGGGTTCTTATTTCATCTCTGAGAAAAAGAACTCTGCTGGAATTTTATCAGGGAGCTTGGATTAAATTGACAGCTGCCTTTTGTTTTGTTTTTAAAGACCTTCCCTTCAAAGCACAGCATTCTAACTGGATTTTGGTGGGGGGAGGAAATCCAACACCATGCAAGGGTACAAGCCCCTCCTTTAAGAGAAAAATCCATTTACTTCACTCCATATATATTTTAAGTGAGGCCATTTTTAAGGAGCTGACATCTGCAAAGTGATCCCCTCTCCCACCGACTTGAAGCAGCATTTTATTTCACTTCACTGAAGCCACAAAGGCAACAGCTTTTCCTCCCTGATGCAAGTGTCAGTTAGGCTGACAGAGGGAAACGATGGAGTCTTCACCTCAACATGAGCACAGTCATCTTAAAATGCTGCCAGCCCTGCCACACACAAAGCATCCTGCATCCCATTCCATGTCCAGGCATACAAATACACCAAGGCACGTGGAGAGGTGTGCACAGGCAGGCAGGGACATCTACATATTGGACTTAGGAGCACAGGGAGGCAGATACTGGCATGTTTCTGAGAGCTCCTATACAGGCAGACGTGCTGGGACACACCGAAGTGGAGCCTGTGTGGAGCAGGCAGGCACATGCGCACCAGAGCACAACACACATGCGGGAAACATGCCAGCAGGCATGCAGCTACACACAAATCATACAAAAATGTGCCCAAAAATGCACATGCATAGGCAGAAGGCATAGAGAGACACACAGACAGAGCTGATTACAACTTCAGGCACTGCCAACAGCAAGAGGTATTAACAAGTATTTAATCAAGTCAGCTGCCTCTTGCCTTCCTTTGCTTTAGTGGCTGGTTCTTGCACACCCTTTGAACAGATTTGAAAGCATTTGTTCTCTAGATAACACAGTTTGGGCTTTGTATATATAGTGGGGAGGCAAAGTCCAAGACAAGGACATACAATTCTTGAGGATGCCAGCAGAGATTACAGCATCAGTGGTGAGAGGTTTAGATAAGTATTTATTGCCTTAAAAACAATTCCGGGTTTGATACAAAGCCGCAGTCTTTCTCTGTACTGCAGGGTAGTATGGAGGAGGAGAAGAGTATGTTAATTCTGTATTAAAAGAAGTGAATAGGATTACAAAACAGAGTTGAGCAGTCCAATAACAATGCTGAGAAGATGCAGAAAGAGGATGCAGGGTGTGGTATGGTTCACACAAAGGAGAGGCATGTTTCATGGCAAAGGACTCTGTCAACCTGAAACACAGGCATTTCACAGACATAAGCTGCAATATTTTCAATAAATTCACCTACCCAGATGCCTGCTCTCACTTGGTTTTCTTTTTTAATTGATTTTTCATACTTTCAGATGATTCTCAGCTTGCCATCACTTCACAGAAGAGCTAAATATGCATTTTTGGGGATGGAAAAACTTGGACACCAATGACACACATGTGCTGCTCAGTGCACTGAGTCATTTGATACTGGGAAAAAATAAAACACTGGTTTGGCTCATACTTTTTCCTCTTGCCACTTTAGGTTTTACCATCATCAATATTAACTCTAACTTATTTCAGAAGAAGAAACATTTTAAAGCCAGCTGGCATCCTTTTAAATGCAAAACATTTAAGCTACATGTAGTTTTTGCTAGTCCACAGAAACTGCATTCAAAAGATGCTACTTCATTTATTACAAAATGGCCACATTTTTTTTCTCCTTCCTGTCTCCCCTCACTACTTTTCCTCCAAGTGGGCATGTTTACAGAGACTTGAGAACTTCCAGCTCCCATACCCCAGGAAACTGATCTCCTTGCTATAGGCAGGAATATTCTGCTCTCCTCCTCAAGGCAGGAGAGAATGCTTTGGTGTTTAAAGACCAAGCTGGCAGAATCTTTAACCCCAATCTCTTATAAAGATTGCACCGAGACCAGTCACTTCTCCCTGCCTCTGGTCACATCTCTTGGATAAAGGAGGAGAGCTGAGTACTCTGTTAAACAAAGAGGGTTATGCTAATTTTATGCTAATTAGGTGTATCAATGCAGCCCTGCTATAGAATTACTTCCCTCTGCCCAGACCTTCTTCAGCTGCAGAAAGGATGACAGGGAGAGCTGACAAGGCACAGCAAGGATGAATGCAATGCAGGGAGTCCAGCAGCACTCAGAAAAAGAAAAAAACTCTGTTAATTTTGGTAGGTTTACTCTCTTTGTGTCTCCATTCCCTTCCAGTGCAACCTTTGGCGAGTCTGTCAAGCTCTCAGCCCCAGAAATAGCATGTCAAGCAGCAGAAAAACCAGAGGGGAGGGGGAGATGCAGATAAAAATAGAGAGAAATGTTGATTGCATTGTTACTGCTTCAATTAAGCTCAGACACTTCAGCCTGATGAGTCAACAGCAATGACAAGAGGGCACAGAAAACAAAAGCAACTGCAGTGCAAACCAGTTTATCAGTCCCACTAATGTGGAAAGCACTGAATTCCCAAACTGAGAATCAGGAAAGGAGGAAGTATCTAATGTTGTCCTTCCTGCACCAGTCTGACAAGACCAGCAGAAACCACAAAAAGGCAGTGAGTTAATAATGACCAGGCAGGAGAGCTGATGGCTTCGACCAGAGCAGCCCTTCCCAGCCCAGCATGCAGCACTGGGCAGTAAAAGTGGGGCTCTGGAGGCCCAGCTTGGCTTGTTCAAATGTAGCCATTGTCTTCTCCAGGGGCTTAAATCACACTTGTGATTCCTTTTGTGTTTCAGCAGCAGCAGCAGAGACAGGGAAGTAACAGATGGGTATAATTACAGGGACGAAGGCACAGTCCCTTTCTCCATCACCCCATGTGATGCACATTTTCTCTACAAGAATAGACTGCCTTGCACACCCCCCTCCCTATGAGTGGGGATGATCCAGCCTCTTTCCCATACCACCTCTGCTGCTGGGAACTGCGAGAGCAGGGATTTTGGTCAGGGCAGTGGTGCAAATATAACAAATGTTGAGTGAGAGGGAGGACCAGTAGTACTACAGAATGGGAGGCTGGGTGGGAGCAGCCACCAAGTTGCCCCCGTTGGTCCCTCCCTGAGTGTCAGAGGACAGGCATGGGGCTGAGGCAGGAGGCAGCGGCGTGGAAGGTGGGCAAAAACTTTCAAATAAGCTTTGGTTGAGGCTGTGGTTGTCTGTGTCACCCGCTATGTAAAGTCACCTCTGAAAAGAAAGAAAGAGATGCAGTTGGTCATAACTTCAAACAGTCTGTCTCTTGGCCTTGCCACACCAATCTCTGGGAAATGTTCACCTCTCTCTGTGAAGTAGTTTACAACACATATATAACATCAGCATTTATTGCACCATCTGCCAGCACTCCTCCTTTTACCAACCCCATCAAAGGAATGTTGAGGAAGTCATGTGTGGAACCACTTATGACCAGCAGCAGCAGTGCCATAAAGCTCTACTCTGCAGCCTAGGCTGCCCAATTCATGCATTAATTCCATTCTTGTCCTGTCAATGCAACATAATGTTCTTACACTTAGAGATTTTGTTAGCCCAGTGTCCCACCTCTGACAGTAGCCAGCCACAAATTCTTAGGAAAACCGTAAAAGGAACAAGGACGGATGCACGGTGAACTGGCCCTGGGGATCCCTCCCAGCATCCAGCCATTAGGATTAAGAGCATCCTGTGCTGGTGACTGTATAGATTCTAACACCCTTGTTCTTAACTGCAAAGCTCTCCTCCTCGGTGCATTGAAACAATTCCCTTTACACACAATCTCTGCAGCAGCATGCAGCAGGGAATTCTGCATATTAAGTTGATGTTGTACAGGAAAACAAACAAAATAAACCCAAAACATCTTCTGCTTTAAACCTACTACCCACTCCTGTGCTGTTGAAATGCTCCAGAGACACTGTATTATCATGCTCTTTTTCCTTGACTGTGGGCAAATCTCACATTTGGGGCAGTTCCCTGGGTACCCAGCTGGCTCCTGAAGTTCCACCCATGTCTCCCTTACTAAACAGCTTTTCAAGTGATTCCCACCTGTTTGTCACTGACTAGCCAGCCATTGATTGTGGCAGGGATGGATATACAATTTTAAGATGATGCTATGCCGAGGTTTAAAAAATCCTTTTTGAACCTAGAGGCCCATCAATCTGCATGATTTGGGCTTGCTGTGCCTGCCGGTATTTGAGAAAGTGCCAAGCCTCTGCCTCCTTTGTCCGGGGGAGGAGGAGCCCAGTTAACATGGGGTTCACTGGAGTAGCATTTGTACGAGTCTGTAAACAGGCTCCCTGGCGTAGCCTAGCACAGCCTGTCACTCCACTACCAGTCCCTCCCACACCAAAACTCACAGAGAATACAGTGTAACACCAGAGTTTGCTGAGCAGGGCTAACATCACTGCAGGAGAAAGGAAATGCCATGATGAGCTAGGGTGCTCCATTAGCGTACCTGGGAGTTGCTCTTTATTTTCCCAACTGAGGCGGCATCCAGTTGCTGAAAGGAAAATAAATACACCTGGAAACACTCACTAGCACCTGAGGTGAAAACCTGCACACCCCACTGCATAGGGGAAACACAGTTATCCTCCACCCCGAGACATGGATCTGCCAGAGAGGCAAGCGGCTGGCACAGGATTAGAGGGAGCAACATTTGAAAGTCCTCAGATCCTGTGTTTGCACACAGGCGGGGCCAGATCGGAGGTTCCCAGTCTTGCTGGTAGCTATTCATCAAAACATTTGCACTGCCAGTTTGGACAACATTTGTTAAAAATCTATGTTCAGTTCACAAGGCTTGCGCCAGACTGTCCAAATAAATGACCAAATAATCTCTTTTCTTAATGTTATCTCCCAGTGTTTAGGATTACTTCATTCCAGATACCCTGCTGAAGGAAGGAGGGTTGGCATGGGGGAGGAGTGGAGAGGGGGCTGCTCAGGGGAAGAGCCCAGCCGATATTCATTCTGTTTCATTCCCCTGTGAGATCCTTTCCATCACACTACTGAGCACAACACAATTAGTGAAAAGGGCCCATTTTTCCTCCAGGAGCTAAGGTCCCAAAAAGGTACAGCTTCAACATCATTAGCAGTTCATCTTCTTAAACCTCCGGGCAGCCCCTAGGCAGATCCCCTCATGCAAACCCGACACCCCTCCCCCTTTTTGGTGTCTGCTTATCAAACTAATGAAGCACATCTACACTGAAAGGTCTTGAGGTGGAAGACAGCAGCTTAACCGTGATTCAGTACATGTCCTTTCCCCTCCTCCCCTTTATCAAATAAAGCAAGCAGAATTTCCTACACTTAAATGGAAGGGAGGAGGGTAAGGGGAGGGAGACATTTGTCTAGTAATTCCCAGCAGAATGAGATGTCTGTTTACTTTTTTTTGACTGAGCACTTGCATATTAAAAAGGCTCAGTTCCTTAGCGGACAGGATTTATCAGCGCCACATTTTCTACTTAATAGGCCAGAGCTGGCAATGCCTGCTTCAGGTAGCTGGAGACGGAAACAACTTTGTGTGACCTTCTCCTTGCCCTTCTCTGAGTCCCCTCAGTACAGGAGAGCCAGCAGAGGATGCAGAGAGCTGAGGGCCGAGGGCCATGCGATGGGGAAGGGATGCTTCGCGTGCCTTAGTACTAAAACAAGAAGACCACTGCAAAAGCAGTGAAAGCACAACAAGGCTCCATTAGGTTGTTTTTTTTTTTTTTTCCATTCAATGATATCCGGAAAGGCAATTTCCAGCTTTAGATAAAAACACATAAACATCTTTCATCATGTCACTGACCTAAATATAGATGATTACTTCAAGGCAAGAGAAATTTAAAAAAAAAAAAAGAGGAAAAAAGCGCCCTATTCTTATACCTTCAAAAGCTATGAAGCCCTACAAGCAGACTGCAGTAAAGAGGAGCAATAGATAACCAGTCAGATGTAAAGGGAGAGAGAAAGAAATAGATGTTCTTGAATGATTGTCCTGATGGATCATTATCCTGAGCCCAGCTTTCTCCTGCCCTGTGACACAAGCTTTTTCCATGTTCTCCTGGGCTGCCTCCTCCTGGTACTCAGAGCCTTTCCCTGCGGCACAGTACAGCAAGCAGGACCTTTGCTTTGCCATAAAGCCTCTGGAGTTCAGATTCACATTAATCTCACCTTAACCAGGCCATTACACTGCCCTAAAGGGTCAGGCCATGTTTTTCAAAAGGACATAAAGTTGCCCTTGGACCTCGGGACACACTTTGAAATATGTCAAATCTACAAAGGAGCTAAAGTGGTGCCAGACTCCAGTAGTACTTGAGCCTGGACCTAAGAGTGCTTGATGGTGTTTCCTCTAGGGTCACCCTCATATCACAGTAAGGTTGCACTGCTCTTGTGAAAGGTAAGTGGTTTTGCTTTCAGTACCTGTGCTGGTTTGCAGCAGCAATCCCCAAAACCATAGTGCCAGGGACCCACCACTAACAAGCTAGAGGGTCCCTGCTAGAGGGTTCCAGTAACACACACACTGGAAGCACAGGGATTTGCAGGCAAGCTCTTTCTAGTAACACAACCCAACATTAAATATCAGTGACAAGTCACGATTCTCCATATTTAATGCATGTCCTACCATTCAGAACCACAGAATCCCATTTTATGACCCTCACTGGTATGTGTCGGGGACAGAATTGGGTTGTTGACAGAATTGCTCCCTGCCTTAGTTTACCCCATCCATAAATGGTACATCATCAGAGTATACAGAAAAACTACCATCTTGGGATGCTGTGTGAACTGTTGTAGGTAATTGCAAAGACAAATGTGCATTTGGTGATCAGCTGCTGTTTTTTAAAAATCAAGTAACATGCACTTAAATCCTATATGCAGCCTCCCACTACCTTATAGCACCTTCCAGCACCTAAGGGAGAGCCTACAAGAGAGTTGGAGAGGGACATTTTACAATGGCATGTAGTGTCAGGACAAGAGGTGATGGCTTCACATTGACAGAGGATAAGTTTAGATTGGATATTAGGAAAAAAAAATCTTTTCTGTGAGGGTGGTGAGGTACGGGCACAAGTTGCCCAGACAAGTTGTGGATGCCTCATCCCTGGGAGTGTTCAAGGCCAGGTTAGATGAGGCTCTGAGCAACTTGGTCTAGTAGAAGGTGTCCCTACCCATGACAGGGGTATTGGAATGAGATGATTTTTAAGGTTCCTTCCAATGCAAACTGTTCTGTGATTCTGTGATGCTGTTGTCACGGTTTCAACCCAGTCTTCCTTCTGCTGGGCGAGGGGGAGCTTTGACTGAAAAAGGGCTTTGGGAGCATGAAAGCTATTGTTTACACAGTAAAAAAATTAAAATTCTTGTCAAATAAACCGTGTACTATTTTAAAAAGGGTTCAGTAGGGACAGTTCTTTGTCATAAGCACTTGCTGCTGTACAGTCTCTTCCCAAGTGTTGTTCAGTTGTCACTAATGAGGGACTGACAAACCACTTTAAGTTTAAGCTGTCAGAAACTGCCTACGTTTAGACCCAAAGAGAAATTCCCTCTTTCTCCCTAACATGAGACCATCCTGCATTTGCAGCAATAGGCCTGGTTCTTCTGAGACAAGAAAAAGGAAAAGCTCAACCAATCCATTGCTTTGCAATTTTACTGTATTGCAAAGACATAACATACCTCAAGTTTTGCCTCTTGAAAAGCAGGGACCAGATGAAACCAGCCACAAATACATGCATGTATCAACTTCATCACAGACCAACCATACACAGTACAATGTTGACTGAAACCCAAGGAACCCACAGGACCTTTTTTACTAAACAAGTTTGAAAAGTCACAACCAATGACCATTTTTTTCTCTCCCAGTAATGTGGGTTAAGAGTACTTTACATCAATGCAGGTGAGATGAGTGTTAAAAGGAAAAAAAAAAAAAAAAAAAAAACAAAACAAACACAAAGGAAGGAGCTGGAAGCAGATAGCTCAGGGAAGTCCTCCTTGGGGGGCATGAGGCTTGCAGAGAACCAGCACCAACAGAACTCCATGGAAGTGTTACTGCTGATGTGAATGGCTCTGCCAGAGAGAGAGAGACACCTGCACACTCTATCCCACTGGCAGATCTTTGGGTCAGTGGGTTTAGTGAGGTTGTGGGTCTGGGCTACACCCTTGTGCCTTGCTCTCTTCACTAATTGCTAGATAGAAATAAGCCCTGGCCAGGAATAGCAGCACAACAAAACTGTGTCAAAACTTTGTATTTCTTGTCTCATAGAACACCTACTGCTTAAACTGTCAGAGGAAAATGAAAGCTACACTCTCAACTCCGTAGCACAATTTGCTTTATTTTTTTTTTTTTTCCTGTGGAAATGCACACTCTTGCACTAAAGGCTACTTCTCATGTCTCATAGTATGGTCTTTGACTCAAAGGAATCTGCACTACAGTGTTTGTAAAATTTGCTGCTGGTCTGATAAGACTCAGAAGACTTCTCTAGCACTGCCAATCCTGTGCACATACCCATATGACCTGAAAGACTATTGGAAAAGCTCTGGTGCCCTCCTTGCAGGGCTGTTAAGTTCTGTGTTTCCTGACTTTCAGGACAGCATGGGGATTGCTCAGCGCATGTGTCCACACAAGTGAAAAGAGCTTTGTGGTTGGGTAGAGAAACCCACTGCATGATGATTTGCTTTCAAGGGCAGGCACCAACTAGGTTATTATTTCTCTCTTATGTTTCACTATGGCTATTCTGAGATGTACCCATGAAGCTGCAGCCCAATCCCAAATTTTTGTGTCCTTTAAAATCTTTAATCAACTGCTCCATGGGTTGAAGATGGAAGCAGGCCAATGTCTTACCCACAAAACAGCAGAGGATTATTTTGGGTTATAATATTGTTCTCTAGTTTCACAGTATTTTATCTAGTATCCAGAGTATTTACATGCATCACCATGCTACTTTGCCTCTTAATTATTTTAGCTTGAGGTAAAAACTTAGTCCTACCTACACAAAAGACCTGCTTTTTGCCATCATCATTGATGATATCTCACCACTACTAACACTCAAAAGATGTGCAATCTGAACTGAAACTTGCTGGGTGAAAGCCAGGGAAACTAACGGGAAACTCCTCATCAAAACTGCCCTGGGGAAACAATGTGTCTCTTCAGGAAATTTGTGTGAAAATAAACCATAACTGCATGCAAGCACACACACACACAGACAGAAGGACTGCCTACATGATTTGACTATGAGCATTCTGACACACAATGACAATACCCATAGGCATCAAGAACACAATCATGTGTTTTCTCTAAATCTCCTTCCTGTTTGTGTCACCATTAGGTTTCTGCCGATAGAAACTGGTGCCTGGTCATGGTGTTTAGCTCCTCCACGGCCTGGCTGAGCTGTAAGTGGAGCCAAATTCAGCACTGCAGGCCAAGAGCCAGCCTGGCCTTGTGGATCTTTTTGCCCCCTGCTCTGGTTGTGGAGCACTGGCAGGAAACCCTTAGCAGTAGCAACAAAAGCAGCACAGATAGAGAGCTGCCAGCATTTAATATGCACGGGGTTCAGGAGCTAAAGGAGTGGAAAATCTGCAGAGATATAGCCTGAAAGTATGTATCAATAATATTAAGGGAGAAAATTCTTTGAATTTTAGAGTCATAGAATGGTTTTGGGTTGGAACAGACCTTAAATATCATCTCATTCCAACCCTCCATGTACAGGGACACCTTCCACTAGGTCAAATTAAATTTATCCATTTTCTGTACCTGACAGAGACAAGCATGCTCTACGAAATGAGCAGGTTCTGGTTTTGCCCTTTTTAAGTTTGCACTGGTGGTTGGATTGCAGTTCCTATCTGAGTCAGATGGGCACCTTTCTGAGAGTGACTGTGTTTGTTGTCAGCTTGTGAGCATTATCACTTTGTAACCAATCCAATGGGCTATCTCTTATGTAAAATATAAATACTAATTTGAGGGCTCAGGGAGAACAGCTATTTTAGTTTTAGTTAAAGAAAGAAGAAAAAAAGAAAGGAGGAGGCTGGGCATCATAACAGTAATTTATGATTTTACTGGTGTATTATCATTGGGTAATAAGAGCAACTTGAAACTGCCAATTATCTCATAAGAGGGGTATCACCTTTTCTGTTTTGAATTACTCCATCGATAAATGCAGGTTCTGCTTGCTAACAATCCATCACATAATCAGTGGCCTTACAACAGGAGAGACCGCATGAGAAAGGGAGACAAACAAACCTGCAAACACACAAACACTTGATGTGAGCTGAGCCCTTGGCTCGGCAACAGAGAGAGGGGAGGGGGTGAGTGGGCTGGGAGGAATTGCCTGCAGCAGTCGGCAGGTCACACACACACAGTGTGCAACAGCAAACTCAGTTTACAAAGAGACATCTGTTCCATTACTTCGATGCATTGTGGCTAATTACATCCTGGCCCATCTGTGAAATGACAGCCACTTATTCTCCAGTGAACCATAAAATCTGTACATGTTCAATGTGGGCAGTGGGGAGTAGGGGAGGGGGGAGGATGGAAAGGGGAGAACAGGAGAATGGCACTAAGGCAAAGCACCAAGAAAAACACTGTATCTCTCATTCCCATCTGGTGTCAGCCAGGAAAGAAGGAACCCTGGAAGAAAGGCCCTAACAAAGCACTGCCATTTTGATCCAGGGATGCAACATTTGCTCTAACCCAAAGCTCCTCACTTCCCATTTTTGCATGCAGAGGGGAGGGAGATGTACCAGCAGAAGAAATTATTCCAGACCTGCATCCCTGTGTTTTACATGAGGATTTCTACAGTGTTTCTGCTGTATCGCTGCTCATATCATCTCTACCTGCTGGTCACACAGCTCTGTTAGAGGCTATTCTCCTATACATAAATCTAAGTTTAGGCTCAGAGGAAATCAAACCAAGGACTTATCTTCCACTTTCTCAAACAGATTTTTTTAAAAATGAAAGAAACTGCAAGAAAATGAATCTCATCTCAACTTTTCTACGTGTAACAAAAGGAACCTTGCATACAGGCATGACTACAGGCCCCCAGGTTACATAAGACAAGGCACATTTTATTTCCACACATAGAGTAGATAAGCCAAAGTAAAGTATTCATCACCGTACCAGTTAAGGGTTAAATCCTGACACTGGTAAGTCTACCAGGAAACCTGGCAAATTTTTCAGTAAAGTTGTGTCATATGCCAAAGGCTGCAAAGATTTGACAGCAAGTTTTTTCGGGGAATGGTGGCTTGGCTTGATGCTAGCGCAGACCTCTTACAGCAGCAGCTTCACAAGTAGCTATCAACAACTGGTGACTTCTGATCCCACATCAAGCCACAATCCTGCTGCACAAACTTTTACAAAATTCCCTGTTCTGGTGGCTCTTCTTTTGAAGGGCTCTGGGATGGTGGAAGTAGCCAAAGTGTTAAAAGGCGATTAAAAAATGGCTGTGGGGTTAAGAGTAGGGCACAGACTAGAAACAGCTGGGTTGCTCAGCTAGCTTGGTAACTGGGGGCATTGCTTTTCTTCCAGGATTTCTGGTGTAAAAGCATCACTTTCCCAATAATGCAATTACTCTGTGTAGGTTTGGGCAGAATTTGCTCAGTATGATGAAGTGTTCACACCCTATGTATCAGCAAAACTAAGCGTACAAGGAAGGAGAGTTAGGAGGGTTGCTCATATAATCTACTAGCCAAAACTGTGGAAATCTGATGGAGTCTAAAATCAGTATTGCAAAAGCCAAACTAAAGAAAGCTAGGGTGCTTTGGGATGGGATTTCTTGCATTTGGCCATGGGCTAAAGGAAGATATTAATCCACCTGAATCCCTGACTGAACCATATCCTGCAGGTGTTATAGCTATTCTAGATAGTCAGGTCCAGAGGGGAAGAAAAATACAATTAATCTAGGTTCACTTACATGATACACAAACAGATGAAAAAAAAAAAAAAAAAGAAACACTATAGGAGGCTGGCTTGTGTTCACAGCCTAAAGCACCTGAAGCTGAAACATCAGGATAAATAGTGTGAGCTTGGTGGTTTTGCTCCAGCTTTAAAGCTGGCTATTGGGGGTTGGGTTTCTTTCTTACAGAATTCTTTCCCAGAAGTTGCTAAGAAACTGATTACTGGATACTTACGGGCACTCACGGGTACTTAAGAAAGACAAAAGAAGTAGCTGAAGTCGGGGAAGAGTGTGGCACCTGGCTACACTTTTTTTTTCTCTCGGGGAATTGTCTCCAAGAGGGACGATGACATGTCAGAATATGAGGCAGGTAAAGGACGGGGGCTGGTCCGGCTGATTTCTCGCTTTTTGGCATCAGAGGGGACAGCAGGCTGTCACCTACTGCAGGGAGAATTCGCAGGCAGTGCTGGAGCTCAGCCCTGAGGGATCTCCCACCCTCCGCTCCAGTACCCGGGAATTCTGAACCTTGTCTCTCCGTGCCCTGCAGGGAGCCAGCCCGCCGCTGCCCCACTCCTGCTGTTTCTTCACCTTTGCTCTGGGTTTCCACACGCCGTGTCCCGCACCCCTTGCCTTGCTGGGATGTTTCCGCAGCTCCAGCTCCCACTGCCGAGCTTCTGATACATCTCATCCAGTGCCCTGGGACTTCTGCTCGCTCCTGCCGGCTTTTACGATAACTTCACCAAAGGGGAAAGTTCCAGGGGCCGAGCAAACTGTGTTTGGGTCCCTGGTTCTGTTTGTTGGTGATACCGTAAGTATTGTTGTTCTGTTTGCCTTGTTATACACACTAGTAAAGAACTGTTATTCCTACCCTCATATCTTTGCCTGAGAGCCCCTTAATTTCAAAATCATAACAAATCTGGGAGGGAGTTTACATTCTTCATTCCAAAGGAGGCTCCTGCCTTCCCTAGCAGACACCTGTCTTTCAAACTAAGACACTGGCCTCAATAGCTGTTGATAAAACAATATAATAGGGATGAAAATGGACCAGGACTTAGTGTTGGCAAAAGTAACTGGAAAACTTAATTTTTTTTTCATGAAAATGTTCACCATTGCCTCCAACTTTTGGTTTGCATTCTGTTGATTGTTCTTTAAACACTCTTTTCTGATGAAGGCTTCAACACTTCTTAAGGCCAGAATTCACACTGGAAGTCATCTCTCTTATGACACCCAGGTCACAGACTCATGCGGTGAAGAAGCTCGAAGCTTCTTGTGGTCCTTGTATAGGGATCCTACAACTCAGCCTTTTAGGAAGCCCTTGGTCCAGCTGGGGGCCTTCTGCTAGGACATGAGGATGCTGGAAGAGTGGTGTCTCTGCGACAACCTACCTGTCCTGTGTGAAAGCAGCAGAAGCACCTGAGCTCTGTGTAGTGTTTTTGTAATGGGCAGGGTGGTGGTCAGGGTTTTTCAGGGTTTCTCCACAGATAGATGCAGAAACCCCTACACCCTTGAGCTCTGCTAGTGGTTAGCATATACCATAGTTTGTGAGTCTCATAGGTAAAGCACAACTCTTTTGAAGCACCTGCTTTGACTGACAGGTTTGAAGCAAGTGGCTCAGTCTTCCTCAACTCCACAAAACCTGCAAAGCTATTGAAAGGCAACTGAGTGGTGTCAGTCCAATTTAGAATGGATGATACATCCATTTTACCGATTTCACTACACAACAGGCAATCAGAGAAGGCAAACCAAGGGGAAGGAGGGGGATGACTGAGCTCAATTCAGTCTTGCAGTGGGTTCTACTGCTGGAACAGCTGGTGCTTAGTCTATGGATAAATAAAGGATTTAATTTTCCATGGACATCAGGCTGCTTTTCCTCACCAGCATTAAACTCAGCCTCACAAAAGAAAAGATTAGCAGAAAAAGAAGCTCACAGTGTGAAACTCTACAAAGAGCTTACTGGAAGGATTTGTAGTAAATTAATACCACTAGCAACCATACAGTTCTAGAAGCTCACAAGCTTTTGGTGTAAACTGTGGTTTAGTTGGCTCACACATTAGGTGTAAGATTCAGCAACATCAGATGCACAGATGATGCATCTCCTTCCACACTGCTTTAACAATGAACTTGGTCTCAGCCGTGGTTTTGTTGGATGTATTGACCTGTCACTTCTGATCATTCATCTGGGAGTGATGGCCAGCATAGCATCTTAGCCTGCTCTTGGATCTGAAGCCTTAATGTTTTACAGTAGGTTACCACAAGTTCAACTTAATGAGCATCAAGAAAGCATATCAGGTGTGGGCCCAGGATTGATCCTGAGTTCATCCTGATCTGGAAGATTAAAACAGACATCCCCATCCCCTCTATTTTCTTTTTCCCTTATCTTTCACATTGGTTATGGACACCTAAGGTGAGTTTCTCCTCTCTTCCCCAGCAAGAGCTATGACAACTGGCAAAGAGAAAATGGGTAACATTACAGTAATCACAAATAAAAAATGAAGCAATGGCAGAAGGAAAGCTTTTTAACAGTTCAATTTAAAATGCTGCTTCCCCCTGAGTTTGTGTGGTATGAATTCTTCCTCATATCTATTTCAATAAGAAATTAAAAACTTGTAACAAAGGACGTCTGTTCTGTAAATGCAAAACTTCCAGCTTTTCAATAAAGATGAAAAAAAAAAATGTCTTTGAGACTTTCAGGAGTCTCTCTGTCAGAAAGCACAGATATCCTTGAGGCCTATATAGCTACCTGCTCTCTTTCAGAACCCATCCCTTATCACCCAACTGTTGCCTGTTGTGAAATTCTTTTCAAGTCATTTTCTCCACCTGTAAAACAAAGCTGACCAGCTGCAGTGTTTCAAAGATATGGATCTCTGCTTCCGCTTTACCCTCCTATGGGTAAATTCTTTTAAAGCAAGGGAGGTATGACTCTGCAAAAGCTGAAAGCATTCCCAACCGTCAGCTGGAAAGAATAAAGTGCTAAATTCCTCCCCTTAGAACTCTCTGCCTGTTCACAGAGAGATGCCACCTTTCTGAGCCTCCCTGGTTATAAACACCCACACACACACTTCCTGAGCTGCTGATGCTCATCTCTAAGGTAGGACAGATGCATGCACTGATTTTTCTTATGGAAGAAGACAGCAAGCCAGTTGCTAACTATTCCCTCATTACCTGGTTACAGTCCTGCTACCAAGGTGATTAGAAAGCATTGCATAAAGAAGCCACCTGAAAATAACTAAACAATCATTTTGCCTTAATAGAAAAGACTGGAGGGGGATATTTGTCTCTAAATTTGAAGGCTGACACAAGCAACATTTGCACTGGCTTTAAAATGTTAGTTGCTAACCTGTTATTCTTATGCTGGCAGAAAGCTCAGCTTGTTAGCTTGGGCCTTTGAAAGTTCAGTATAAAATGGATAGACGACAAAAGAAAACTTTGGGAATATATATTAATTAACAAGTCAGCAAGGGAAGGGGTTTTGGTAAATGAATGCCATGCTCACTAAGGAAAACAAAACCTGGAATAGGCATTAACAATATTTGTGCACATACAAAAAATATACAACAAGGCTGCTACATGCATCACTGCTTGGAACCCTGCAGTAAAATTTCTGTTCACAAATGGTACCTGTAAGTAAATCTGCATAGGAACTTCTTCTGAAAACATAGAGCAAGGCAAATTACAGATACTTTACAGCTGCACACAAAAATCACAAGTTCCAGATGCTTCAGAAAAGCCATCCCAGGGAACAGATGAAACACAGGCACAAGCCCTAGTGGAAAAACCACTTCACATGTGAGTTGCATAAGAGAGGAAGAGAGAAGAAAATGGGCTATATTTTGGCAGAGGACAGGCTCAGCTTTCCCTTTCATAAGTACACATAACCCCAAATTTCAAATAAAACACCTGTCACACAGAGCTGACTTGTACTTGCAACCACATGGCATGAAGTGATGCCACATATTCATATTTATTTTCCCAGCAGCATGGGTGCCAAGTGGTCCAACAGGAGGGGCTTACTCATTTGGAAAGCCAATCCTTAGAAAGCATAATTTCAAGGAATACAGAGCACTTATGTTATTCAAACAAACCTAATGTGACTGTAGTAGCTTGGAGGAAGAGGCTGTGTTTAATTCTGATGTGCACACTGGGAAGTGATGGCACAGCTGAGCTGCCCAGGATGTCTGAAGAAGAGCTCTGCCTCCCAGACCTTGGCCACTGAGAGTTTCAACTTCCAGAGTGTATGCCATGGGTTGCAGTGCAAAAATGTAACCAAAACTCTGTATTCTATCACCATCTGATGAAATTGGGGGGTGGGGTGGGGTGGGCACACCATCCAACAGCTGAGAGAAGTGGCGGTGCTAGAAGTACTCTTTGGGAGGGGTGGACAGCATGATAATGACCCCAACAAAGTCAGGTGCACAGGGCAAATGTTGTGGAGTCTGGCAAATCTAGGGCCAGCTCAATACACCACCTTCATTGCAACAATCAATGCAGATAACAACCGAGAGACAGTAGGTTCTGTGGCCAACAAGCTTAGGAATTATGAGAGTATGGTCAATGGCCCGATGCATGCTCATGTCTCTTCTGTGATTAAAGACCTCAAAGAAGAGATGAGGGAGGTGGTAAGGGAAGAGGTGAGGAAGAACAGTTCCCATATGGCATCAGTATGAGTCACGAGCCCTAAAGTCAGAGCCCAACATTCCCCAGCTAAAGAAAGAGGATACACCCCACGAGCTGACCTGTGGTTCTTTCTGCGTGACCATGGGGAAGACATGGGAAAGTGGGATGGGAAACCCACTTCTGTCCTGGCAGCACGGGTGTGTCAACTCAAGGAGGGAAATAGTAATCGAGGGGGTTCCACAAAAATGAAGGTAGCCTCAACCTCCTGGGACCATGCTGCCAAGTATTACAGAAGGGAGGATGAGTTGTCAGACCCCCTTGAAAGATCCTCTTCTATGTATGCCCAGGGAGGAAATAATAATCAGGGTTGGAGGGGCGCTGCCTCTAGCCAGGAAGAGGCAAAGGAAAACTGGGTGTTTTGGGTGGTGTGGATCAGATGACCTGGCACATCAGAGCCGCAAAAATACAAAGTGTTGGTTGATACTGGTGCACAATGTACACTAATGTCATTGGGACATGTTGGGGTGGAACCTGTTTCTATTGCCGGGGTGACAGGGGGATCACAGGAATTTACTTTGTTGGAAGCTGAGGTGAGCCTGACCAGGAAAGAGTGGCAAGAACACCCAATTGTGACTGGCCCAGAGGCCCCGAGTATCCTGGGCATGGACTACCTCCGGAATGGCTATTACAAAGACCCGAAAGGACTCAGGTGGGCTTTTGGAATAGCTGCTGTGGAGACAGAGGGCATTAAGTAGTTGAACACCTTGCCTGGTCTGTCAGAGAACCCATCTGCAGTAGGACTCCTGAAGGTGGAAGAGCAACAGGTGCCAATTGCCACCTCAACAGTGCACCGCCGGCAGTACCGGACGAATCGAGATGCCGTGATCCCCATCCACAAAATGATCCGTGAGCTGGAGAGCCAAGGGGTGGTCAGCAAAACCCACTCACCCTTCAACAGCCCTTTCTGGCCTGTGTGCAAGTCTGACAGAGAATGGAGATTGACTGTGGACTATTGTGGCTTGAATGAAGTGACTCCACCACTGAGTGCTGCTGTGCCAGACATGCTGGAACTCCAGTATGAGCTGGAGTCCAAGGCAGCGAAATGGTATGCCACTATTGACATTGCCAATGCATTTTTCTCCATTCCTTTGGCAGCAGAATGCAGGCCTCAGTTTGCCTTCACGTGGAGGGGAGTGCAGAACACCTGGAACCGACTGCCCCAGGGGTGGAAACACAGTCCCACCATCTGCCATGGACTGATCCAGGCTGTACTGGAAAAGGGTGAAGCTCCAGAACACCTGCAATACATTGATGACATCATTGTGTGGAGGAACATAGCAATAGAACTATTTGAGAAAGGAAAGAGAATCATCCAGATTCTCCTGGAAGGCAGATTTGTCATCAAGAAGAGCAAAGTCAAAGGATCTGCCCAAGAGATCCAGTTCCTGGGGTGAAGTGGCAAGATGGATGGTGTCAAATTCCCACTGAGGTCATCAATAAGATCACTGCGATGTCTCCACCAACCAACAAGAAGGAGACACAAGCTTTCCTAGGCGCCATAGGCTTTTGGAGAATGCACATTCCAGAGTACAGTCAGATTGTGAGCCCTCTCTACCTGGTTACCCGTAAAAAGAATGATTTCCACTGGGGCCCTGAACAGCAACAAGCCTTCTCCCAAATCAAGCAGGAGATCGCTCATGCAGTAGCCCTTGGCCCAGTCAGGACAGGACCAGAGTTGAAGAATGTGCTTTACTCTGCAGCTAGGAACAATCGTTTATCCTGGCACCTTTGGCAGAAGGTGCCTGGGGGGACTTGAGGCCAACCGCTGGGAGAAGTTATAGAGGGTCCAAAGTCAACTACATCCCACGGAGAAGGAAATCTTGGCTGCCTATGAAGGAGTCCAAGCTGCCTCAGAGGTGATTGGGACAGAAGCACAACTCCTCCTGGCACCCCGACTACCAGTGCTGGGGTGGATGTTCAAAGGAAAGGTTCCCTCTACCCACCACGCCGCTGATGCCACATGGAGCAAATGGATTGCTCTCATCACACAGCATGCCAGTATTGGAAACCCAAATCGCCCTGGGATTTTAGAGATAATTACAAATTGGCCTGAGGGTGAAAAATTTGGTCTCACTGATGAAGAGGAGCAGGAGCAAGTGACATGGGCTGAAGAAGCTCCACCAAACAACCAGCTACCAGCAAAAAAACCCACTGTGCTCTTTTCACTGATGGTTCCTGTCACATTGTAGGGATGAACCAGAAGTGGAAAGCAGCTGTATGGAACCCCACACAACAGCCTGCACAAGCCATTGAAGGAGAAGGTGGATCAAGTCAACCTGACGAGCTCAAAGCCATTCAACTGGCTCTGGACATTGCTGAGAAGAGAGAAGAGGCCAAAGCTCTACCTCTACACTGACTCATGGATGGTAGCCAATGCTCTGTGGGGGTGGCTGGAACGGTGGCGAAAGGCCAGCTGGCAGCGTAGAGGGAAACCAATCTGGGCTGCTGAGGAGTGGAAAGACATTGCCACTCGAGTAGAGAAGCTCCCTGTAAGAGTTCGTCATGTAGATGCCCATGTCCCCAAGAGTCGGGCTAATGAGGAGCACTGAAACAATGAGCAGGTAGATCATACTGCACAGGTAGAGGTGTCAAAAATAGACTTAGATTGGGAACACAAGGGAGAGTTGTTCCTAGCTCAATGGGCCTCAGGCCATCAGGGTAGAAGTACCACCTATAAGTGGGCACAAGACCTAGGGGTGGATCAAACCATGGACAGCATTTCTCAGGTTATCCACGACTGTGAGACGTGTGCTGCCATCAAACAGGCCAAGAGGTTGAAGCCCCTCTGGTACGGTGGGCGGTGGTCCAAGTACAAGTATGGGGAAGCCTGGCAGATTGATTACATCACACTGCCCCAAACCTGCCAAGGCAAGCTCTACGTGCTGATCATGGTGGAAGCCACCACTGGATGGTTGGAGACCTACCCTGTGCCTCATGCTACTGCCCGGAACACCATCCTAGGCCTGGAAAAGCAGGTCCTGTGGAGACATGGCACCCCTGAGAGAAGCAAGTTGGACAACGAGACCCATTTCCAGAATGGTCTTATAAACACCTGGGCCAGGGAACATGGTATTGAATGGATATATCCATTGAATTAATATATCATATCATGCAGCAGCTGCCAGGATAGTTGAATGGTGCAATGGACTACTTAAGACTACACTGAAGCCACTTGATGGTGGGACCTTCAGAAACTGGGAAATGGACTAAACAAAAGCCACCTGGATAGTCAACATCCAAGGGTCCATCAATTGAGCTGGTCTTGCCTGGTCTGAACCCTAGCGCACTGTGGATGGAGATAAAGTCCCTGTGGTACACTTGAGGGGTATTTTAGGAAAGACTGTTTGGATTAGTCCCACCTCAGGCAAAGGCAAACCCATCCGTGGGATTTTTTTTGCTCAAGGACCTGGTTACACTTGGTGGGTAATGCAGAAAGATGTGGAAACCCAATGTGTACCTCAGGGAAATCTAATCTTAAGCAAGAACTGTGTGTAAGGTTACATTGTGTATATATGTGTACATGTATATATATATATATATGTAGTAGATTTTAAAGATAGCATTAATACAGATGGTAATAGAGTAAGGGATGGATAATGTCATGGGTTGCAGGGCAAAATGTAACCAAAACTCTGTATTCTCTCACCATCTGATGGAACTTGGGATGTATGTGGGGGTGTAATTGTCTGTCCATGGCCAACTGTCAATAAACCTGCTGGGGCAGTTTTCTTATCTCTTCCACAACCCAGCCTCCCTCCAGGGAGAGATCTTCTGCTCATGGGCCATTGAGTCTCACTGGTAGAATCACATCATCCTGTTGGGAAATGCTCCATCCAGGGGGAGGAGCCAAGCATTCCTACCTGGATAAAAATCTGGGAGTTGGAACACCAAGGCAGCATTTCCCACTGGATTCTCAGAGGAAGACCAGGCCCATCTATCACTTCTGGACCTTCAGTAAAGGAACTCCACTCTTTCTCCAGGAGCATCACTTCAGCAGAGCCACATCTGCCACTAGGACTGCAGCCACCATTGAATGGGACTGCCACCAACACCCTGACCCACAGGGTGTCAGGTTGGATCCTGACTCTGTCAATGGGTTTTGTTTATTTGTCTTACTGCATGTGTTTTTGTTTTAATATTTTAGTTCCCCTAATAAAGAACTGTTATTCCTATTCCCATATCTCTGCCTGAGAGCTCCTTAAATTCAAAGTTATAATAATTCGGAGGGAGGGGGTTTAAATTCTCCATTCTAAAGGAGGCTCCTGCTTTCCTTAGCAGACACCTGTCATTCAAACCATGACAGTGTAACACTCAGTTACCGGAATGAACACTGGCATAACAAAAACCACAAGCTTAAGTCCCTCTGTGAGTCTGGTTTACAGTAGCTGCAAGTGCTGAATCCTGTAGATGGAGGAATATACAGCTGGATCTTGAGTGCAGAGGGCAGCTGAGGACATGGATCCCAGTACAGCGGCCCTCCTGGCCAGTCCCACTTAGCAGTGCTTGCTAGTCCTTGCTAGTCCAGTCAAGTCATTAGCTGGCATGGAAAGTTAATCACCTGTCCACTCTTATGAAAGGGATGGTGCCAATAGAAGAAAGGTTGGTGGCTGGGACTACTCAGGGGACAATGTCTGTTCTCTAAATGGTGTCCTATGAATAAATCAATGTCCAATCCCAGGGCTTCTGAACCTCTACAAACACAAACACTCAGAAAGTATATACATTAAAAAATGATTGTGAATGAAAATGCCTCCGCCTGAGCCCCAGCTTTCCAATGCCATCTCCCTGGTTAACCCTTCCCTGCCCAGACTGTCTTGTCTGTTTCTGTTCTGTTGTTCCTATAGTATACTATATTTGTTGAAATAAATATGGAGATAAGTCTGAGCAAGACAGCCAAGACAGCCAGATTGAAATAAATTCATCACTCATGGGCTCTCAAGGGAAGAAAACCATGCATTTTTTCTAAATGATTATTTCTGAAGCGCTGAAGGAATGGCTGTATCACTAATGAGGCCAGTGCTCCATGACTGCTGTTTATAAATGACCTAAAAAAAGACAACGGCATGCTGTATGTGTGTATAGGGTGATGTGAAAAGGGATGAAATGTTCTTCCTTGGAGTGTGGAATTGACTGCCTGGGCTTCTCCAAAGCCTGAGAGCATTTGTAGCTCACCACAAAGGCAGGCCTGGCATATTTACAGTCGCACAAGGAAGTTTGGACTGCAGTGCTGGGCTATTCTAACAAGTAGACACACGATTCCTCTCCTCCCATGATAGGTCACCATTTACTCACTGCAATCATAATTAAAAAGGAAAATGAGCTCCCTCAGTCCCCCCTGGGTCTAAATTATAGGGCCTGCAGGTTGATGCTGCCAGACTTGAGGGTAAAGCAAGGAATAAGATTCACTTATGTCTTCTCTCACTCACTAATTCCCATGGAAACAAGAAACTCCTGACAAATGACTGCAAAAATCTTACTCATATGTTTGGCCGGCTACCTTCCCCCATACTTTCAGGTTAAATGATTACAGGTGCATTACACATGCAGCAATCCCAGAGCAGCTGATGGTGGAACAGAGCAGGATTGCCACATGTAAAGGAGGGCCAAATGCCAGCCACAAGCAGAAAAACTAGTAATGTGAATTCAGAGAATAATATCACAGTTTGGCCACAAAAAGCTTCAGCTTTCAGATTCCAAGCAGTATTATTTATATCGCATGGTATGTAGAAGTGAGAACACTTAGAAGTAAAAGATATCTAAGGAACAGCTCTGATGCAAAATGTGATTTGAGGGTACTGAGAAGGTGGAGTTTACTTATTTATTTAATGGCTTGGTTTATATACAGAAATTACTCAGGATACCTTGGAGAGCAGAGTTCTGCAAATGAGCTTCGGCAAAAGCTCAGACAAAGAAGCCGTGACAAATATTAAATGAATTCTAGTCACATGCCACTGTCCGAGGTTTCCTAGCACTTTGTGAGGACTGTCCCTTTTTTGCAGGCAGCTTGCCTGACCTGACAGAATTTGGGAGATGCAGCTTTGTTTCTACCAAAACTGTTCCAACTTGTGTGTGGATTTAGGGTAGTAAATGGGAACTTTCTCAGTGCAGAAGCTCAGATCAGGGCCCCTACAATTAATTACCTATAGCCTCTATTTCATCTGGCTCAGGCAGCTCATCACTAATACTTACTGCAATCTCAATGGGGAACGCCAGAAGGTTTTCTCCCCCTCTCAGGAGATGCCCTTTCCTTGGGGCTTAGGATCACTCACTGATCTCCTCACAGGTACCCATCTTTGTAAAGACGGAAAGACTGCATAGACTTAGCACAGCTGCTAAATCTAGGGTGGAGGCAGGGAAGAAAAGTTTAACTAAGTTTTCCTCCTTCACACAGGTCATTTGTCACAACCCTTTATAGCTAATAACCCCTCTGTAAAATTTATAAGCCAATTACAGAACAGGGAAATAATTCACTAATAGCCTATATAAGATGGTTTAGAAATCTTGGAGGAAAAAACTCCAATATATTAAATGCCACAGGTTTCAGAAGCAAATGCTGTAGGTGACACTCTTTTTAAGACTTTTGAGTTCAGGGGCCCTAAATCTATGCAAAAACTGTTGGAGCCTAGCCACTGCCACAGCTCTTCCCTCAGAAACATCACTGCTGGGAGCTGGGGCCACCAGCCAGCTGCACACAACTTGTGCTGGAGCCTGTTTTCATCCCTTAAGGGTTGCAGAGAGTTCCTTTCCCTATCCCTCATGTTATTAAACTTACAGATAAATGAAGTACTTAATTTGCTTTTCCAAAAGCCACTATTTCACCACAGAACGTAAATCTGACAAGCAAGTGAAGATCATCCACTGGGCTACACTGTCTCTCTGCCTCTTGCTTGGAGCAGGGAGCATAAAGAAATCAGCCCAGATGCTGTATCACTGTCATTTTGGAAGTTCTCTAATGAGTCTGAGCCCAGTTTGGGGCCGTAAAAGACTGCAGTGGTGTGTCAGCACAAACAGCCAAAACTAGTGTCATGTCAAGTGGTTACAAGGCCACTTCTGTTTTTACAAGCATCATGCATTTAGCAGATAAAAATTAGCATCCTATCCAAGCCACCACAAGCCGCCCTTATCACCAGCAAGGAGACAAAATGTCCCTTCATGATTGCTGGTACTCGGGGCCACTGATAGCGAGTCCAATTTCTTACAAGCTGTCCCTTAGTATGATGAAGGGACTAATAACCACCGCACATGGGGGTTTATCTTTTCTTTTTCCTGTTGTTGGTCCACTGGACACAGACCTGCTAATAGCTTTCTGGGGCTTATTAAATAAGCACAACTAATTACCCTCCACAATGATATTGTGGCTTACAGACGACTAATTCCATCATGGAGGGCTTTCTTAACATGTAGGTTTCTTTGCAGAGGGCCATGTCTAACATGAAGCAAATTTATTCAGCCTTTATCCTATCAGCTGGTACAAAAATGACACTGAATACACAGCAGATCCAGATTGCACAACTTTAGCAGGCAAGCTCTCCCAGGAGGCTGAAAAACAACACATGGAGTACCCATATTCCAGAACATGTGTAGCTGCATGGCTGCAAGCCTCCTGCGCACTGACTGTGGTGCCATGACACAGACTGGGACTGTTGTGTAAATAAAGCTCTGCTTTTCTTCACTCACGTTTGCTATATGTTGAACAGACAATCACCACTTGCTATGCCTTATGCCCTGACTACATGCCTTGCTGGAGGAATAATGGAAATCCTGGGCCAAAAACAAAAAAAAAGCACAGAACTGAACAGATGGGCAACCTGAAAGAAAAGATACATTGGGAAACTGTTCACCCACTAAGAGATGAAGAAAAAGAGAAGTTAAGTGACTCACTATATGTTATGTGGACAGCTGTGTTAGAGGCTGGAAACAATCTTAGGGTTTCCTGACACCCACTCCCTGCTTAGACAGGGATAGCACCAAACCAAAACAAATTTTTTAAAAATAGACTTTGCAAACAGGTATCTAACTAACAATATAGGTTCATATCAAATTATTCAAAGTGGATGTGACTGAATGCCTTCTTGTGCTCCTGCAAACCTAAAAAGGCTTTGTTCTTTAAAGTGAAGTACTGTTGAGAGGACTTTTTAAGGTGTGCAGCCCCCCTCCTTCCCACTCCCTGCATAAACAGCAAATGAAAGCATTTGATTTGCAAGCATTTCTGTACAGCCATGTTGTACAAAACAGTATCTCCTTCTCCTCAGGGACAATATCCTGAAAGGATGAAGCAAGGACACCTCTCAAACCACACTCATAATGATCCTTAGCATTAACAAGAGTTCTATGCGTAAAAAGCGGCATGTATCTTACTAAGTAAGTGAGAGTGGCAGATGAACTGATAGAAGAGGGCAGAATATCTTACTTGCAGCTATTAGCTGACTGGTCAAAATACCTGAGTAGAAATGTATGTTCAATTATACATGTATTCAACTCTTGGACATATCACAACCACCTACACCTCTAAGGAACATGGTCCTTAACTTGCTGTTTGAAGCATTTGAGTCAACGGGCTTCATAAGAAGATGACAGCCTTTATAAAGGTGCTTCAAAAATCTCATGAAAGATGTTTTCTGCAATTCTCCAAGGCTCTACCTTTCCCTTCACACAAGAGGATGATTTTTACAGGGAGCAAACTGAACAACAAATCACAAGCTCACTGTAGAAGTGCAGCAGAAACAGGAGACAGAGAGATTTCTCAGACTCAGACTGACCTTGATGAGCAACTCCAGATAAAAGTTACAGTTCTTGGTCTCCCACTATGATTTTTCAGAGGTGGATCACTACAGTTATATCTCTCCCTGCAGAAACAGACAGCCCTAGCAGAGATGAGACACTCTCAGAGGGCTCCCTTTTACAAAATAAACCACTATAGAAGATGACAGGACAGGCACAGAGAGTTCTGACATGGAAGTCAGAAAAAAAAAGGCGTGAATGAGAAAAAAAAAAAAAGGTGCACCATGTCCTGAGTTCCTCAGCACAATGTCATGGAGATGGGATCTCCTGCTGCAGGCCAGTGGAACAGCAGAAGACTTTAGTTAGAAAGTGGCCAAACCAATCTGAACCGTGCAATGTTAGGTGCAAGGAGGTCATGAGAGGTCCTCATTACAGTTATAGTTACCCACCACCATTTTGGACTGCCCAACTCTGGTAACTCAAGTGACAACAAAAAAAGAATGGAATCTGGACAAGTTGGTTAAAGGATGGAAAAACATGCCAATCCTGAAACAGAGCTTCTGCTCAGAACCATCTTCCCTTCCTTGAAGCCTCTGATTTTCAGAACAATTTAAAGGAAACTATATGTACCTCCACAGCAGCAATACCCATGACATAGTTAGTGACTCCCAAAGGAAATGCTGAAGTTTCTTATAGCATTTTTCTTACTCTTATGCAAGGGACATTAAAAGACCATCACAGAGCAGCCAACCCTGAACTTTTAAAAATCAGGAAGCAAATCCCTAAAATCATAGAATATCCTGAGCTGGAAGGGATCCACAAGGATCATAGAGCCCTACTCCTGGCCCTGAAAAGGTCATCCTAGGACTCATATCCTATGCCTGAGAGCACTGCCCAAACAGTCCTTGAACACTGTTAGGCTTGGTGCTGTGACCACTGCCAGGCTTGGTGCTGTGACCACTGCCCTGGGGAATCTGTTCCAGGCTTAATCACCCTTGGGGTGAAAAACTTTCTTCTGATAGCAGACCTCCCTGACTCAGCTTCAGGCCATTCCCTTAGGTCCTGTCACTGGTCACCAGAGCAGAAAAGATCTGACCTCACTATTTCTTCTTAGTATCATGTTTTGTCTTTTTCTCTTTTGCCTATTTTTGCAGGTACCAGGTTCAAGCTTCCCTTTCCTAGAAGATGCCTTTTCTAAAACACAAAAATGAAGACTGTTGCAGGATCTGAGACCTTCCAAAGAAGACACCAAATAAAAACTCCATGTTAAAATGTAAGCTGGAGAACATAGATTGTCTTCTGAAAGCATGGTTCTCACTCATCCATACTTCTGAGACACAGGAATAGGCAAGAGTCACATGAGAATTCTGGTCTCTTCAAATGAAATCCTATTGCCTGAGTCCCTAAGGCCAATGGCTGCACATGGAAAAAAGGGGAGAATAAACAATATAATGCAGTCTGATACTATACTCCTGCTCTACTCGACCTGTATTAACCTACCTGTTGAGGTTATTGGGGTAGCAAATCATGTAACATATTGCTTTTTAGCTATTTTAAGTGAATATAGGATTCATATGTGTATTTTTCCTCCAAAGAATGAAGTTGTAGAAAGCACAGCAAGACACATTTTGTTCTGTCAAAGTAGTCTGTAAGTGGTAAGGAAAACCTTTGCTTTCTGATATTACAGACAGAGGCATGAAAAGAGAACAGGCTTCTGGTGCCTCCACATATGCAGGTGCCCCTGAGTGAGTGCAGAGATCCATGATCTGATCACAAGACAGAACTGAAGGATGTCAAAACTGCCAAAGAGCCCCATGCCTGCAGGGAAGCAGAGATTTCCCTCTGCTTTTAAGACTCATATCTTCAAATATATAGCCTGAACATGAGTTCAAAACTGGGCAACACACTAAAACTTTCTTCCAGAAAGGGGAAAGCATCTTTTCCAATAGCTTGACTGTGTCTGAACAGGTCACCTCCTGTGTGCAGATGCACAGGGTGACCAAATTCCCTAGAGGATGCTGTTCCACATGGGTGATTGGCATATCTGGTGCCTACTGACAAGCAACCTGAAAGTTTGGCATTTGTTCCACATTTTAAATCCTCAAGCTTTAGTACTGTAGGAATCATACCTGAGAAACCATGATTCTTGGGGACTGCATACAATTTACAGAGGGACTCTGCACCTTTCCTTTCCGCTTCCCTTTCTCTTCTGGATTTTTATACAGGATTTTAATTCTTTTCCTTCCCTTCCCTCCCACCCCCAGCTGCTTTCAATTGATACAGGAGAAAGTAGAGGTCACAGGAAGAGTGAAGACACATAATCTAATTTTCATTTTGTCCATTAATCACGCACAATTTCAGCCAGCATTTAACAAGGTGGTACTCTAAAGTGATCACTCTCTAGAGTGATGGGGAAAAATTCACTCTAATTCCCATTGCTGTTCTACACTCCTGTTCATGCTGCACAGAGCAGCCTCTCCTTCTAACAAAGAAAAATGTATCTATATGTCCCAAAAAAACCTATGCTGTCCTTCTCAAGAGCTTTTTACTATATTTAAGCGTCGAACTGAAGCTGTTGGTACTTCATTTGTGGGTGGCTGGATTTTGGAGAGGTGTAGCTCAAAGCAAGCCAAATAGGAAGTGCTGTATTTTAGTACATTTTGATATGAAGTTGTAACTATTGCTACACATTATTCTAGCTCACAAATCAGAAAGCCTAGAAGTAGTTTTGTGTCTGCACCCCTTATATACTGTCTACTATTTGCCAAATTCCGAGCTATTCAGGATGAAATCTCCTAAAGTAAGACAACTCTGGAAATAACAGAGATGTGCACTAATCATACATAAGGTCAAGGAGGCTGGATGTATCGGACCTTGCACATCCACAGATGAAGCAGAAGAAGGCACTTTCTTTCTCTGCTGGGGTTTGATGGGTACTGCACCATTTGTCATCTTGCAAGATGATGTCTCAGCCCCTCTCTCTATCTCACCTTTGTTTAATTCTTTGTCAAAGTGACCTTAGTGTGCAGAGGGGAAGAAATCTCTCTCTGATTTAAGAATGAGTGAGGGCTATGGAGTGAGGGAGTGAGGAAGCCAAGGAGAACTGCAGCAGGGCACACTTCTCAGTGATTGTCTATCTGCTCAACAGGAGGGACCTCTCTACATCCATGGATGAACTCTGGACATCCCAGTTACTCTATGGTCAAGGAAGTTTCTTTATTTCATAAGGTTTCTATGCCAGCTGTGAATGCCCCAATCTCCTTTCACACTTACTGTGCTTTTGTCAGAGAAAGGGAGCAAAGGCTTACCCTGATCTGTGAGGCAAGAGACCCAAGGACATTCATACTGCCCTTGGAGGGGAAAAAATGGGTTTTCCATACCAAAGAGGTGATAAGCCTGAGAAGTGTTATCTCTCTCAGAGGCTACTCAAGGGCATAATTCAACAGAAAGTAAGAATTAGCAGTACATTCCTTCTCTCTTTCAAGGTTTCAAAGGAACAGTGAGATGTTTAAAGGAAGAGGAGTGCAGGTGCACAGAAGTAGGATAAGATTTGAGCATGTCTGAGTTGCTGACAAGCAGTATTTTGGAGGAACCCTGAGCAGTTCAGCTCTGCAATTGAAAAGGCATTTGCCAAGACAGCATTTCTACTCTGGAGTCTTCTGCTCTACTCTGATGACAAAGAGGTGCTCATTGGTTCTAGGGAAAAAAATGTGTTCTGCAGTTGGCTGTCCATCTTTCTTCAAAAAACTACAACCTTATTTCTAGGAGGTTTCTGTAGTCAGATCACCGACTCAAGTAAAGTGGCCATGATTCCCAAGCCCTGTCTCTAAATCCCCAGAACTACAGGGATTTCCCAAAATGCCAGCACTGTATCATCCCTGACTATGGATGAGGTGTCATAGGAACCAAAAACCCCTTTAGGGCAACTCTGATACGAGCAGGGTGACAAAGAGGTGAAATGAAAGATTTATTACATTTTGTTTTCCAGTTCTTAAGGGCCAATGCCTGTGAAACTAGGAATATGGGAAGGGTAGCATGGATTATAAATTCTAATCAAATTTACTAACTGTGGAAGATGTTTGTGCATTCTTGTCTACTCAAATCAAAATAAAAAGGATATAGAGAGAAAGTTTTAAAAGAAGAAATGAGGATTATAGACTCAAAGACCTAACTGGCCTCAGCTTCTGTGGGATTCAGGGGCATAACCTCCTTTTTGAAAACTTCCCTTTGCATGTGAAGAACACAGTCGTGTGTACCAAAATACTGCACCTGCTGTCAAGAGTATGGAACAAGAATAATCAGACTGGCTCAGTTCTCATGATTCTACTAACTTAATTTTTAGTACTCCAAAACAGAATTACCATGAAGTTCAGGAGTGAGTATGTGTAATAATTCAAAGAATTTTCACAATATCATTACTGAGTGAGCCCTCTGTTGTGGAGGGCGATGAGCCTTCCTGTGGAGAAGTGTAGCCTGATACCCAAAGAGCTGTCTTTAAGGCAAGCAACTTCTCTTAAAACTCACGGCAAACTGAGTGTTTCAAACCCAGCATGCCTTGCTTCTTTATGTTAATAGCCTGATTCCACCCCCCACCTTCCCCCCATATAAACCCCTGCCCCAGCCCCTGATGTTAGGAGCTCCTCTCCCTAGCGCCCCTTCGCAGAGCTGCTGTCTTTGTGGAGTATCTTCACAGGCTATCTCTGTGGAATATCACTATACAGACTCACTCATTTCTGGGTTGGCCTGGGGACTCCACAAGCAGAGCTGAAATCACAAAGCTGAAATCTCTACTAAGAGCTGATATCACTTGCTGGAGTCACCCTCAGCCAGGGAAGTGGCTAGTGCCCCTAGAAGGCGTTCGGGAAAGTCACAGCTCTCTGGGTCGATCCACCACCCAGCTTCTCAGCTGTGATACTCTGTATTGTAAGCGACTTCTTTAGTTGCTGAGCCAAACCATATTTCTCAAGGCAAAAACCTGATCAGGCCGTATTTGCCAGGTGAGTATTATGTAGTGTTTCCTTTTCAGGTGCTTGATCTGAGAGCAGCAGCACAGAGTTGAAATTTTGGCTGCGTGGTTTGATTTTTGCTCTGTGTGTATGTTTTCAGTTTTTACTGAAATTATATATTGCAAGCAACCCCGGATGTGCAACCCCACCTCTCCTAATAGACTTTTCTATTCTGTCAGGGATGATCAACAGCATGAAATAATCCACTTCAGTTTATAAAAGAAGTTCCCAGTCTGAGTCTATTAATGATCCATCACTAGCAACAAAATCCAACATAGGTAATCTGTTAAGAGCCTGAATTTCAAATATTCACTGTTCAGGGTGGCTGTTTGCCTGTGTGTGCAGGAATGACTAACTGTGCTCTGGCTTCCAGGGACACCACGAAAACCAAGAGGGAATTGCATAAGTGGACTATTTCCTGGTTTAAGTATTTAAATTAGTTTCCTCTTTTCCCCCATCATGCATTATTCTAAGCAAGAGGATATAACTCTGCTTGCAGGAGGGAAACAAGAAGCAGATGATGCGATAGAAAAGCAGAGACACATACACACAGAGGGCAAATAACTTTTTTTAAAAAAAGTTACACCACCATTTGAATGCAAAATTCAAAGAGAAATGACAATAAACACCCAAGCTTGCTTCTAAAGTAATGCATAAGCCCAAAAATCCTTCAAAAAGATTGTATTAAGAAAAATCTGACATGTGCCTTTTAAGTAGATAGAGCAGTTCAGCTTTGGAGAGACTGAAATACAACTTTGTCATAACCTTAATTTTGTACTTGGATCCAGATGCTATGACAGAAAACATTTGATGGCAAATAGTAAAAAAATGCAACAGGTCCCCATTCCTGACCAATAATGATACAAAACATGTGCACAGGATTTTGAAAAACAACATCAATACATTCTTTACATCCTTGTCTGCCTTCTGCAACTGAGCCAGGACATCTCCTTCCAAAATAAGCCTGAAAACACTTTTTTTTTTTCTTTTTAATTATGTATTGCCTTTCGAAATTTTAGATTTGTGGTTTTCTCCTGTACCCAAATTCTTCCTTTGTGGGAAAGCGAAAGTAAAGATAAAAAAGAAATGGAATGAATATGGTCAAAAGTCAGTGATGATCAACTTTTTTGTTGATACGGGGATCATTTTGCCATTTTAAAAATCAAGCCTAACTGAATGCTGCTAAAGCATTAAAAACTGCACCAAAAAATTATGATACTACCCTATTAATTTCTGTTTTCCAGTGATTGCTGCTGATATCATGTATTGGAAGACATGACCTATTTCCTGTGCTTTCAGAAAATACAAGTAAGGACGATCTCACTGCTAAATATATTTAAAAACCAGAAGAGAGAGGAGTCACAAGCAGTAGGGCAGAGAGGTGGGCTTGAGTGAGGTAGAGGTAGTTTGTCAGAGAACACAAAACATTCCTGGTTTTCACTACTGATCATGACTTTTATTTTTAACAAGGGCAAAGCATTTATGTAAGTTCCAAGCCACTGGCAAATAAAATAGTTGCATCATGTGTACTCCCCTCTCTTCTCTAGAAGAAGAATATGCCTTTGCACAGTGTTTGACTACCTGAAGCTGCCCCCAAACTCTGCTGGCCAGGGGCTGCTTGTACTGGAACTCAAGGGAACCACGGCTGCATTCCAAGCATTGGGAGTTTCTTCTGTTACTAAAGGATATCAAACTTCTGTGTGCAGAGGGGCCTCTTGTACAAACCTGAGGCTTAGTTTGCTGTAGGTTACTTCCTGGAGTCCTCATGTGAAAAAGGCTCCAAAACATCCCTTGGGTACCAACTGCTGCAACATCTGGTCCAGTACTCTGCTCTGAACATCAGCATTTATTCCCCAATTTAAAAGCCCCACAGCTTTGAAGCAGTTTATGACTTGTTTCTGCAGTAATAGATATGAACTTTTCAGAAGTAATTATCAGAAGGAGTATACACCTTCTCCACAAACCTATCTGAACACTGAAGTTTTACCAAACACAGTCTGTTCCCTGATCAAACTACGAAGGTCCGATTTTCCTGCACAGGATGAGATAGGATCTTGCTGCTACCAAAGCTGAAAGCCCCAAATGCAACATGACTAAGAACTGAATTGCCCTGTTTCCAGAACTAAGGCGAGCTCCACATGCTAATTCTCTGCTAAGCCAAAGCATGGGGCTTTGATTTCCTAACCTCAGAATGTTATCTGGCTCTGGTGTAGGATTACCACTAGCTCTGTACATCTGTCCTTACAGTAGGGTCACTGTCACACCATATGTCACTTGAACAACCTTTATTTTTTCCTAGATCTTTGTCCTTTTTAAAATCAGTGTTCATCTGGAAGAGCCTGGATTCCCTTGGCTTTCAAAATCTGCTTTGCATTGCTAATGCATGAGGTTGTAAGCAAAGTTGCCTACAGTTAGTGAGACAGAAAGACACAGAAGATACTAAAAAACTGCTCAGACAAAATGTTTTCAGGTTGCTTTTCTGTTCAATACTAAGAAAAAAAAAATTAAAAACAACTGCCCAAACAAAATATCAGAGAAGGTTTATTCAATTTCCATTCACCAAACTAATGAACTAATGACCTCCTTTTTTTTTTTTCTTCTAAAATGCTTCTGCATAAGTTCATTATCCAATGAATATTCCTGACTTGCAGCAGTGTAACAAGAGAGAGTCTGACCTAGAAAGAATAGGTCAGGCTCCACATGAAAGCCATCACAGGGTGGCGAGTGGCGAGTCACAGCCTCAATACACACAAGGTATCCCAATCTTTTGATACAGGAGGAAAAAACTCCTGCAAAATTCACGGACAATTAATTCTCCCTCTCCCCTCTCTAGTACTGTAGTAAGAGAAAGGGTCATCAGTCTTCAGATTGTCACTCTCTCAGAGGAACAACAAAAGAAAGAAATCCGGGGATCTGGAGGTGATACCTTAAGAAGGCATCAGAAGGAGAAATGAAATGGGTGTTCCAAGATCAATGGCCAGCCTTCTGGGGCATTATGAGGATTTTATACTTCCATCCTGAAGGAACTCAAACACCCCTCAAAATGATACACTGATCTCACATGAAGGCTGCATCCAGTGAAAGGGAGCAGAGAAAACCATGTCTATGCAGGTAGTCATATGACAGCTCCTGTGCTAGAAGGAGCACAGAAACACCTACAGGAAATTCAGGTCTCTGCCCCAGAGGTTTAATAAGCCTGGACCAGACTGTGTAACACAGACTTGTGTAAGGGGATGTAAGGGAAAAAAAAGATTACCAAAACACAGGGAAATCATCAGGAAAGAGAAAAGACATCCATAGCTTGCTTCTGAGGGGAAAGACGTCAAGACCACATATATAAGAAGCAAATGGAAACACTTCGCAGCCACGTAGAAACAAAAGCAAGACCTGAAGAATTGTATTAAAGCTGCAAGAGAGATCCAGGTCAAATTCCTGTTGTAGAGGAAGACAACAGGGCTTTTTCTACCAGCTGAAAGATGAGCAAGTCACAGCGGAGTTCAGACTCAAGATGAAGACACTGAAGAAAAGAACCTGTCTCTCACTGAAAACCACGAAGAATCCCTTCCTCACTTCTATGCCTCATCTTCCTCTGCTTTTCCAATGACAAAGTTCACCACGGAATGCAGACAAAAGAGCAGCATTAGATACATCCCTCCCAGGGTAACCAGTGGATTAAAAGTGTTCCTGCAGCCCTGACTCAGACTGGTCAGCTCAAAAGTGTCATTGGAGAGCTCACGCAAAGAGTTTTCAAACAGATTCAGCTACACTCAGATGCAAAGATACATCAAATATAATCTGTTGCTGTTCCACCGAGAGTAAATCTTCACCTAAGCCTCAATTTTTAAAAAGTAGCCTTAACAGCTCATCTTCCTGTGCCTCTTGTATTTCCCTATCTCCTTGCAGTCTGGGGCATCAAGGTGTGATTGTGATCTTCCCCATGATGGGATGTTAAGATACAAATGACAGAGGAAGAGACTACAGGTTGGCCTCATTGTCAGATAAAATCCATTATCTGCAATTAAAACCTAACAAAATGCAGTCATATTAAAAATTACTATCATGAAGTGCACCGTGATTTACTGATTAAATGAATGAGAAATTTATCTGAATAAAATAGTCCTAGCCCTCCTGCATTGGCAACACATGATAAATTGCTGATTGTGAGAAGATCATTGCTTGCAGTTGGATGACTTGCATACATTGATTTTTCCTAACAACACTAATTATCGTAATAGCATCTCCACATATATTACATAAAGTTTCCTCTTAGCAAGCAAAAGTTATTTCAGGCCTTCAGGTCCCAAACTACAAATAATAAAGATGGAAAGGAAGGATTTACAAACTACCTCCTTGCCTTTTATTATGCAGATCAAAGGTCCAACCCACTGCATCTTAGTTAATCTTGAAGAGATGGGAACTACATTCAAGAAAGCACAGGCATTGTGCAATGAAGCTGTGATCACAGTGGGTTGTTTTTGCATACTGGTGATCTAATTTTGTGAGGCCAAAAATAGTCTTTGAGAAAGAAGAATGCAATCCCAAAGAACAAGGAGAAAAACCCAACAAACCCACCATTTCTCCAATTTCATTAAGATGCACAGAGGCAGACTGTGCAGTCCTTATGTAAGTGCTCCCATTGACTAAGGTTGTGTAGGTGAGAAATCTCTCACTAAGTTGAAAAGGAAAAGTACAGTCTATTAATAGAAAATTAAAAGTGGTGGAATAGATAAGAAAAATGGAGGGGAGAGAGAGACCACGTATTCTCAATTAACTGAAAATCAATCACAATAACCCACATTCTTTTCTTTGAGAAATTTAAGAGGTGATAAAAGACCATCTTAAAAAAAAAAAAAAAAAAGAAAAAAGCCCTGCCATTCAGTGTCCTCTCCAGTACATGCATTTCAGACTTACCCATGAGGATTTTCCAAAAGTCCATGCTTTTTACAGAGGAATGTGCTGCTCAGGAGCATGAATAAACTGGCCTATTTATTGACATTAATATTTTGGGTGTTTTGACACTGTACACTGTACTTAAAGCAGAGAGCCTGGGCAAAAGCAGACACATGAGCTGCCTTTGGTGAAAGAGGAATGCCAGAGTGCATCCAGGAGAGCTCCCAGCTTGTGCTGGCCACTCCACAACTGCTGTCTGCTATAGGAAGCACCAAGCTGGGAGCTCTGCTTAAGTTACAGCCCCAACATGACATTTCCACTCTGCTCTGACCTATGCTGCCCAGAAGCCAGAGCCCTCTCTGGCACAATGCTTGCCAAGTAGCTGGGAAGCAGAGCAGGCAAGCAGGATGCTCCAGACAGGTGAGTGGATAATAAGGCATAAGGGTTCTGTTGGTCTTTATTCAGCTTTCCCTGGTCAGCTGCAGTGGGAAACATCTTGCTGGCAACAATGCAGGATTGACATGCACGGTGTGAGCATTGCAGCTTTTACTGAAAGGCAGAAGGGCTTAGAGGCCCTGTTCTTTCCACAGACTGCTTTCTTCTGAAGGGCTGTACTGGTGCCTGTGGTTTCCCTCCTCCCTGATCCCCAGTTATTGCCAAGCTGGGGGTTTTCCACTGCTCCATTAAAACAAAAATCCCAGGCTTTCATTGCATCTGACACACTGTCCATCCCCAGCCAAAGCAGACTCCGTCCAAGTGCACCTGCAGGTGACACCCGTGTCCCTTTCAGCAGGGCACTTGGAAAACAGCCCACCCCTTATGTAACCAGAGTCAAGGATTTTTTTTTTTTTTTGGTAGCAGTTTTCACTCCTATCTGCACCTTGGGAAGGACAGGGGATGTAATCCCCCTGCTATTTGCAAACCAGGCACAGGAGTGGGTAAATGCAAAGGGAAATTTCTAGAGTTGCATAGCTGGTGACTTCTCTTATCACAGTGAGAAATCTCTGACATCTCCCACTAACACCCAGAGCTTCACCTGCTTCAGACACACAAGCTTTTTGGTACATACAGTTTCCCCATTGTGTTATCTTTTACCTGGGGGATGGGAGCAGGCGCTTGGGGAAACACAGAAACGATTCTCCTTGATCCTGGACTAGCAACTCCCACATAGTCAGATGAAAAAGGTGAATACATCTTCAGAGTGACCACATACACTAAATTTTAATATAAATCCATGCGCATTGTGTAGTCTGTGATACACATAGTAACTATTCCAGAAATATCTTCAAAAGCTTTAAATAGTTCTGTTCTATGCATGTGTCTGTGGGAACAGTGAAGCTGTCTTCAAGTGGCAGGACCAGTTTCGTATGATATGAAGGGTACAAAAGCTACTCTCCAAAAAAAAAAAAAAAAAAAAAATCACTTTAAATTGCTTTTCAATCTGTAAGACTGCAAGGGTTTGTAAGCTTAATTTCCTGCATTCTCCTGACATAGACAAATCCTATAGGTGTGTATGTCCCTGGCCACTTAACAATAGAAAATTCCTACATATTTAGTTTTGTTTTAGCCATCTGTGATAAGGGCACACTACAAATAATCTTGATCCAGTGAAGTGGTTCCATAGTTTGGAACACTGAAATTCTGGTTAAGATGGATTAGTTGTCAGGCTGCAGGTAGAGAGGCAAAATTTATCTCATGGATGGTGCTACTACGTTAGTGAGATTATAGCTAAGATTCCCCAGTTCTTCACCTGTCCCATGACTGGTTAAAAAGTTATTTAATATGACAACAAATATTTCAGACTGTTTCCATCTGCCAGGGGTATACAGACCACAGAAAGCCATAGTGTCTGCAGTAATTTCCTGTGAACTGTGACAATACCAAAAAAAGGTCCTGTGCTAGTAAATGGATAAGAAGGGGAAGCACAGAGATAAAAGCTGGATGAGAGCAAACAGGAGGTAAACTTGAGCAGTGAACTTAGACAAAGAGATAGTAAAATGGCTTATAGAGTAGCAGGAGAGAAGAAAAGATGCAGACAAATAACACAGGACAGATTAAAAAAAAATCAAACAAAAAACCCAGAAAAAAAAAATCCTCCCTAACCTGCTGGATTCAGAGGGAACGAAATACACACTGGAAAAATAATTCCCTAAAAAGTGCATGTTATGCAATCTCAGGAATCTTGCTTTCTCTATGCAATACCATGTACAAAAATGAATCTAAAATTCAGATTCTTTTGAGGATGTTTACCCTTCAAGGAATGTCCTGTCACAAAAGGAGTCATGTCAGGACAGACCTTACACTCTCTCTAGGTAGACATTTTCACATTATTTTTCTTTCTGTTTTTTAAGGACATTGACTTTTCTCCAAACAGCATAAGCAAGCAAAAATCTCCTGGTTTTCATACCAGAAGATTTTAACCAGAAGAGAGAGACCTGACAGAACAGATTCTACAGAAGGGTGCTATGAGGAGCAGCCAAAGACAAAGTTTCTGGAGTGAGTAATTATCTTTAATACTGCCCAAGTGTGAAACAGAAGTGAAAAGGAGACAGAGGAAACATGATTTTGTGACAGTACTGTTAAACTTGGGCTTGCTTTCTTATGAGACTCTTGATCATCTCTTACTGTAGAGGGCCAGATGCTAACAAACTCCCACCGGGTGTTAATGAGGAAGTACCTGTTTGGAAGATGTGTTGCCACAGAATGGGTGGTTTTGTCTCAATGTGTAAGATATGCTTGCAGGCTAATGCATACAAAATGCTCCTCTCATACATGAAAAAGGGGCTGAGCACCAGGTGGGAGGACTCCAGAGTGCAAGAAGAGAACAAAGAACATAGGGACCAACAGATCGGTTCCTCTCCTTATTAATAAATTTGTCTGTCTCAAACAACACTAAGCTGGTGAACATTAATAAAGCAAGCTTCCCATTGCCCATGAGGAATGAAATCTTTGCTGAGAGAGCAGAAGCAACATTCTTTAGCAAATTAGATGCATCAGCTGGGATTTGGCAGGACTTCCTGAGCACAGGACTCCAAATCTGCACTTAACCACTTACTGGGACAATCTTTCAAGAGGTATTAAGTGTTCCTACTATGGACACACACATGTTGCAACATTAGAAAAACTTTCTGGAGGGAACACACGTACCGATAACTTAATGCTTCTAGGTAGCATTAGGCTTGAATATTTAGAAATGTTTTGGAAAGCACCAGAAATAGAATCCACATAGATAAAATGAAAGACAAAAAGTCAGAAGTGAAGAGGTATACCTTGCTGCTGAACTGGAATATCCTAGCCATCTAGGGAGCATAGAGTGATCATCAGAGAGCAGTCCTTCACACAGGTTAGGTAGATGTTGAGCTCAGAGTCTGAATGGATGCTAACACTGGTCCTTGTATCACTGTTCTGGGATCAGGTGACCAAGCCCTCTGCAGAGGCACAACTAGGCTGTAAGTCATAGTGCTTTAGAGAAGGGACAAAAAAATTCCTGGTAATATGTGTCCAAAAAGCCAAAAAGCTATACTAGCCACAAAGGAGTTTGTAAACACAAGTTTAAAAAGGGCTGCTGGGTTCCACATAACTCCACAAAACACAGTGACATTCAAAACACTCCTGAGCTACAGTTGTGAACTGCAGTAAAGAAAGGTGAGCAAAAATGAGCCCCTAAAACTGGGACTATTACTTTTCCTTTGAAAAGATAAGCCTTACTTGATCCTAAGTTCCTAGCTGGAACATTAGTCAGTGCTTAATGATGTTCTCCTCAAGCAAAAGAGCTGGGATGTATTCTTGCTCCTGGGACAAACAAGTCACTTTCACCGCCATCAAAATGTTCTTGGGGGAAGGTATGGGGTGGTGGAGGGAGGATGTTTAAGGAACACAGAGATTTCAACAGAGCAGGGGATTTTCTCTTTCTGGCAGTGCTTAGTTTTCCAGATTTCTCTCTGTGTCTTTCTTCCTCTTCTGCCATTTCTTGCACCTTATGGAGCAGAACAGATAATTGTGGACACTCCAACTGCGGCATTTCCGATTTTCAGACCTCTTCCAGTGCCACCCAAAATGAAGCTGTCCCTGTGTGTAATCTTTAATTAGCTGCAACACCTCTAAGATGGGCACTGCTTCTTTTGACATGTGGCTCTGACACCCTCCACAAAGCCCCACCACAGCAGAAATACCTAGATTTTCTTCCCTCACAGTGTTGTATTTTTCTCTCAGCTTGATCAGGTGCACAGGACTGCCTGAAGGAGCAGCCAGGAAAAGATTGCCATGTATTCCCCCATTCACAAAGGAGCCCATTTCCCCATTAGACTGGTAACTGGTGATGGGTTCGTTAGGAGAGGAACCCTGCAGTTTGCCCTGTTCCCTAGGCTGACTCTTTTATGTGCACCAGCCCTTCTGGTCTGCCCTCCACAAAAGCCAGTGCCATTCCCAGCTAGCCTGCAAACAGGAAAGGGGAGGTGATGCAGGAGACAGCAAAGGAGGATGTGTACAGCATGGGCGAGTCTGCAAACAGTCCTCTGGGGGGAGGAGGAGCCCATGCTGACTTTTCATCATTTCCCCCCTCCTTCTGCCCCCAGTAATGTCTGTTTACCTGGGTATAGAGCCATGAGCAGGGAAGAATTCACCTACACATTTAAAAAAAAAAAAAAAAAAAAAAAAATTGAGGAAAAATAAAGAGAAGAGCAGAATGGAGGTTGCTTTTAAGAAAATCACAACCTAGTTCAAATTAGTATTTTTAATTAGAGGATACCCTATAATCTTTATCCTTATCAATTGATTATTTGATAAGTTTTCTTTGCTGCAAGCTCCTTAACAGAGAGAAATCAGAGCAGAGTGAGAATGCAGGGAAAGAAAAGGAGGTCTCTGACAGAGCAGACTGGGTGATCACTGTGGAGCAGAGACTGCATGAAACCTACTTAACTGAATTAAGCAGCAAAGACATTCCATCCTTCATGCAGTAATGAGAGCACAGGGGAGGATACTGCTTGTGCAAGAATAATTCCTGTTGCAAGAATATTTCTATATTTACAATTAAACTTCTTTAAATACTACTGAAAAAGCTAAATTTCAAGTTTGCTTGGAATTAAATTTCAGCTTGTATATGCTCCTACTTTGGAGTGAGATGGAAAAAAATGGAAAGAGTTAATTTTTATTCCAGTCTCTTGTTCTCTTTACAAAAGGTGAGAAAGACAATGACACTATTCTTAAATTGAAAAATAAACTCCCAGATTACCCAGAAAAGGCTTTCCTAGCAAAGGGATTTGCTAACTGTTTGTTTCCTGCAGAACAGAATAGTCAAAAGGCAATTTTAAATCTAGTGTTGGCAGAGACACATGAAATGACACTGAGGCTTAGAAATGCTGAGGGTGGAAATGCAGCCTGAAAGGAGACAGTTTGTTTCACCTCTTGCAATCAGTACAGAGAGCAGTAAGGGTCCCAGATCTCAATAATCTAAAGTTCATTGTTATATGCCTGATGAAGGCTAATCATTAATTTTTTTATGCATTTATATTCAGATCTTTCCAAAGACACCCCCACCCACTCTCCTTTAAATGGTTATTCTGTGGAAATAATATAGGTCTGAGTGTGTTCAGATCCAAAACAGTGCCAGAGAAAATGGGTGGACAACTGCAAAGCCCTCCCCTGGCCTTTCCAACAAAGCCTATTTTCTTCCAAAATGAGTTGCAAGACTTGCTTGACTCTTACTGCCAGCAAGGGAAAGTTGACCACCAGTCTTATTGGTTAGCATGAGACTGGGAAGAGTGGGCAGAGAAGGGAGAAGAGATCTTCCCTGTCCCTCTGAAAAAGAGATGAAGCAGAGAGATCTTCCTGGCCAGGACCTGCTGCTGATTTTATCACTGCTGCAAACTACAAGGCCCAGTAAATCCACTGCACTCGCAGCCTTCTTGCTGGTGGCAAATGAAAGAAATTTGGTACATGTTGAGCAATTACCTCATCTGTGTATTCAGCATGGACTGTAACTTGAAAACAATGTAATTTCGTTTTGTGCTGTGTATTTTCTAAAAGGACTATGTGACACCTTAGAAATACAAGCACAAGCAAAAGGGAGCTTCCAAGAAAGAGGTCTGGAGTTGCACCAGAACCTCGATGGTACAGCTGGGTAAAAGAACAGGTTGGATTGGAATGGAATGGGGGTAAGGAAAATCCCCAGTACTACTTTATCTTTTCATTATAAGATTCATAATTTCACATGTTATATCTTTACTTTAATATTCTGAAGCCAAAAGAGGAAGGAAGAATCAAAGCTTTACTCTAAAAAGCAAACTCCTGTCCCAGATGGATGCACAACAGCTTCCTCGACAGGAAGTCAAGAATCTAGGAGTTCAGAAAACAGGAAGATAACAACTACCTTATCTCAAATATGTACTAATTTTATGAGCTCATGATTTTAAAGCAATTTTAGAATTTTTTAATATTTCCAACCAGCAGTGTTGTGAGGCATGAGTTGACTTTTGTTTTAGGTATTCAGACTTCTATATTTACGAATTTAAACACAGGAATATACATTCCTGTAAAATTAAGATCTGATTGATGTTTTTGAGATGTCAAGAAGCAAATTGGCAAACCTAGGAATTGTAAAAGGGAAATTCATAAATATAGGGCAAGAAGAATTCTAAATGTCTACACTCCAGAAAAAGGTAAAGTTAAGGACACATATGGACTTACAAAATTTATATAAGGACAAATCTAAAACTCAAATATTATCCAGGTGCAAGCTATGATACAATCTGCATCATGGTTGGGTATTGTAAGATACCAGACTGGAGAAAAAGGAATCAGAGCAAGTCAAACCAAAATGCTCAGTCAAGTGCTCCGTGACTTCTGGCAACCAGTAGTGAGGTATTAAAGGCTAAATAGACAAAGTGCTCTCAAGAATAGGAACCTTACTCTTTGTCTTTGGAATAAATCTCTCAAAATAAAAATGGAAAATAACAAAATCTAACTCATAATCTGAATTCACTGTTCTACATGAAAACAGGATAGTTTATTGGTTTGCAATAAACACAGAGAGTTACAAAAGCCCAGGGCCAATAAGAAGTTGCTTATGGCTGGTACTGCTGGAAGCAGGTGGAACAAATCATGAGACTGGAAAGCTAACACTGATGATGCTAGCTTGCACTTTCAGGAAAAAATGGCACAGAAAATCCACCAGGAAAGGGTAGCACTGTATGTAAAAATATGCTGCTGCTGGCTTTAGACATTTCAAAACTACAGTGCTTTTACAACTGCAGTTGTAATGAATAAAATTGAAGGAGAGTTGATTGGCACACATTGTATTATTAAACTATTGGACCTTGCTAAAGAACAGGACAAACTGCTCCTTATATAGCAATCTAGATCATGTAGGAAGGAAAAGTATTAAAAAAAGAAGTAAAACAGGGGACATTAAATACACACTTTGTGCAGTCAGTAATACAAATTATCTGCTTCTAAAAATAATATAGGACATTTTCTTTACAGATATGAATAATACACACTATAAGTCTTCAAGAAACTTGAAGTGAAGAAGAAAATCACACAACAATGTATTTTTATCAATCTTAAACAAATGGAGAGGTTTCTATGAATCAGAGTTACCTGAAAAATACTACAACTGTATTTTTCAAAGTGGAAAAGATCAGTTATTCTGACACAGTCTCTAGCAAAACAATGGAACAACTGGTTTCAGCTCACTACCAGCAATGACTTGGAGGATTTAACTGGTCAGTGTAGTTGCAGGAGAGTAGGTTTCACCAAAGAATTTCATAGAATCATAAGGTTATTTAGGCTGGAAAAGACCTCTAAGATTACTGAGTTCAGCCTTTAATCCAACATGCCAATTCCACCACAAAACCACAGCCCTTAGGGCCACATGTGCATGTCTTTTAAATACCTCCAGAGATGGTGAATCAACCACTCGCTTGGGCAGTGTGTTCCCATTTCCTTAAAATAGGATGAGTGGTTTAGTTGAGGCATGGGAGCAATGCTCTTATGCTTTGCTTTTGCAAGGTTTAGTCTGGGGAAAAAACTTGATATTGAAGAAAAAACATTGTCAGATGAAATGAACAAAGTTTGTATTATATTAATAATTACACACCCACAGGTCACAAAATGAGGAAACACCAACAAAATTGGGGTTTAGGATTATGCCATGGAGATCTTGGCCAAATGCTATCCAATGTTTATTTCTAGTGATTTATGCTAACATGGCTTCCTTTACGACATAATGGGCAGATGATAGCAGGCATGGTAAGAAGGCTAAGCCATGTTCACAAGTTGGCTGATAAGATAGTCAGAATCCATTCAAGCACATTTTGTTAATCCATATGCCCTTAAAAGTCTACTGGAGGCTGATTTCCAGGGAGCATATTTGGACTTTTGTAAAAGACAGGCACAGCATCTAAACTCAAAGTCAAAGCTTTTGTGGAAAGTAGTGTCTACAAGTCAAACATAGCATAGACAGGCATTCACTTGCTCAGCATGTGATCCTCACTGTCTCCTTCATTATTTCCATTCTAGCCTGTCTCCCCTAAAATCTGGTGAGACAGTGGTTTCTCTGTCACACTTTCATGCAGTGAATATAAATCTTTCTTCTTTACTTCCAGGTAGGCTTTTAAAAAAGGCCAAATTCCAGAACATCAACAATCTCTTTTGCTCACTGTCTCAAAGATAACCTTCAAAAAATGTGAAATCTCTTTTACAATTTCAGAGAGAAACACACCCTTTCACTTCTAAAGGACAATGATTATGTTTTGGAAATGTTCTCAGGACACAGGTCTCCCTTTATCTTTGGCATGCAAAACCAGAGTGAGCAGAGGATGCATCTTGAATGTATAAAACTAAAACAAAGGACAGATAATTAAATATAAAGATATGCTTACAGGATGTGTCATTTCTCGCCTTCATTCACATCCCTACAATTTTAAACAATATAACTAGTGGTTTCATTGGGAAATAATTGCAGCATTCTTGCAGTCCCATGCAGGCAAATAGCTACAGTCTAGTTTTACTTTTCTTACACCCACGGAGAATTCTATTTTGTTTTGACCTCTTATTACTTTTCCTCACACACTTGGCTCCAAACATCAAATTTTGCCTTAGCCATTCAACTTTAATTCCTTTGGGCTGCTTTTTTCTCTCACCATTATGCATTTGCATTGAACAGTTGGAATCAAGAAAAAGCACAATTCATTATTCCTAAATTTCCCAAAGAAAATGTTTTTACTTTTCCTCAGTTTGAAATTACTTTTTGATTTGAGGAAAAGAACAAAAAATTGCCTCCCATAAAACCTTGCATGTGTCTCAAAAATGTAATGGAACATTTTAGCTGAAACAACAGTGTAATTTTGGAGAAGGAGGTGGGTTCAGGCTTTCTTCCTTTTATTTCTAAAATCGTATTAAAAGTCTAAATAAAGCCACTGTTGCATCTTGGTGTGGAACTGATTTCTTTTATTATGATATCAGAACCAGAAGAGAAGAGGACCTCTACCCCTCAAATACCAAACAAGTTACCAGCCCTGTGAAAATCTACTTGCTGGATTAGCCTATGAGCCTCAGCTAAGCAAGAATGGAAGAACCACCCAGAAAAAGCAAGGGCAAAAAAGGGCAACACCTGCCACATAGTCACAAACTAACAACTGAGTTTAGGGCAGATCAGGGTACATGGAGCAAGGCAGACAGCAGAGAATTCTGAGTGCAAGTCTGACCAAGTAGAGAATAGTCAGGCATGAGGTAATATTAGTAGAACAGAGTCTACCTTGATAAGGTAGACAAGTCAGGATCTACCATGAGTTTTGCTGGATATAGATGGGTCAGGATCAACCTATATGGATTTTTCAGTTCCAGAAAAAAATCCCATCACAATTACCTTCAGGCGACCTCCGGAAAAACCCCTGACTCAAAAATCCAAACCAGTATCTGCTTTGTGTAAAAACACCAACCAGAGATCCTGTGAAGTCCCTCAACAACAGTGTGTGGAGGGCTACAACTGCAGCACCAGTACCAGTCCTGAATCTCCACAGAAAAGCAAAGGACTAACTCATTTGACAGGAAGAATCTCAACATCCACAATGCAGAGAACCTTCCCTTTAGAGAAATCCTACTTCTGTTGGATACTACTTCTGCTAGCTAGGCTGCTAATTTAGCACTCTCCTGTTCAACCACTCACAGAAAAGCTTCCTCTCTTTACAAGAGTAGGCAGTGATGCTCAGCGTGCCTAGGACACAAACCCAGAGTACTAACACATTAACAGGACAGTCACGGACAGCTGGCCTCCATAGAACATTTGCAAAACTCCAGCTGGACTGAAAAAAATGGTGTGTCTCACTAAAATACACTCAACAACTGAAGCAATGAGTTCATATAAGAATGTTACTTCTTACAGCAGAAGTACCTCAGGCACAAATGGGTTTTAATTAACGTCTGTACACATGCACAGAAATAAGTCATACCTAAATTTTACAGCAGTACATGGAAAATAAGACAAGGCACTTAGGTACATGTCAGATGATCTCTAAATCAGTTTTTGGTTCTCGAATATGCCCTTGTAAGAGTAACTTCACACAAGCATATGGTCACTGCTAACTGTAGATGCAATAGGTAAATTCTTTTCCTCCTTTAATATAATTTGTTAAATCATTGTGATTATTTAACACAAACATACAGTTTTACGAATTTCTATCAAACCCCAAAACTACAATGAAAGTAGAAACTGTAAACTGACAGAAAGATACATTCACTTTACATTCAGAAATGTATTTCTGACTGAAAATGCAATATTCTTATTTTTCATCTGTGACTAACAGCATGTAGTAAGTCACAGAATCAGATAATCTGCATCAGTCTGTATTTAACTTAACAATACCAACATTTTTACCACTTTTGCAAAAACATTAAGTTCCATCAAGCACATCTCACAATAATAAGCTTTCTAATTTTCCTCATGAAAATGCTCTTCAGGGAAGCAGGAGAGAAAGAAGGGAGAAATACATTACAGTGAGAAACTTATTATTTCAACCTTTCTCACCAAAACAAATCCTTTCGGTGTAGGTAAGTGGGCTTCACAAGTAGTAAAGGGACCTTTTGATGTCTACACAAAAGCAAGGAGTCAGTCATCCTAGATGGATCAATAAATGTGAGTTCCACATAATATACAACAAAGTATGGCTCTGTCTTAAGTTTCTTCTTCGTATCTCACAGAAATGACTTAAAATTTGGACTTAATTGAGGAAGAATATTTAATTCTATCCAAATACCTAGTTTTTCCTACATTAAAAAAAAAAAAAAAAAAGGGATTGAGTGAGATTAGATATATGAAACCTTGGCTAGGTATTCACATTGTGGAATTGCAGAGAGATATTAACATGAATTTCTCAACTTAAGAAATGGAGGAGATGGCATTAACTCTTTCACACAGGCAATTCATCCTCTCAGCTGTTTGGCGGGTCTTTTAGTTCAACAGATTTAACAAAAGCAAAAGAAAAAACAATAAAGCATTAGGCAGCATGACCAAGCATCCTCTGCCTCTCAGTTACAAACTGAGACAAATCTGTAGCTACGATTACAGTCTGAGTGGCATGCCATTATTGCAGTATTTCTCTAGATAAGCTTTCCCAAAAAGAAGACACTTTAGATCACCTTTGTCTAATAAAATAGACAAGTAGAATTAATATAAGCATACCTTTGAGCTGTCACCAAACATCCTGAACCAAAACCAGAAGGCAGATGAACATTTCTTTTTGTTTTGAAATTAATTTTAAATAATATGTGATGTGCTCTGATCTGGTAATGCTTCTACTTCTTGTTATTGGTTGATTCCCCAAACTCCATAAGCTGAAGGAATGACAAAATTTGCTGTATTTCTACATGCATTTAACTGTGAGTCACAGTTAAACTCAGAAATGCTCAGAATGAAGTATTCCTTGTAGGTGGCGTGGAAACAGCTAATTTGGTGAAAAGCTGTTAAGATAAAATGATCAACCAACAATTCTCTTAGTGTATTATAAACTATTAGTGTATATCAGACTTCTTGACATGTTTTGGTGGCACATAACTTCTGTGAAGGCATCACCTACTTTGGGAATTGATTATTAACTTTAATCTATTTTTAAACTCTCCAAACAACAGTTAGAAAATTTGTTCTTGAACCTTTCCCTGACAGCAATGGCCAGATCTTTACAGGGGCTGCCCTACTAAGAATACCCTGCTGACCCAGGAGGCAATAGGGCATTGATGTAACCACTATTCAAACTGATTACGAAGTATTCCCTGAGCCTGGCAACTACTGCACCAGAACTTAGCATGGAATACCTGTGAAACAGGGATGCCAGGGCTCTGAAGCCAACATGGCTTTAGCCTCTTGCTGAAAGACAAAATGCTTGGGGTTGCTAAAGACTGCTTGAAAGTCCTAGAAACCATCTCATCTCATCATCACGGTCCAAGCACCACTAAAAGCATAACATTGTTCTTACTTTTTCCAGTCAAAACCAAAAGCACTTGGCACCCAAAATGTTCTTCCTTTGCTCCCAGAGCCAAAATGCCAAAAATGCTGTTTAAAGCTGGCTTGATCTCTATCCCAAGAAGAAGGGACCAACTGCTCCATCTTTTCGTTACAATGCTAACTACACTGTGGGAAACTAAACCATGCAGTGCTTTGGGATCCACAACCACCAAGCTTTGCATTAGGACAAAAAAGGAAACAAACCCTCCAAGGAAGAGTGGCTTCTGACCCAAAATTTCACAGAGTGGCCCTAAGCATTCATCAGAAGGGGCACAGGGAAAGAGCAGTGCATTAACAGAAGGCCTAAGGTATAATGCAACATAATTTCAGTTGTTTCTTAAAATAATCAGGCTCCAATACCACAAGAAAAATCCAAGAAACATCTGCAACAACATTCCATACTTTCCAGAAGAAAGAGGAAGCAAGTGGAGGAGACTGGACAAAGAGGTACTCAGCCTTTGTTTGGCATCTTGTTGCCCAAGTGTTGTGCACTCACACTTACCTGACCAAGGGCAGGGAGTGTTGCATATGCCATGGGCTGATTTATCATTCCTTTCTGCTTCATGATGAGCATGCGTTTCTGCTCCTCACTCAGGTGTGCCATCTGAGCTGGCATCTGTGTCTGCTGGGACTGCTGCTGCTGGATGTACGGCATCATGGTGTTCTTCCCGGGATTTGCCATTGGTGGGGTCATCCTCTGACTCAGCTCAGTATTGAAATGGGTCAGAGGTTTGGTGTTGCCATAAGAAAGTATATTGGGCTGTTTGCCCAAGGAGTTTGTGACCAAATTATTTGGCTGCTGACTGATCATGTTCATGGGATTTTGAGGGAGGTAGTTATTAATTGTGGTCTTCTGGGGATTGTTCGCCATAGGAGGCACTATTGGGGTTTGGTTGTTAAAGGCTTGAGAATACATCATTGGACTATTTGGTTTGTCTGCACTGAAGGGTCCTCCATAGGGACTAGATGGAGGCCCCACTGGTGACCAGCTTGAGGGCTGATTTGGATGCTGTTGTTGCTTCTGCTGCATGAGCTTGGCTCTTTGCTGCTGTTGGGCTGCCATGTGCTTGAGCTGCTCAGCTGGGGACAGGTCAGCACTAGGCAGGGTCACTGGCCCAGGCCCTGATCCTGCCATGGCGGATGCTGGGTTCATCAGGAAGCCATTTCCAGAGCGCACCTGCATCTGTCCAGGAGTGTGAGGCTGGCTGGGAGTCTGAGGGGACTGGACAACACAGTTTGCTGGTGATCCAGCAGGGCCTGGGGCTGGTGGTGCGCTGGATGCAGAAGCAATGCTGGAGCCTGTGGAGATGTTGGAAAATGGAGGGCCAGAAGAAGATGGTCTAACCTGGGGAGATCCTAATGGGACATGAGCAAATGGAGAGTGGGATGGATCGCTTTTTACACTCGCAGTCTCTTGAGTCTCTGCAGCAGGCCTGGGAAATTCGGGCTCCTTCTTCTCTTCAAAGTCTTCATTGAACAAATCCTGTATATCATCTTCTGGGACGGTGTTCGCCAGCTCATCTATGAGCTCCTGCCACTCCTGATCATTTAGGTTAATGTCTGAGAAGAGCTTGTTCTGATTTGAAAGAGATGTTTCAGAAGTGTCTATGCAGTTGGAGTCATCCAGAGGCTCTTGCTTTAGTTCCTTGTTCTGCAGGATGTTAAAACTATCATCCAGCTCGTTGCAGCCATTAACAGGGAGCTTTATCTCAGAAAGCCCACCATTTTCACCCAAGTCTTCTAAACCACTTCTGTGACTTCCACTGTTCTGAAGGGGCAGGGGAGCTTTCATGTCAAGCTGGTGAAGAGGAGAAACAGCAGGCAAAGGCAAATTAATGGGCAAGCTGTTGATTGCCTCAATGCCTGGCACATCCTTTCGTGTCCGCTTGCTGGTTGGAGAAAAGTTCCCATCACAAACACCATTCTGCTGTTCTCCATTGAGAGGTGAACGTGCGCCTTCCAACTTCCTTTTGACTGTCTCTTGGAGCTTAAAGAAAACAAGAGGAAAGAAAAAAATTAACCATTTACAGATGCAAAAGAAGCGCTCATGAGCACAGTGACAAGATACTCTTCATCAATCCAGTGACAAGAAGTTTTAAAACTGATTAGGAAGTTTCTCTGATTTCATTCTTATGCCTTGATCAATTTGAAAACACAATCTAAAAACCACCAAACAATCAAACACCTCCCCCTGTCCCAAACCAAACCTTCCCTTGACTAAGAAAGCAGAACTGTAAAATACGTCTGTGCTTTCCAAGCTAAGTCTGTGCTAACTTCCAAGAAATTTAGGGAGCAAGTTGGCTAATTCAACATTTTAGTGCCTAATACAGGGACAAAATTTAAACTGTGTGCCTAACACAGTGAGGAGTTTTAAACTGGAACCAAAAAAAGTGAAAAGGAATCACTAAAATCTACTACTCACTCTCAATTTTTTTTGTTGGAGGTTTCTAGAAGCTTCTTAACAAATAACTGCAATATAATTGACTACCTATATTGAAATGTGTTGTTGGGGAAAAAATTAACACAGTTTCATTTTATTAGTCCTGTGTTCTTGGCTAACATATTGAGAATTATTTTTAAGGGAGAAAAAAAAATATCCATCCCAGAAAAGAGAAGGTGCTTTGCATAATGTTAACTCAATCAAATAATGAAAAAAGGAAATCAGCAATGTGCTAGGAGCTAACATAAAGAATAGCAAGACAAGTCTACAGAAAAGCAAATAAACTGGAATATAAGAATTTTATAAAAAATAGTATATTAACATCAGTTTTAAGTCAGGTTATGGAAGCACAGCAAAGAACTGGAGTAAGCAACAGTCCTCCCCACTCATACCCAAGCTGAATTCTTTACTTATGTATGAGGCTAAAAAAAGCATCTCTCTTCAGCTAAGGCAAAAAACAATAGCGGGGAGGGGAGGAAGCGAAGAGGTCACAGCTCTAGCAAACGCCTTTAGGACACACTTGCATCCTTGATACTAGAACAATAGAAGACAAAATACTGAAAGATTTTATCAGTTTTTAAAGTATTCTTACTGGTCAGAAAGTCCCAGATATGCAGCTCCCACCCCTTCCCTAACCCAGAGGTCTTCAACCTTCTTTCTTCTCACAATCCAGATCCCATTTATTTCTCCCATCCCAGAGGGCTGGTTCCCCTTTCATCTCATGTGTAAGTTGGGCAAGCAAATCCCTGTCTTGCCCAGGTTTTGGAGGGAGTGGTTCTGGGAAGGCTGTGTCCTTCTCCTGCCCCTCAGGCCCATAATGCACACAATGCATTTCAGCACACAATGCAGAGGGATGTGGCCAGCTCAGGTATTGCTGCAGCCACAGCTGTGCATGCATAGGACACCAAGCTACTGGTGAAGGGAACCAAGCAGGAAGGCAAGGTTATGAGCCTAAGCAGACCATCAATTCCTTGATTTGCACTGGAGCAGAACAGCTTTTTAATGTGGGAAAATAATTAACATGTGAATAAGAGTCCCCAGTGGGTCACTGTTGGCATAAGTGACTGAGACTTTGCTGCCTGTTCTGCCTTGCACAAAACCAGTGTGTGCCAAGCCTCCTGCAGGCAGAAATTCCTCCACCTTGTGGCTTTTGTGGTGCCACATAGACTAGCTGCTCTGTAACCAGAGCCTCTGCCACATGGCTGATCTCCTCCTCTGGTGTCTGGTCTAAAAACCCCAAATTTGTAGAGTTGTGGATGTTCATCTTGGAGATGAGAAAGTTCTGGGCAGACTTTTATAGCACCTTCCAGTACCCAAAGGGCCTACAAAAGAGCTGGAGAAGGACTTTCTACAAGTGGTAGAAAAAGAGGTAATGGCTTCAAACTGACAGAGGGTGGGTTTAGATTAGATATTAGGAAGAAATTCTTCCCTGTGAGGGTGGTGAGGTGCTGGCACGTTGCCTGGAGAAGCTGTGGATGTCCCACCCCTGGAAGTGTTGAAGGCCAGGCTAGATGAGGTTATAAGCAACCTGGTCTAGTGGAAGGTGTCCCTGCCCATGGAAAGGGGGTTGGAATTAGATGATTTTTAAGGTCTCTTCCAACCTGGAGCATTCTGTGAATTTATGACTATGCAGCTCTGTAGCAGCTGTCCATAACCTGAGACTCTCCCCTCCCCTGTTTCTGGAGATTAGGGAACAGCACAGCCAGTGGTTTGCACTAAGAAGTTCTCTTCCCTGTGTTGCAGGCTGTGGTGGGGAACTAGCCTGCAGCAATGTGGGGGCCAAGAAGGCTGTGAACATGTTTTGGGCCTCCCTATCAAGTCCCTGTCACTGCGTTTCCACTCCTCTCCTAAATGTAGCAGCTCTTGTTCCCATGAGCTCCACAGATGCAGGTGGGAATGTACACTGTGCCACACTCTCTAGATTAAAGCCTGGCACAGTCAGGTTTAGCAACCACAGTCTGCAGGAACCCACCAGGCTGCAGAGCACAGAGTCCTGCAGGAGAGCATCACCTTCCCATCTCTCTGTGCCACGGCAGCAGAGCTCTGCTAGCAAGAGGTACTTGCCTGGAGGTGGTAATTCCCTCAATCTGTGCCAGTTAGCAGCCATGCGGAAAGGAAGTCCAAGATTAGTGTGAAGGATCAAAATCAGATCCCACAAGTGGGACTTATAGTATGGCTCTCACCTCTGATGCCTCCCTCTCCTAAAAACCTCTGTTGAGCTGAACACCCGTGTGTGGCATTACAGATCCCTGCTGCTTTTTGAGTCGGTATCTGCCGTGCTCCAGAATCCTACCGCTGAGCTGCTTCCACTGATCTTTATATAACCCTGGATCAGACCCTGGAGACAGGAAAGGATGGTACAGATGTGGTAATGGCACCACTTCACAAGTACAACAGCACAGCTCCAGGGCAAGAAAAGAAAGAGCACAAACTGTCCTCAAGTGCTGGTTGTCAGCTGATATAATGGGTTAAATAGCATATTTAAATATTACCCCTAGTGGGCCATTCACACAATTTACAGCTGAAATTACCCATTTCAACTCCTAAGCCATCTCACTACAAAGTCACTATTGCCACATCAAAAATACATCCACCAAACAGCAAGTGACTCAAGACCAAGTTCAATGGGCATGCACAGGCAAAACCAGGATTTGAAGAAACGTTCGAAATATGTTATGACCCTTTACCCCAAATTCATATTGCCCAAATGCTGGGCTAAAGTAAAAACATGACCTGGTGACAGGCTTCTCATCATGAAGTAAAGTTCCTACAAGGAAAAGATGGGAAAAAAGTTTGTCTTAATGACAAGGCAGGCAAGTAGTGAGTGATTATCTCCTGAGGAATGCAAGTGAACTGACTCCATATGTTTTGCAAGTTTGAATGAATACTTTACAAAAACATTGGTAAGAGTGGTATGCTTTTACATGTTTTCACACTTTTAGATTTAAAAAAATTTACTATTTTATCTTGAATCTATCACCTTATTTGTATATGAATGCTTACCAAAAGAATCAAAACCAAAAGATCTAGTGAAAAATAATCAGCCCTAAAAATATCAATTCCTAAAGTTTCATCATGTGCTGGAACTTGGGTGTCCCTCTGTACAAATATACAGTGACTTTAGAGAAAGTAAAAGCATGCCCAGGATATAAATATTCATAATCATGTTTATTATGCATTACAACAAAAAGCTGCTTGACATGGAAATTATTTTCTATCAAATATGAAACATATAGAAGTTGTGCCTTGTTGCAAAAAGAAATTAAATTAAACCTGCTCTAAGTTTATGCCTCCCCATTGTTCTCCTTCAGAGACCTTAGGATTTAGGGGGTTAACAGGCACTAATATTTTTATTTTCTTTCTTTGCTCATTGAAAAACTGTAGGTAGACAGAAATGTAGCATGTAAGGTTTGTTTGAAGGCAACATGCTGGGTGCAACCTTTGCAGGTGGGGAAACCCCTTGACTCCATTGTTTTGGGGGAGTTTGGAGACATAACAACTGATGCACCTCCTTTTTTTTGAGGCGCAACACAGAAATATTCTTATCAAATTGTTTCAATGAAAACTTTCCTTTTCATATCATGATTGAATTCCCAATCACCATATTAACTCTTGAATGGCTTGGATATCCTACGCTGAGCATAAACTGGCAAACAGTTTACCACCACCAGGATTCCACAGTGTCTCAGACTAAAACCTCGGCACTTTCCCCTCCCTCTATAAACACAATTCCTGAAGTAAAATAGTATCTTTTAAAATACCCTCCCTCTCCTTCTTAGTACAAGTACACAGTTTATGCATCTTTTACAGCATGCATTGTGAAGATATTAATAGGAGCTGAGAGATTTATGTCTAGGAGCAGAAGATTGTTGACACATACAATAAAAATAAAAGGAAAATATCAAAATCAAAGGAACATATTGAGATAAAACAACCCCCTTCCAGCTTCATAATCCTTTAGCTTTATTCACACAAAATATTTGGCAGATGAATCTTCATTTCACTGCAGTTTTCTACCCCAAAGCACAAGAGGGTGAAGCAGGACTCTCGATTCTTTATATGCCTTTGGAAAAACTCCAGTTGCAGAGTGAGAAAAGGTCAGATTTTGGCAGGTTGACTTTTTAAATGACTTTCAATTGGAGGGGAGGCAGGGGGACAGAGTCTGTGCACGCAAACACACACACCGACCCCAACGGTCTAATCCAACCCATCCTGAAATCCTCGGCTGCTCGAACATGCCGTGACAGACCCAATAGATAAACAAGAGTGTGTGGAGGCTGTCGTCAGGGCTTTCATCTGTGAGGAGAAGCTGCTCTGCTTCATCTCACCAGCAGCAATTCATTTTTCTAAAGAAACGAGACAGAGGTACTGTTGTTATAGCAACAGCCGAGCCACTCAGCAGCCCATCCTCCACCGCGGAGCTGCCTTTGGTGGGCAGCTGTTCCGGTCGTACATATGGAATGAGTGGGGCTGTAACAGCAGAATATCCTTTCATTGCTCCTTAAAAAAAAACCAAAAAAAAACCAACACAAAAAGCAGAGGGAGGTGGGGAAGCTAAGAAGCTAAATTCTCTCTATGCCAGTAGAAGCTGGACATGATTCACAGGGTCGAACATAGGCCCACCTCTCCTCTGTGAGCCCCCAGATAAGGAGACTGATGTTACTTTTACAGATGTTTTTGTGCACCAGCAAAATGTAGTCACTGACTTTCTTCTCCCTAGGGCAGCTCCAGCCACTTCAATACAAGACAAGGGCAACAATTCTGAGAGGTTTGGTCCACTTGGCTCTCCAGCTCTGCTGGAATATGCCCTGCTCTGGAGCTATCTTTGCTCCCTGTGGGAAAGCAGAGAAACCAGCCAAAGCCCAAAGTCCATCTTCCTCAGAGGATATGCATGTTTATAAAAAACAATTATCTTCTCCACATGCTTTGTTTTGATTCTTTCCGTTAAAAACTGATCTTTTCAGTTCTTCATGTTGAATCAGTCTGGCCCACATGACTTTCAGTACCCTTCCATGAAATGAATTCAAGTCTTGGGCCTTCCTCCAGGGTTTCTGCTCTCCCTTCTACCAGTGTGTCTGTTATTGTGTCTGCCCCTCCTTTCTTCTCCCTTCTTCTCCTAGAACTTCTATAAAAAGATCTTGATACTTCTTACCTCCAACAGGGAGTACTGACCATGAGCTCTGCAATTCAGCAGTCTCCAGCCTGCACCCTAAATACTGAGTCAAGTTTGCTGCTGAACTTCTTCTGCTGCGCTCAAATCCTATCAGTAATTTAGGAAGTGTCCCAGGGGTGGCTATTAAGTGACACTAAACAAGTGGATTTAACATGACATCATCTAAGATCAGTAAGGAATAATCAGCATAGCCATTTACTTGCTAGAAATTCGGCATCAACATTTGAAAGGATTTTTTGCGTGCACCTCCTTGCTGTATCACCTCTGATGCTGCCATTCAAAAGGCAGTGCTGCCAGAGCGCCGCTGCCTCAGGTGCAGCCACGTCTTGTCACCAGTGTTTTAAATCTACCAGCTCCATAGTGGCCTCCTAATGACACTTGCTGCGGTGTCCTGCAGAGGTGGTGGGGAGCAGAGGACAGCCTTTCAAAACCCTCATTTTGAAAGCTGAACTCAAACAAGCAGCCAAGCAACATGAAGGTGAGTTACAGATTACCACTTCCCACAAATGGAAGTATTTCATGCATCCAACCACTCCCCCACTCTCTTAATTTCTTCATGCTGCTGAAAGGATGGCACTGATGCCTGCTAACTCACTGGATAAATCCTGATGTAGCAAATTGATTTTGGAGCACAATTGCTCATTTAAAGCACATATTGTGTTTCTCCATGTTAGGCCTGGCTGCCCAGCTCTGTTGGCCAAGGCAATGTTTGAAATACGCAGGAAATTCATGCTGTGAAATCTGTCTGAGGTTGGTAAAATCTCATCCTGCCAATCTAGCCAGTAACGTGATCAACTCTGCAGGCTCACATAGTAACGTCTGCCTCAGGAAAGGGGTCAACCTTCTAAACCCTAACCTGCAAAGGGATGCTGGGGTATCTTGTCATCACCCTTGTTTTTGCTGTCAGTCACTAGAAGAACCAAATACTTCCTATTAGCAGTAAAATGATGCTCAAGGCATTGGGCAAATCTGCAAGAGTTATCAGAGAGGAAAACAATCCACTTCCTCACATTTTAATCAATCAGACAGGAAGGGTTGCTGTCTGAAGAGTGAGAGTAAAGAGTCGTGGTGACTCTTGGATGCAAAACTGGCAGCACAGGCCCCTTGATAGAGCTGCCTGCCAGCTGTCAGGGCCACAGCCACCTGTCAGGCTCCCAGCCACCAGCGGGAACTGGATCACACTGGGAGATCAAGCAAAGAGCAGGGAAGAAGGGTAACAAAAGAAAGGCACTGCATGAGAGCAAAATAGAAACAGCACTGAGGAAGTCAAACCAGGTAAACCATGACTCCACCTGCCCTCAGTCATCCAGCTAAGGATGCTGGTGTGTGCTAAAGCAGCTTGAGAAAAGCTGAGTGCAAAGACATTGCACAGCAAATTTAACTGAACTTCAGAGCACAAACTATTTAATGGATGGAATGCTGTTATCACTGTCAAAGAGCCTTCCTGCCCAAGTGTATGATCTACATGGCTTACTCCTCTTCAGGTATATCTAATTTAATCCCACTTTGGCCCAATGGGGTAAACACTGGCAAAGCAGTAACCTCATTGCTTTGGGAGTGCCAGCACTGCTCCATTTATTCAAAAGTTGTGGGAAGGTGCTAAGAGCCTATAAGCTGAACCACTGAGCTGGCAGTGCCTACTCCTGCCTCTCACACCCAGCACCCAAGCTCTGCTCTCTCTGAAAGTGTCCTTGCAGATGGCATGAGCTGCATTTTCAGGGTCCATTATAAAGATTTAGTCAGGCAGCCTCCAACTGACTTGTCTGGGAGTTGTTCTGATAAGTCTTCACTCTTTCCAATCTGCTTTGTATCTGGACAGAAGAGAGGGTAATGATAAAAAGCAGACACTGGAGATTCTTAAAGCTGTGCCTCCCTAAGAACTACAAATCAGGGTAGAAAAGAAATGCAGGAACCTCTTGTGTTTTAAACTAAAAACCAGCAAAACAACACACCCAGTGTTGTTCCACATGCATCCTAGCTATTCAATAGCTCTTTAAACTGTGTATGTGACATTAGGAAGGGTTTCCTGGGGAAAATCTTGTCCCAGTTCATCCGTGGATGAGCACAAGTTGTAGCAGGCTAGTGAAGTATGCTGATGGCATTCTGCCTGCTTAGCAAAGGGGTATGCAGGACATGCAAGCATTCTTGTCCTCTGCAAAAGAGGAGCAGGCGTGACATAGCCTCTGCTTTCCTTGTCATTAAGGCACCAGTAGGATGTGAGCTCTGTTCCTGACTTCAGAACTGACAGACTAAAACCATGTTTAACTGATGTAAGGGAAAAGCCCTTCCTATGCTTAGGGTAAGCAAATTTCCTTCCAGCTGCTTGCAAAATACTGCCATAGCACAATCTACATACATAATATAATATATTACTCCAGAATATTGTCAGAGAAACTCTGAAGAAAGAGCCAAAAAAGACGGTGCATGACAGCAGTGCCCTGATGACACCACAGATTTCCATGGACTAATAGTTTCTACTGAATCTCTTTTACTACCAAAGCTTCTCCAGTGCATGATCTCTAGAAGACAGATAGAAAGCTGACAGAAGGCTGAACTCAGAAATGGCACAATTATCTTCCATTCATATCACTGGTGTTAACTCCCAACACACATCACCTCATTGCAACATAGCTACTTATTCCATAGATGCAGCAACACCTTCCAGTTCCTCAAATCAGTGGGCTGTTTCTGGGATTCTTCCACGTGACTATGTTCAAGTTCATGCTTTTTGAAGCAAAGTGTTTCATTGGAAAAGGAAGGAAATGAGAGCCACATAGTCTATACACTGTACCTGTTCAAGCCCACCCATTTTAGTCACTCTCTTGGGGTAACATTATAAATTAAACTTCCACTTGAAAACAATTTAAATATCAAATTGACAGGTTTCCACAGCTAACACATTAAAAGAAAAATTTTGTGAATCAGTCATACTGAGCTGCAAACAAAATGGTGAATTTAGCCTCCTCTTCCCCATCTGTTCCCTGTGCCTGAATGGGCAGCTTGGCTGAGGACAAAGGTCAGCTGAAGATTTGTCTGCAAGGACAAATACCTTTTAAGGAGTGCAGGTTTTCTAAGTACAGATTGAACAATTAATGATACAGTAAGCATTGCAAACCCAAGCATGGAGGAAGGAGAGGGAAATTAATGCTTTGCATGATAATTAATTGTAGTATTTTTTTCTACATTTTAATTGTTTGCATAGTAATGAGACGTGTCTTTTGGGGAAAGGAAAAAAAAACAACATGGGACAGATGAGTTTGGAAATAAATTTGTGCTAAGTCACTGGCCATTTAAAAAACAAATAATAAAATCAAATAACTGAAAACTCCAAAATAGAAAAGATGTCAGAGACAGCTTTTTCCTTCAGTCAGACAATTCCCTGATCAGCACAATCAGCTTGACCCATCTCTAGGAAAGAAGAGCAATGAAAGAACTGGTTGCTCTTCTTGATTCTGCGTATCTCGGTAAAAGAACACAGGCAGCAGCAGTTTCGAAAGACTCCTGGACAAAACCCATGGCTCAGTCCTGAGAGGTGATGAAGCCCTTGGGCCACAGAACCACAGAGAGGTCTGATTTGGAAGGGACCTTAAAGAGCATCCTGTTCCAACATCCCTGCATGGGCAGGGACAACACCTCAGACCAGGTTGTTTAGGGCCACCAACCTGGCCTTGAATACACCCAGGGCGAATCCCATTAAGTTCACTAGGAATTAGTGGGGCATCAATAAGGTCATTTCTTCTGCATCCAGATTTCTTCAGAGATAGACACTCTGTCTGATGGAACAACTCCTCTTTGCATTAATTTTTTGGATTCAATACAAGTTATAGGCAGTACTAAGGAAAAAAAAAAAAAAAAGCAGGATCACTGAAGATCTGTGAAGATTTAAGGAATCAAAGGACTATATAGGATGCCCCAGACATGTTCTGAATTATTCTGAGCACAGTTTGGGAACTATTTTCCATGGGCTGAAGGCCAGACAGCACTGAACTGCAGATTTGCCCTAAATATGGCCAAGTAAACCATACAAACTTTAGCTCTTTGTGTCCTCAGTACCTTCACCTCAAGCTGACCTCAGGTCCCACAAAGGCACACACCACAACTAATGGAAAAGCAGGTCTGGTCTCCCAGCTCCCAGCAATTACCAGAGTCACAGACTCACAAGGCTGGACCTGCTGTGTGGCATGAACTGCAAATATACTATTTAAGTCTACTGGTGAAGTGTAATGAAAAAGATTTTAAGCAAATGAAGGCCCTGATTCAGCACAATATTTAGCACATGGTTCACCTTGAGTACACTGAAAATACAAAGAATGGTTTATGCAATGAATGACAGCATCAGATCAAGACCTTTGCTCAGGTCTTACCTTCTTTATTTCATTCACAGCAGCTGTGTCCATCTCAGGATAAACCTCTTCCTCTCTCCCATCCTACTCTGAATACACATACACAGTGCTGAACTAATGGCAGCAATGGCAGGAAGATTCTCAAGTCCCAGAGGTGTGTAAGGCTTTGAGATTTCCCTGCACAAACCAAAGAGATTACCAGGAGAAAGGTGGGCAGTGTTCTGCCAAACAGGTCACATTCCCAGTTAGTTGTGACCATGTATCACATTGCAACCAGGTACTTTTATCTATTTGTGTATTCTGAAAACAGCCCCCCACAGGAAGGAATTGCAACTCATAATGTTATAGATGTTTGTACATTCCCAGTGTATACAACACAGGTTTCTTTTTTTACTTCTTTTCCTTGTGCTGTCAAAAAAAATTCCCTGTTTTTCCACATAAGTGCATACATGCACATGTAGTCACCACCCATGATACTCACATGAGTTTTAATCTCAGCAATCTATGTATACTAAGCATATATTAGCAGCTAATTAAAATTAAATGTAGACTTCAAGTCTTATTCACCACTGAAAGTTTGTGCCCTTAACGTTGCTAAATAAGTGCAAGACAATAAAGCACTTGTTGTTGTAGGTAAAGACCAAGTCACAGAGAACACTACAGCTCTTTTCTAAGCCCCTTGAAGGTCTGAAGCACTAGACATCATAGTTTGCTGTTAGATAAGCCATAGAAATGCATTATAAGCCAATGTGAATTCATACAATGAACTTCCACTAAATTTATTTTTCTTTTTAAAGGACTTCTCCTCTCCTTTTTCTCCTATTGTATGAATGATAAGCCACCTAGTACTAAGTGCTTTTAATTTTTTAGTCTGAAGACACAGCACTCTTGGTCTACTACCAGAATTATGTGGATGTGGAATATATGATGTCTCAGAGAAAAACATAGGTGAGATGAAAGCAAAACCAAACCTAATTGTGTGTCAACTCCTCCTCCCGTATCAGTTATAACTTAAATGTTGCCATTCAGATGCAAACATACATTAAACCTTTAAATTTCACTTAAAAAAACAGAACAGGGAGCTGCCTAAAGCTGCATATTAAGTCAGTGGCCGGTTTAAAGTTGGACTCAAATCTCCCAAATCCTGTCCCCAGCCAACGGGAATACAAAATATCTTATATCTTGTCAGATCAATGTGCTTTTATGTCTCTTTTTTTTCTTATTCAGGAAAAAGAAGGGGGGTGTACGATGAGCTATGAACAGGACCCAGGGACTGGGAACTCTTGCAGGCACCATAAGAAAGGTGCAGGCAAAAAAAAAAAAAAAGTCATTCCAGTCTTAAGAATGCAATTCATATCCCCTATACCAGACCAAGATGGGATGAGATAAATCATGCTCCAGGAAAGTTCTTTTCACTGACCTTAAAGGGAGCCTTGGTAACTAGTGGAAAAAGACATGTTCACAGTCAGATGCCTCCATCTGGACCGTCCCCAAGCCACCATTATTTGCCCAGTCACAATTAAGGCACTAATTACATGCTACTGCTGTTGACATCTGTGTTCAATAAAGATTTCTGTCTGCATGGGTTGGGTCTTTCCCCCAGTTTCATTTCCAGAGGCTTCAGCTTTGTTCCACTAAACTCTAAGAAAATAGTCTTGAAATCTTCATAGTTTGGCCTATAATAATGATACTACATTTACTCTTGGAAAGGGTATTACTTTCTTGCTTTGCCAAGGGAAAGAAGGTTGTGCAGCTCCAAGCTCTTGCTTAGTAACTAACTAACATGTTCAATCACTTCTGGGTTATTTAAGAGAGCCAAGGAGAAGGGGAGAGCTAGCAGGAGAAGCTTCAGTTTAAATCCCAGATAAAAAGTAGTGTTACAGCCATGATGGTCTAAGCAAAGTCTATAGAGAAGGAAAAAAAGAAGTATTTTTAATTAGACACACAGGGAACTATAGACAAGCTTTGGGGTAAGCAAGCACTTCCTCCTTTCTTTAAATGACAGTTTTAGTAACCTTAGTAAAGACTGCAACAATGAGCAAATATGCTAAAGAAATAATATAAAATCACATAGATATCGGGCATATAGGATTATGTGCAAATCTGCTGTGTGATAAAGTTTCCCATAGTACAAGATTTGCTTTTAAAGGAAATTACATGGGCAGCAGGTTGAGATTTTTCCTAGGGCTATTTACAAAACTCCTTTATTTTTCCTCCTTTCTTCTAAGCCTTTCAAAACAGTCAAATGAAAATAAAAGCCTGGCAATTAGCATATTTCAGAATTACAGTAAGGGCCCAGCTTTAAAAGGCACAGCTGCCTGAGACTGACTTTTTTCAATGCCAGGTGGATGACATGAGGCCAAGAATAACCTTGAATAGTGTGGGTCCTGATAGCTGTAGGATTTGCAGCGGACCGTGATTTCATTGTATTTGGGGACATAAGTCATTACTATTTTCTTTCTTCTATTTCTCAAAACCTAAAATCTTTCTGATATTGCCAAACTCCAAATTCAGACCTGCAATAATCATATTAGAAACATTCAACACTGCAAACAGAGGATTTTCCCGACTCGTCAGTAAAGTAGTGGCAGCCTTCTCCTCTCCTTGCTAATGAGAAAGGACTGCAATGCCCAGAACCAAAGCAGATATTTTTCCCATTGAGTGCTCCCAGTGTCTCTCTACAGCAGCATAACCTACTGAATGAAGCTTTCTCTGTACAGGGCATGGAAATGTTACCAAACAGAGAACTACTAAGTGGGCCTCAGGTAAAAGACTCCCTAAGGAGATGCAGGGGAACACGAGGACACAGCACCCTGCTTGGGAGTGCCATCTCCCCAGGTAGCTACTGTGGAGCAGAGATTCAGACCACAAGGATTCAGACTAAACCACAGAACCGCAGAGACTGTCTCTTGGTCCCAGCACAGCAGGGCTGCAGACCACCTGTGTGCTCTGGCATTCTTAGCTCCAACCTCTCCTAGTAAAGCTGCACATGCAGGAGTCACCCTGGGGATAAAGCTGCTCTTGTGCTGCTGCCTAGGAGCTACAACTGGTCCCTGCCTCCTCTGCTTTCCCAGCACTCTGCTGGATCCCTGGAGCTCTTACCAGGGTGGCAGCAGTGATCAGAGGAGGCTGTGACAATCGAGTGGCAAGGTGCCATCATAGATCTGTGCAGTGATGTCAGGTCGCAGGGAGCTGGATATGAAATGTGCATCAGGCAGGGGGGAAACATTTAGTCCCCCCACAGTCCCATCTTTTTCCCTCTCCTGTCCCAGTTCAGATTTCACAGGCTCATAGTGTGAGCCTTCTGGAGCCTCAAGTTTTGTGGCTGCAGAAGCCAAGGTAGCCTTAGAACATGAGCCTTCCTTGTGACAACTACAGGACCTCTGCTTGCCTGGTGCATATTCATATTCTGCAAGCAGCCTCTCCCCACCTTTCTGACTGCTTTCTTCGCAGCTCTGCTGCTGTTTACGGTCTTGAATACAGCCATGAGAAAGACTGACCTCATTAGCAGTTTCCTCAAAAGGTGAATTGGAGCAGGGCATTCATCTCCTCCAGCAATTTTCAAACTCACATGAAAAACATGAAAGGAGACAAAGCCTAGGGCTGCTCCAGGAATTCCATCTACCACTGATGAGAGGAATGTACATAACATGCCCCCCCATATGCAGTGCAAACAAGAAGCTTTTGCTACAGCTGTATTCTTGGCTTTCCTCATTCCACTCCACTCTTCAAGAGCAAGAAGAAACCTTCTTCGCATATGCAGGGGTCTGCAAAAGCAAACTGTGTACAGATGGGCTCAGCAAGAGGTTCTTAGACCTGGGATAGCTGGAAGATGTGCCAGGGGAGGCTGTGTGCCCCTACTTGCTCCCTGAGAGGGCACTGGGCTAAATGCCTCTTTGAGATGACCCAGTACAACTCTTCCTATACCCACAGTGTCTGCAGAAGAAATGCTACTTAGAAGATCTTTACTAAAATAAAACAAACAAAACCTTCCCTCTACAGGATTTTCAATGTTCTTGTTAGGAAGCATTTTGATGATAATATATGATTTTACAAAGCAGCTGTACAATGCAATGTAGTAGAAACTAATTTCCAGTAACCCCTAAATAAAGAGGAACTGGTGCAAAATAACAGCCTTAATCTCTTTGCTATACTGCTTTTTGAACATGGACTGAATGACAGATTATGATCATCCAATCAGAAGATAACCGATTGACCATACTTTCTCCTCTTCCCCTGTTCATCCTCCACCTCCATCCAAAACTTGCAGCTCCAACACAACCAAAACCTACTGATCTGATTTTGAAAGACTGTTATTACAATTTGGAAGGAGGAAGTACTGTGATAACTACCACACCAAACATGAGGAGGCATAAGTAAGCAATTTTAGTTGTTAGGATCTCAACATTCTTTGTAAAGAGAACTCCTCTCACTAATATCCAGTGCATACAATTTAATTAAAAGCTATTTTTTCATACAGTTTCATAGTTTCTATTTCATGTGGAAAGTGAAAGACACCAGTATGAGCCACAGACGAGAGAGCCTTGAGGCCAAAATCATCAATGTGCTGAGGGCCCTGATACAAATCATGATGTCCTGTCAAAAAATTAGGTTTTGCAAGAGAACAGACCAGTCACACCATAGATAAGAAGTCACAGAACTGATAAAAGTCACATAAGGAAATGTGAATTGTTATGATTCTCGAAATGAATTTTCTCTGCCTTGTATGTGTAATGGGATCCTCTCTGAAAATGAAATCTAATAGAATTTAATTAAACAATGGACTCATTAAATTTTTGAAAATATCGAAGAATAAATATATGGAGATTCTAGAAAGGCAAATAGACTATTTTTTCTTTTTCCTAGCTTTCCTTACTTTTCACATTTGATGCTGTGACTCAAATTAACTCCACATAAATTCTGAATATAAAAAGATCCCCAAATTAATTTTTTAATAGGGAAGGAAAACAAAAATCAACCTTTTTGTCAGAACTTGAACTCCATTCCTCAGAATGATTAGTTTGGCCACTGGAGGGCTCCAATATTGTTTCATAAAAGCAAAAGAAAGTTTACTAGGAAGGATAAACACCTAACAAATAGCCTGGACAATGAAGTTCAAACATAATACACAGTCTAGAGATCAAGATCTATGAGCTCACAAGCATTTCATAAGAGTCAGGAGTAATTTAACTGCTGTTTTGCTCTTGTAGCTTAAAAAGGATTTGAAGAAGAATGATTTTCCTACAGTTTGGCTATAAACATCTCCTCCAATACACCACCAATTAAAATAGTTTTTTTATAAAATCGCAGAATGAGTAGATGTCTGCAGGAAAGCAAACCCCATAGGTTTCCTTGGGACATGATAGCAAATGCCCCAAGAAACCTTTTTATGAAAGCCCAGTGCTGCAGAGTACAAAAGAAGCACACTGTCTGTCCCTCTCATGACTCCAGTCGTCCCAAAGAAAATTTATGGAGATAAATCAGGCAACTCAGCAACTGGGAGCACAGTGGGATGTTCCCACTACATAAAGTCCTTGACAGTTCTTCTTTGACTAAGCCATTGTTGGGAGTTACCTTTTCTTTTTTAAGAGGATTTACATGTTCAGGTACAGAAAGTCAAGGAATAACTGGCTCTAAAACTAATGGGTCTTTTCCCAGTAACACGGCAGCCAAGATCTTATCAGAAAAATGTTATGTGGTCCTGCAGAAGCAAATACAGGCACTGATGTCAGTTGATAAGCTAATGACTGCAGCTTATCAGCTGATAAGCTAATGACTGTAGTGCTCCAGTTAAGGATAAAACAAAAGCTATTTCAGTATAGAAGCATAAGAAAAAGTATTTTGGACATCATTCTACCTACAAATTTAGGAGAGAATGAAAAAAATGTCTAAGTACTCCCTGGACTCCCCAGTCCTTCCATCTGGGAGTGGGGAAAATTACTCCTGGGTTGAGATGCTGAATGTTGGAAGTTTCACACTGAACCAAACTTTAAAATTGACTTAAGAGGGCTGTAAATAAAGGATATTTATTTGAAATATTGAAAGATGTGAGTGGGTACTATGATAAGCCCAGTGGAGCACTGCTCTTGTTTGATGAAGTGCACTGTATTGGGCTGATGCACAAAACATCATGGTTTTCTGGCACATACTATTTTTTCTGATTCTTCAATGTAAAGGGAAAAAAAAGGGAAAAAAAATTTTAAAAAAGCTTGCTTAAAATATCCCTGCTGCTCTGCTGTAGCCCCTTCCTCTGGCACATCACACATTAATGCCAATCTTCTGGGAGACTGCAATTCGAACATAATGAGATATTAATGAGCTTTGCACATGTCCCCAGTCGCAAGTGTTCCCCCCCCTCTGCAGCTCATTTCTCACAAACCTACAGAGATGTTTTGCTTGTTTTCCTGACACTGCAATTGTGACTCCCCCATCCTGCCCCCCTCTCCCGGCAAACCCTGCTGCACCCTTCCCCTTATGCTGCCAGCTCTAAAAGAGCACCAAATGGGCTGCCACTGTCTTGTTTCCTGGACTAATGGATGCTTGTTTAAACACTGGAGCTGTTTGCATTGCTGCGGCTCACTGCATGTTAAACACAGTCCTCTGAAACCCTATGCCAATCCAATAAAGGTATCAGCAGTTCAGCGTGGGGAGGCAATTACTATAAAGTCCCAAGTGTGCCTTCTAAGCTCAAGGAAGGAAAATTTGATTGAACAACTAAAAGCAAAATCTGATTTTGGTTCAGCATCACTAGGAAGACACGAAGTTTCACTGCAGCCAGGCCTATGGAAGGCAGGAGAAAGTCAATGGGCCAGCAAGGGAGAGCAACTGCACATTGTTAAGAGGGCTTTAAAGCTGGCCTGGTAGTGATGTGCTACCTCCACAGAGCTCCTTCCCTCTTCATTCACATGCCTCCCTGCCCCAACTCTTTTTTTTTTAAAATTTTTTTTTATTTTTTTATTTTTTCAATTTTAAATTATATGCTACCAATTTTGTTTCGTCCTTCATCAATTTTTGAAACAATTCTTCCCCTAGTAAAGGTCCTTTCCTCTGTACAAAGTCACTGTCATATCAAAGGGGAGGTGTTACACAGGAGCAGCTATGATAGAGGACTAATGATAACCAAAAAAAGATCTGTGCTTCATTGAGAGATGAAAAAAAATCCAAATCTTGGACTAATGATAGTCAATATTTCAATGGGCCTGCTCTTTACCTGGCTGAGGGCAGAAAGTCAAGGGAGAGAGAAGATGCATTTTAGTTCATGATCCACAGAAACAAAGCTGCTTTAAAGTGTTCTACTTCCTTTACTTTTAAGTGAAAGATAAGGAGAGGACCTAGGAAGGGAATGTTTTCATTTTATACTTTATATTTTTTTCTTTAATTTTAAACAGACTCCATAAGACGACCTCACTCTGAATGTGGCTTTGCAAATGACATGGAAAGTTTTCCAAGCTTTCTTGTGGCCACAGCTACCCTCAGGAACCTAGGAAAAGGATATTTGCCACACCAGATGAGGCCAGCAAACTTGGCATCCTAGCTACGTTCCACAGCTCCGAGGCTGTAGAGGGCTAAAACTTACCTTTCCTTTCCATGCTGCAGGGAAGGGATTGTGTGTTCAGATGGGAAGCAGGAGAAAAGTATTTGAGGGTGAACCTGTCCTTCTCAGAGCTGAGTCTCCAATACTGTGGGCCAAGTTTGCCCTGTAGAAGGGCATTGCCTGCAGAACACAACTGGCACCAGCCCATGCCTAGAGTTCCTGACCGCTGCCCTGCCAGAGGTGGAATCTCGCTAATGGGCTTAAGGATCATGCTGTCCCTACAAAGCAAAGTTCTCACAGGTCAGAAATCCTGTGTGATGCTAAGTGCAGGCTAAAAGGTAGAGGGTTGTGCCAATTAGCTGATTACTGAAGGATGAGTATCATCCGACTGCCATCAATCCCACTGGGAGAAACTGCCATTCACCACACTAGAGCAAGGAGGACAGGGAAAATAAGCATTGTTTAGTTTTGAAAAAGGCTCTCTGCAGGAGAGACTGCTTCTTCATTTATTTTCTTACAATTTAAGAAAACAACTTTTGGGGACAGGATGGAGTTAACCCCAAAATCCCACCTTTCCTGCTCTAGAATTAGTCTTGGAGCTGCAAACCCCCTGTGGACTCCAAACTCCGGGCAAGCAATAGGATGCCACAGGCAGCCTGAGTACAGCTAGTTAGAGTGACTGCCTGATGGGTGTTTTGACAGAAATGAGGAGCTTTAAACCAAGAGGGTAAAAGTGTTGGGAAACATTTGTTTATTTTAAAAAATAAAAAAAGAAGAAAAGAAAAAAAAAGGAAAAGAAAAAAAGCACAGTAACTTGCTTATTTTCTTACAGCAAAACACAAACAAACAGCACTTGTTTTTGCTGGTATTCCTTGCCAGAGCTGGGACAGGGGGGAGGATGAGCTGGAGTCATAATGTCTAGGTAAAGGGGAAATCCTTCCATACACTGCTCTTCAGTTAGGGCTTGCAATTTAGAGATTTAATTTCCACACCTTAGAACAAAGATTATTACTGAGAAGGCAGTGCAAAGAGCGCCATTGCACCTGGGTGGAGCAATGCAGCAGCCAGAGCCTAACCAATACCAAAACAAAAACGAGGCTGTCTTAAAAACATCACACCCAGAGATCCCCAGGAGGCTCTTGTCTCATTATATACAACTCCTTCACTCTCTTGAAGCTAAGAATACAGTTTATGTGAGGGCCTGAGAAACCCTACTCACCAGTGGTAAGTGGAATGATTTCCTGATGAGACTGGGGAAGTATGTGGCTCTTAAAATCATCAACTGCTGCAGAATCTAGCCTTTAACTTGAACAAGACAACACAACAAAAACAAAACCCCCAGCCCATGTGATTGCACAGAAAACTTCCCAAATATGACCACTGATGTGCTTGTGTTTCTGAGTCTGCAGACAGGCTTCTGCTGTTCCCGAGAAGCTGCACTGTGAAATCAATAAGACTCATTAAAGATAATCAGTACCCTATAGGCGGCAGCAAAACTGCCAAGAATCCTCCAAGTTTTGTCCTTCTACTATTACTAGGGAAACTCTGATTGACAAGGAAGGTAGATTTCCCACTTGCTTACATTCAGCAGTGAGAGGAATTTGCAGATGTAGTCCTGTGGGAAGGTCTAGCCACAGCATCCCACAAAGAATATCAGTATTTGTCCAGTCAGAGATGGGTTTTGCAATCTCACAATCACCTACACGTGTGTCATCCCACTGCAACATGGGCTGAGGCTCTTTTCTGTCTCCTTTTGCATCCTGGCGTACTGCTTATCCTTGAACTACTCAACAAGATTTCCTGCCTCCTGACACCCCACTGTGCTGGTGAGTTGATAATCTTCAATTCCTCAGCTTTGAGATGCACAGGGATCTACACCATGAATAGACAGGCTAGGCCATTAAACACAAGGTTTGCTGGAAGTTATTTTCATTCTCTTTACTCTAGCACTGCAACTAGATCTGCCACCCATTGTCTTCCAGTATGTTGCTGGTGAACCACTAAGGAGGTATCTTGGGACTCAATGAAGGGACCCAGTGGTCCCTTCTGCTTGTTCAAGTTCTGCCTCTCCCCAGCTCCCATCTCATTTCAGTGACTTCCAGTTTTAGCTTGTTCCCTTCAGCCTAGAACCTCCTTGGGCACTGAGCTGGCCCTGGACCATACAACACATGCTGTCTTTCACACACTAGCCAGATGTGTAGACAGGGTCGCTGAAGATGAATTCCCAAGGAGATTTTCATTTCAGAATGAAATCAATACTAATTTTTAAAGATTCAGTTACTTGAAGGCATACATTACATACTTGTTACTTGTTTAAAATATATTTCGCAATTTGATTTGAAATGGTACCTCTGAAGTGTCTGACTGGTTTCCTTCTTTAAGATATGACTCCAGGAAATGCACAAAGAACACAGTAAGGTTTAAAATAACAAGAATTTCCTCCTTCCCATCCCCTCTTAATAAAGTGCACCATGACAGCATAGTTATACGTTTACAGTTTAAGGTGATCATGCCTCAGAATAAAGCAGCTTTTTCTAGGAACCTAGAACCTAGGTTTACACAATGGAGATAGTTTCCTATTAATCAATATTGTGGAAGAAAAGGGTAATGAATTGCTGTACATCCAATGTCTGTAATCTGTTTAGATAAAAAACCTGAACATTCTTAGAACTCACACTTTCAAGGGAAATAAAGGGAAAGATTGACAGAAACTACATTTGTCAGGAGAAAAACCTAAGGGAAAGAAAAAATCCCTGGAGTGCTCCTCAACCATAGTATCATTCCATCAGAAGATGCACAGGGTGACACCGAGGTAAAGGAAATTGAGAAGATGCTATTTCCTGCTTCATTTCCTGCAGGGAGAATCTGGAAGTAGGTTTCATCATTACAAATCCAAACCACCACAGGTAGACTAAATGTTTTGTAGTCCCAGGCCTCCAAGGCAAGCACCCAGTTGTAAGTGAGAGTGAGTGAGCTCCACTTCTGTAATGTGGAAAGGCAGCAAGAGAAAGTGGAGGTGTGAGGGGTACGGAATGGGGGTTGTCACTTCCAATCTTGGTTTCTAGGTCCTGAATAGGGTAAGTACAAGTTCCACTACAGCAGATACACTTATTGGCCTGGGAAGGAGAATTTCAGGTTGTCCGTTACAGAAAAAAGGGAGGAAAAAGAAACCCAAAACACCAAAAGCAACCACCTACATTTTCATTCCCAGAACAGTTCAAATATTAAGTGTGTCTCAGCTACACATATAAAGGAGCCAGATTTTGAAAAATGCCAAGTATCAGATTTCTGAACATGAGACCTTTGCACATAAGTACCTTTGAACAGGTACCCCAAAACTAAAAGATATTTCTGGAAGTGTTTTTTGTTCCTGCCAGTTCACATCAATTGTCACTGCCTTGAAATCAGCAACATAAGACTGGCATTCACAAAAATCAGCCACATGACAGTGCACAAAAATGGCAAGTCATCAGTTGTACTTCACTGAAGGTACCTAATGAGAATGTTATGATATGCCCAAGCATTAATAAACTTACATCAGGAACTGCTGACTACATGTGATTTTGGTTGGGCTCTTTAAGAAGCCTGAAGAATGGAGGCAAATTAGATGCTATTGGAAAGCACATTGCAGAATATCCTGAGAGTGGCCCATGGAATTTGAGAAGCACACTAAGTAAGGATTGATGGGCTTTGTGTTACTGATAGACAAGGGAGGCTGGTTTGGTTTCAAACAGCTGAAAATATCCCTACTTTTCGTCATTAGCTGTGCCTCACACTGGAACCTTTAGTGTTGTATCTTAAGCGTCTCCTCAGATTCTTGCAACTCATACTACAGCATTTAGAACAAAGTGAAAACAGTGCCAGGTTCACCTTAAAATGCCTCACTGAAATAATTTCCAAAGTGGATTCTGGTACTTCCCCAAATAAAGTCTGTGACAGAGCCAAAGTGTTTCACTTATAGTGATGTTGAGGACTGGGCATGGCCAGCCTGTGCCATAAGGAATGGATCTGGCCTGCAAGGTCAGATTTTTCTTGGTGCCCATGTCAGCAGGGCAAACCAATTACCATTTTCAGTATGCTTCTGGTGTCTTGAGCACTGCCAGCGGATTGAAAGGATTGGCAATTATAAAAAGGATTGCAGCTGATCAGGGCACCAGGCTTTTTTCTACTAACTAAATGGAACAACTGCCTTCTTTGGCCTGAGACACCGGATTTATAGATCCTACAATGTAGACTTAAGGTCATCCAATAGTGTATACTTTCTCTTTTCTCTATGGCAGATTTAGATAATCAGAGGAATGGTTATTAGTGGTAACAATAAAGCAAATAAATCAATAAATCAGAGCAATGCAATTCCAGTAACTGGCAAGGGTAACTTAGGGATCAAAACTCAGATGTCAATCTAAACCTCAGATTTCAAGTAATTGTTCAGGGGCTATGCTATTCATAGACAATTAATACTGATGCCTACAGCATACCCCACCCAGCTCTGGGACAAGTATCCAATCCCCTCCAAGTCACTCCAGCTCCACAGTGGCCCACAGAACTCCTATTTATGCTTGTTTGGACATGCTGTGAGAGTGTTCTTATATAGGAAACACCATCACATACCTCCTTTATAACAGCTTCCCTCCTCTCTCTGAGCTCACAGGGATGTGTGCTGATGTGGATGCATGGTGATATGTGAGAAAGTTCACTACACGTTTCAGCTCTCAGTTAATTATCCAGTTTGCATCTGTTCCACTGTACTTCTGCCTTGCATCTGTTTCACCCAAGGAAATTCTGTAGAAAGCTTCAAGAAAAGAAAAAAAAAAAAAAAAATCCAGGCAAATATAATGTTTCTTTTGGCACTTCTGTATTAGTGGCCAGGCCGATAGTTTTGCCTATGGAAGTGACAATATTTGCATTGTTTGGCCTTCATTTCTCCTTCAGAAGCAAGCACAGAAACTATCAGCAGCAGTGTTGTACAAACTGAAAGAAACAATACAAATCTGTCCAAAGCCTTCCCTGGAAGCTCTCCCAATAAAAGTTGAGGTATTATTTTCTTGCAATTTGAACAAGTGATCACTCCAAACTTTAAATAGTCCTGTGATCAATATAATTCTGGATTATGCTCCACACTTCACATAAATCCCCTATCTGAGTAGCAGCTGCAAATCAAAACCACAACAGACATCATGGGTAGGCCAAGTAAGCAGCCTTTTGGGCTGCCTGATTTTGGCAGCAAATACCTGCAGCAGCTTCTGCCTTCCTGCTCCTTGCTGGGCAGAATGACCTCAGGACAGGAAGCTGGCTGATTTTGCAAGTAACACATGGTGTTGAAGATCCACTTGGATCCTTGGATCCACTAGGAATCAGGTCCCTTGGGTCAGCTGCAACTCAGCTGTGAACAGCACAAAGTTAGGGAATACTCGAGTTGCACTTTTATTGTAGGCCCCCTCTACACCCTGCCTCATTTTGATTACGTTGTTTTCCAGGACTTTATCTTCATTCCAGCTTACAAAGCAACTCCTGCTGGTGGACTGACAAAAAGAGAGCCAGTAACAAAGAAGCCTAATATTGTCTTAGTCAAAAAATTCTCCTCAGAAGAATAAGTGACAGGAGGAAAACCCCATGGAGCACAAAGACTGTGCTGATGTTAGCTCTGCAACTCTCCAGCTCCTGTTGATGTTTATTCCTGAAATGTGTCAGTAACAACAGGAACATCAGCCGGCACTGATTTTAAGAAGGAAGAGAAAGGAGAATGTCTTTTTTCTTCTCTCCCTCATTTAGCTCCCATGGCCAGCCCCTACCTGGACCAGCTCTCTTGTGTCTGGGGCTCTGCCAAGTGACTATGCCCTGGTTCAGGGCAGGGAATACCCTGCATTGCTGTCCTGGTATTTGCTGGGCCCTTGCCCATCTACTGGTGGCTTACCCCATCATATATTATATATTATACACTCCATGAGGTTTACAGGCTGGACAGCTAAATAATTACCTGATCTAATTTACCCAATTAAATGTTGGGTCTGATAAATTTATTTAGTAACAGGTGGGTCTTTGTCCCTTTGGGCCTTTCTTCTTCCACATGATGGGTGTGTTGTGAAACTGCCTTAGTGTCTGGGAAGAGAAGATGATAGAAAGCTTACTTTTTAGCCAGACCTGCCATAATTTTCATCTCAGAGGGAATGATTTATACCCCACACTGAAGATTCCAGCACTAACATTTATTGGAGGAAGGAGGTGAACAGAGCAACATTCTCTTCAGTGCTTCCCTGCTTCTCCTTTCCACCCATCTACACTTCTCAGGGGAGCTGGAGAACAGAAGATCTCCAGGTGCCTATTTTCCTTTTGTCCATTCCTGCTAGACCAAGCCTTGATGTGCCAGCAGTAACCTTGCAATGAAGTAGCAATACATTAAAGAGAATGAACAGCATTAATACAGCTCTCCCTAAAGGAGCACACTGATACCTTGACTAGGAGTAAGGAGACAAAAAAATAAATCACAGCGTCCTCACTTAAAACTACCTCTGATGCAGAGCTGTTGCAGGACTTTTAAGGAGAAGAGATGGGATTGATAGAGACCAACAGGAGGTAAAAATGCTCTGTGTATGAAGCCCCTCACCTAGTCTGCTTCACTAAGTCAGTATTTCTCAGCAAAAAGCAGTCAGATTCATAGGAGTGCCTTCATGGAAATAGAACAGCCTAAAGCAAAGAAACTCTCCTTCATCATTTACTTAATGACCTGGAAAAGGTATTAGTTGGAACATATATTCTATGTAGCAACATTAAATTAACCATTTCAATCCCTTCTCCAAAACCTTTGGTCTCTGTGGAGGAGCTTTTCTCTACACACTACAGAGAGACAGGACAACCAGTCTCCTTTTTTCTAGACAAATACTCTGTTAATCCTTACTAGTTTATTATTTTTATCCATAACAATCAGATTGTTATATAATTCCTAACTGCAGCAAGAACTGTGTAAAGACTAATGCCAAGATCTCACTGACAGAAAGGATTTTAACATCTTAGATTATGTTTAAAGAAACATAAGCGCATCAGAGTTGTTCTAGGCAAAATATTCATTCTGCTTTCCCAGATGATGTCACTTTGTTCTGGCACACTGTCAATAAAGGAATTCAGAATTATAAAGGTCTTGGCTTTGTTTTCACATTGTCTCAGAATAGACAAGCAAAGATCTGGAATGCCAAAATATGGGGCATAATTAATAAATTAATCTCAACAAATTCCTTTCTTCACAGTGCGAAGTATTGCCTGAACCAAGAGTCCTGCATCACAGGGAAAGCACGGACAAGTGAGGTTTATTTGTTCAGCTTTCAGTTTTCAGCTCTGCCCAGGTGACTTTCTAGAAACTGAGGGACCTTCAGTATTTTAAAAAGTGAAGAAGCTTTTCATCCTTTCTATAGGAAATGAGCAGCCTTCTCACAGGTGGGCAGCTGTGATACTCTTATAGCCAAAAAACACAGCACACAGGCAAGATACCATCTCCTGATCCTGAGTTATTTAACCCATGCCCAGCTGTTGGGGTTGTTTATTATTGTAGCAGTAATTTTCTAGTAAGTTGCTGGAATGTCTTTGAGAATGTCTTTGGCTCTGGCTATATTAAACATATTTTCAATTATTATTATTTCCAACTAGAGTCTCTCTCTTCTGGGATTTTGCAAATGGCAACTGTATACATTTTCTGCTCATCGGGTGAGCAGTCTCAGTAGAATCCTTACACCATATGAGAGTCCCATGGGAATGGAAAACAGTTTACCCTACATAGATGAATTTATATCATTACATTATAAAAGCTTTTGCAGAAAGAATACTTTTTAGCAGGTGTCAAGCTTCTGCACTGTGTAATCTATCATCAAATCTCAAAGACATCTGGCCAATTATTTTATTTTCCTTTTGAAAACCAAGGAGGGGAAATAAAAGCAAATTTAACATTTACATTACTATTTGTGGAACTGAAAATAATGTTTTTTCCAGCAGGTTATGTCCTATTTACTTTTTAGTGTAACATGTTGACAAATCAAATATTTTCGAGAAAACTTCTCTGCTACCATTTAAAAATGGAGGTTTTTCCACTTTATGACAGCTTTGAGCAATGTTAAAATAATTTTTAAAAAAGGTGGACAGATGCTGCTCATTTTGAATTACTTTGTTTCTTTGGGGAATCTTTTCCTAGGTGCAGACTGAATTTGAACTTTCAAATTCCTTTGTTTGACCAGACAGGTCAGCATACCTTGGCCCTGCTTTACTACCCCCAGCATCTGATTGGTGCAAATCACTGAAACCTTCTCCTGCAGTAGAATGGTAACAGCAGCAATACAGATTCCGTGGAGTAACTCTAATGGGAACTCAGTCCCGCATCGCATCTGAGAACTTTCTGAAAGGTGTCAATGTAATTTAGGCTGTAATCCTTACCATCAGCAACATGCAGGTTTATTCAACTTGTCCTATCCCAGTAAGAAAAATGTATCCCTCGACATAGCACTGTTTGGGGAGATGTCAAGTTTTTTATGATGCTGAAACTAAAAGCCTTTCCTGCCACAAGTTACCTTGTACACACACACACAGCTCAAGGAGACAGATAACAACTCCTCTGAATGAAGGAAAAAGTCCTTAAGAAAAAACACAGACCACCCAGTCCCCATTTCCCCCAAACCTTCCTTGTTCTCTATTTTCTAAACATTTTCCTCTGCAGCCTTAAGATCCTTTGCTGTTCATGTCCAACACCCAGCCCAAAAGCTCTCAATCACCACCACACCACACAACACTACTCCCTACAGCAAAGCAGGCTGACCTCTGCAAAACACATCCCAATTCCATGATAAGGACAAAAGACTCCTTTGAGCTTGGCAATTCTTATAAACAAATAGCAGCTACCTCTTAAGGCAGGGAAGCTAAATCATGTGCACCTTTTCATTGTTTTTGGATGTAAAACTTGCTAAACTTCTTTAAGTTTTATTTTTCTGTTGAAATCCTCTAGCAGCTACCCACTTGTAAGCAGCAAATGTGGATCCATATTAAAAATCTGAGCAGGTAATTTGCAGTGTAATAAAAAAGTGAATTGCAAGATGCAAGAAGGGTGAAAAAAGTAAAAAGGAAGGAAAAAAAGGCAACAGCAACCAGTGACATCTTCCTCCTGACATTGATTAATTTCAGCTGGTGAGAAGTTCCACGCTGGGAACCACACAGATACTATTGCTGGTTTTGTCAGAGAATCCTTCTCAAGTTCCACCTAACCCATTTAAACTCCTGCTGCTGTTGCAAAAGCTTCATAAAAATAGCAGCAAAACTGTGCTTTCTGAAGCAAGCAGTGTAGAAAAATATCCGTCACAAAAGCAAAGTTTGCAGCACGCTGTAATTAAGCTCCCATCCTGACAGCGGGAGCATGGAGTTTGATTCTAAATATAGTGGAAGGCTCTCCGATGTACAACCTCAGTTCTAATGCAAGACTTATAAAATTAGTCAGTATATGCCAGCCCTCCTCCTAGGAATTCTTTAAGAAATATTTGGGGTTCCAGTGCAGGGAACTTTACAGTTCCGGATTTAATGTAGTCTTAGGTGTCAATAATTTTAGTTGGTTTATTCCTTGCCTACATAGTGCTCAGAGCAGGGCATCTCCTGCTCACAGGCAGGAAGAGCAGCCTCTGTCAGGCCTGTTGGCTCAAGCAGACAGCAGCACAAACACAACACAAAGACAAATCCCCCAAACCCTTGACTTTTCCCCTAATATTGATCTCTTTATCCAGCTTCCAGCAATTGCTTCTCATGGCATTTTATCTTGAGCTGGGAAGGCAGTAAGGACTCTGTCAGCTTTGCACTGTCTTTTCTTTAATTCAGTCTAAAGCAGAGATCTAAGGCAGCTTGGACTAGTTCATACTAAAATGCATGGCTGACAGGCATGAATGAGACCGCACCAAATGTAAACTGAGTTTGGAAACCATCTTCTTAATTAGAAGTTCTTGATGTCAGGAAAATAACCCATGATGTCAGAAGCTTATGTCCAAAAAGGAGACAGTGGAGTCCTGTAACTTTATTCAAATAAAAGGAGAGGCCATGGGGCATCACTCCGGGGTCTCTCAAATTGCTAGAAGCTGCAGCCTCCTTTTTATCCTAATTTCCCAGCTGCATTTCCCTCTCTCTTTCCCCATCGGCTGAGGAAATTGAGAGATACAGACTGCCCAAATCACCTAATACAGACCCCTTTCTAATGTGCATTACTACACCACCCCCTCCCCCCACCACCCTTCTTTTTCTTTGTGTCTCTGTTCTTTTTCTCCAAGTCCAGGAATTTAGCATGGCCTTGGGTGAGCAACAGCCTGTGTCAACTAGTGGAATTCCTGTGGAATTTATGGTTACTGCTATTGCTTTTTTCACCTATCAGTATCTGGGTTTATCTACCAGCAGGCCCACAGTTTGTTTGTAAAGACACCTCTATCTCATTCCTTTCATTAATGTAAATCATCTCCAAATCCGAACTGCATCATCTGATGGCAGAATAATTAATAATTTCCACAAAGAAACTGTTTTTTAACTCTGGAGAAATGGGACTCTAGCCTGTGTTTTATCTGTATGTTTCTAGTCCAGCTTGCAGGTCTCCCAATGTGCATACTGTATCTGGTGCAAAGGAAAGAGGCAGGAAGCTCTGAGGTAACCCTCCATGGCAGTGCCCATGTTGCTGGAACTTCCTGGAGTGGGTAAATGGCTATTGGTGAGAGCCTCTGAAGAGGGAGACATAGCTCTGAGGTTTGACAACAACAGGCAGGATGAGCATTTCCAAGAAGGTGTGCACTATCACTGCTTTGGACAGCTATAATGGCCCCAAAGCAGCTGGGTAAACTATAAAAATAGCAATGCACTCCCAGCAAAAATCCATTTTTGACTGAGTCCAGCCTGCCCCTCCCTGCACTCTGAAAGCAGAGCCTGGCTGACGGCAATATGCAGCTCAAAACTGGGCTCTGTGCATTGTGGCCAATTCCATGGACCTGTGCAGCACCTAAGCAAGCTCGGCAGAAACAGAATTCAGCTCCTCAGCTCCATCCCTGACGGCTAACCATGCTGAAACTACAGGAGAGCTGGAGGAACACAGGGATACCCTGGACACACTACCAAATATTGGGATGTGCTCAGCAAAGCATTTTTTTCACAGTCTATGCTGCCCCAGATGAGCGTAAGGATGTATCTTTTTCTGTCCTCCCTTTCCCAGCATTTAATCTGTGAAAAATTCGGACCCGCTGCAGTGCACGACATTTAATACTGATCTGCACACTAATCATTCACCTTCCTGAAGGTGGGCATGACAGTGACGGTACACAGCGTCAGACCTGTGTGTCCCTGGGACATCCCAGGCTGCATTGTGGATAGACGGCCAAATTTCCTGACACAAATCCAGGATCCTGCATGCCTATGGCTGCTGCTCTTCTTGGAAGTCTTAATATTTCTACTGTTCTGTACAGCACCATGCAGGATGAACCTCTCTCCTACTGCATATACCAAAAGTCATACGAAAAAGTAAGCAGTGTCACAGCCTGTATCAGTGTCCTTTAAAAGCAAAAATCCAAGCCTTGTATTTAATAAGAGGCTCCAGGCTGTGTGTGGAAGCTGTGAACATTTAACAGTGAGCTAATCCACTGTTTACCCAAGGCTGTTTTCCTTTTGGTTGCTTCTTTTTTCCAGTAGCATACATGCACGCATGCCTTTGGTGTTTACTGTCAGCAATTTTCTATGTGCTGACACGGCTAAAAGTGACCACAAAGCCAAAGCAAGCAGGGAAAGAGGAGAAGCAGAAGTAGAAATATCAGGAGGCACAGATTCCAACTTTGCAATCCTGCAGCAGTAAGGACACCAAGGCAACTCAGTTAGCATGGAGAAGAGCCAGATCCCTGTGTCACAACGGCCGTAACTGGTAAGAGGGAGGAAAGAGCACAGCAGAACAGATCACAACACCTCCCTGTCTTCTGAGGATATGTGTGGAGAATCAATAAATTCCCCAAGCAGAGTCTGTCATCCCAGCCCACAGGATCAATTCAGAGCCATGATTTCATAGCTACTCTGCTGCAAACCCCTTGCAAATCCCAGTGGTGATTTAAGAGCTGTCCTGAAGAGCAGAGCCATAAGTTGTGGTGTGTGTTTTGTTGTTAATGGTTTGATCTGCTATCCTCCATGTTAACGGTTTGGTCTAAGTTGTACCCTCCTACCCTTGTGGAATGTTCTTTGTTCCTCCTACCCCTGTTGTCAATCCACTCTAGTATCTGCCCTTTATTCCAGCAAGTTCCCTATCAATCCTTCCTTATGCCAATCCCGTGCTTGTACCTCCCCTTTGGAAATCCCCTAATCCTCGAAGTCCCATTGGCCTCTGTGACTTGTTCTCCCCCCCATGTAGTCCCCATTGCTTAAAGCGAGACCCTGCCTTGTACACCTCTTACCCTATTGATTAAAAAACTGTACCTGCCCCTTGTGCCTCCCCCATTTTAAAGACTGCACCCTTCTGGTTTTCATCTTTCCTCCCTGCTCCTTTCCTGGAATAAACTTCCTTGGGGCACCACATGAAAGTTCCCTCCCTATTCTTTGGTCCAATCCTCGACGCTTGACACCCTGTGCCGTAGCACCCTGTGCCTGCAAGCCCCACAGCTGCATCTTGGCCTGCATTGCTTTCTGGGAGCAGCCCACTCTTGGCCCAGTGCTGGGAGCTGGCCGGGGAAAAATCTGGCATTGCATCAGCTACGAACCCTCTTTAGTGCAGGCAAGATCTGAGTTTCCTCAAAGTGACATTCAGTCTGTCTTTTCCTGGGCTGTGGCAAAACCTCTGCCTTCTGCTTACAGATAACAGCTTCAGGTGAAACAATACAAACTAATTCCACCATGGAATTAAGGGGCTAAATAAAGGGAGGCCTTTAAAATATTTGTATATTTTAAAAATATAAAATGTGGAACCTGATAAAATAGCTGCCCTGGAGGGTTAGAAACAAACTTGTGTTCATTCATTTTTAAAAATATATATTTTGAAAGGCTAGTAATTGTATGAATTTTTTCCAACCTCACAGCTATTTTCAGTCCAAGATATCAAAAAGACAGACATAACAATGATTAACATTATCCATTTTCCTTTGTCCCAGTCCCAGGACTTGCAGATTTGGAACACCTTCTGTGCACGTATGTATCAGGGGAGCAAATAATTACTTTTATTCATGTCCTCCATAATTATGGAGAGTAGAATTATTTATGTAGCAAAACATACCCACAAAGTCAACTAAAATACACTGTGAATCTTTTACTTTTTGTGGAACTTCTGCATCAATGGCAAAGAGAAAGGAAAATGAGAGATGCTGGGTTCATGAAGACCTCCCAACATTACTTCAGGCATTAGTTCACTCAGGCATAGTAAATACAGCCCACTTTGTAGTGGACACGGATAGGTGAGTTCTCCAGAGAGCTACTCAGATCGTCTAACCTAGTTCCTGCTCCAAAAATGCCTCTGGCACCCTAGAAAACAACCAGGATCTTCCTGGTTTTGACTGATCAGCACAGCAGTTGTGTTCTTTACTGCTTTGTTGCTCAGTCTCTTTCTTATCCCTTCCTAAACTGCAGTAAAAACGTTTCCTCAAACTGAAGCCAGCCGGGCAACACAATTACGATAAGACTCGCAAAATATAATCATTTGCATATCCGTGACTGACACAGAAGATCATTAATTAGGCATTCTGAGTATATGTATATATGTATAAATTAGCATCTATTCATCATTTAGACTGTAATAGGGTTTTTTTATATCTGAATATTAACTATGTAGGAAAATTACTAAGTTTTCCATGGAAGGGCATCCAACAAGAAATTTCATCTGCAAAAATAAAATGAGAATTACAAAAATAATCAAAATTATTTTAATTAAAATTAAAATTATTGGAAAATAGTGAACAGTGAAGAGTCTGACCTTAGTAGTGCCTATCCCTATTCTGTTCCACCTAACTTGATGCAAGCTCTCTGCTACCTCTCTTAGCACCCAAGCACATGCATCCCCAACAATTCTTTATGGTAGGAGCATTTCAGCAGTACTGGTTTTTGACTGAATTTAAAAGGCAATGTTAAAACCTTCAGGATTTCACACATCTGCGATCCACAATCTCTACACCTCATTAAGATTAAAGAGGACACAGACTGAGAGCAGAGCTTCCAACTCCACTACTATCTAGCAGAGCTCCCAAAGACCCACATCTCGCACCAGCACAGACTAATTCTTACTGGGGAGAATAATTAGAAGGAAACAGGACTTTTAGTTTTTTTAAAAAGCTGGATGTAACCGCTTTGCAGGAAGTAAAAGACCCTTCAATGACTGCACTTTTGCAAGTGAAAGAAATCTGGTGATTTTTGGACGCGTGAGATGACAACTTGAAAAATTACCAAAGTTTACAGCTCTTGAACAGAAATAAACAAGGCAGGAATGTTGGTAGCATTTATAGGCAAGACAGAAACTAATGAAGATATAACTGCCAATAATAATATTAACAAAGTTTGCTCAGAGCTACAAAATGCACAAAGGGTAGTGTCTTAGTTTGGAAGACAGGTGTCTTTCTGGGGAGAGCAGGAGCCTCCCTTAGAATGGAGAATGCAAAATCTCCTCCCTACAATTGTTAGAATTTTGAAATTAAGGGGCTCTCAGGCAAATATATGAGAATAAGAATAACAGTTCTTTACCAGTGTGTATAACAAGGCACACAGAACAACAATACCTATGGCATCAACAACAAACAGAACCAGGGACCCAGTCACAGTTTTCTTGGCTGCTGGCACTTTTTCCCTTTGGTGCAGTTACTGTCACAGCCGGCAGGAGTGAGCAGAAGTCCCGGGGTGCTGGACAAGATGTATCAGAAGTTCTGTGGCAGTAGCTGAAACCGGGAAAAACGTCTCGGCAAGGCAGGGTGTGCGGGACACAGCGTGGGGAAACCCAGAGCAAAGGTGAAGGAACAGCGGGCACGGGGCAGCGGCGGGCTGGCTTGTTCAACCGGACCAGGTTCAGAATTCCCGCGGGGTGGTTCATGAACAGATGAATTCTCCATGAACTCTCCTCACAGTACGGGACAGACTGGCCTTGACGCTGACACTGATGCTAGAAAGCGAACCAGCAGCTGGCCCAACCCCATCCTTTACCTGCCTCCAAAATCCCGTGGTATCTCTGTCCCTCTGAGAGAAAAACTCCCTGGATCAGAGAAAACGCCACCAGATGCCCTCCTTCCCCCAGACTTGGCTACCTCTTTGCTTTCTCAAGTACCCATAAGTATTCAGTAATTAGTTTCCTAGCAACTTTTGGGAAAAAATTCTGTAAGAAAGGAGCCCAACCCCCAACAGGTAAACAACAACAAAAAAAAATTACAAGGGGATGTCAGGTGGCTAAAGCAGAAGCAGCTGCTTTGCTGTTCTGCTTTACCCTTTCCAAGCATCTGGCCTGTACTTGTAAGATCACGGATGCTTACAGTCGACCAGCGAAACGGAAAACCAACAGAGAAACAGAAAACGAACAGAAACAGCATCCTCCAAAGGGTTTTATCTAGCAGAAAATTAACTTCATGACATGGGAGTTCTTACTGGGCTACCTATATGGCACTGTATTAGTAAACACAGAAAATGGAAAGCATACTAGCAAAAGAACAAAGTGTGAAACCTCTGTTACCTTTTGTTATTTTTCTGCTTCCAAAATAGGTATCACTGACTGTTCCTTGTCCAGCACAGAGGTGGCTCTTATGTGCAACGATTAAGCAGCTGCTATCCCAGCATCTTCTGCACCAGTAGAGATGGAAAGTCCCTTATCACATTATGTAATTTAGTTTTGTGTGGTATCATTGAGAACAGTGCAACTGTGTGACTGATACTTAATTTATTTAAGCTGGACAATGAAATTGAGTATCTGGGAAAGAAAAAAAATTTAAAAAGAAAAATTTAAAGACTATCTGTTTTTGCTTTTTTTTTTTTTTCCTAATGCAGATCTCTTTGTGATTCAAGTTTCCTGAATTCAGCTAAATTTAGATTCAGGGATAGCAAGAACAAAGTACATACTCTCACAAGCCCTCCTCATTCCTCCTACTTTTTGACTTCATCAGTGTACAAGCCCACTGACCTTGCTCAGCATCTCTGCCCTACCCTGTTACTACTACCATATCACCTTTAAAATATCCATATATATAACCCATTACAATACTGTAAATTTACTGTAGCACATACACACACACATATCCAAAAGAAGCAAAAGTGGTAGCAGCATTTAGTGGTCTAGGTTTCTTCTCTTCAATGTAACAACAAAACAAAAAAAACCCAAAACAAACAAACAAACAAACAAACAAAAACAACGAAAAAAAGGAAACTCTGGCTTAATTTTCTGCCTTTCTGCAAATGTAAGTCTGTCTGTCATACATCATCTCTGCATTTTGGGGTTGTTTTTAGCTCTCAAGCTCCAGGTCTGATCTAGACAGTTGTGGAGTGCTGACACGCAAGAATGACTCCAGCTTTGCCAGAATTAAGCAGGGGGTGGGCACAACTTTCTAAAGGTCTTTCAGAACTAACAGAAAGAACTTGTGATTTTCTGCATGCCAGCTTTAGAGTGCATGCCTGCTGAGCATGAGCCCTAAAATTACATGGCTTACAAAGGCAGGGAGAAGACAGGTCACAGCTATGTCTTGGGGTCAATCAAAGCTGCAATGAGTGATATGTAAATGAAGATTAAAAAGTATCATAGATAAGATAACATATAGACAAGCAAAGGTCATTTCTCCTGATGTCAAGGCATCAATTTTAACCACCACAACTAAGAAGATCATTTACGTGAAAGATCTCTGTGCCAAGAAAATCCACCCACCAATCCAGACTAATACCTACCAGGCAACAAGCCATACGAACCACACAAATAAACCAGAAAATTCAACTATGTAGCAAAATGAAAACTGATGAGGTAAACAGGCATAACTTGGACCAGGTGGGTCTTTTCAAGTGATTAAATATGAACAGGACAGGTAAGGGTAGTCTACAGCATCCAGTGCTCAAAGCTGATTCAGAGAAGTGGAAGGTTCCTGTTTCAGCCTTTAATGAAAGAGCAAAGGCAAATCCAGCTCGTGGCCTTACAGATTTTATCACAAGAACCTGTTCTTCTGTGCTTAAGAAGCTGCTAATGATCTGGTTGAATGGGCGTGAATCCCTGAAGGAAGGATCCTTCAAAAACAGAACAAAAATCTTTGATTGAGGCTTTGACAAAAATAAAACGCCTTCTGACAGTCAGGGACAAAACCATCTCTGAAAGCTGAACATAATTCAAGCATTTATTTCAAACTCTTGTATCATACTGGCTATAGGAAAGGGATGGAATTCTTGAAAAGGACTGTTCTGGCAAGAGGGTGAGTGCCAAAAGGGAAAAAAACCTCTGTCAACATTTACATGGAAGAAATGGATCACCTTTGGTGTGCCAGGCCACAGCTTTTCCTTTTTTATCTTTTCTTTTTGGACAATGTTCTCAGGCACATGATTCTTTTGGTTGTCCCGTCCAAGGCTTGGAGTTAGACTTGATCCTTGTGGGTCCCTTCCATTTCAGGATATTGTACTATGATTTTATGAGTATTAAACTACCATTCTCATTGCTGCAGCAAGCCTCCTTCAAGAGTTTGGGACAGACACTACTCCAGGCCAAAGCAGTTGTCTCAGTAGCCCACCACAACCCAGACCTCATTCACAGTAGAAAGCCTACAGTGCATGAACTCTTCTGAGAGACATCATCCTAAGAAAACAGACTGGAAGAAAATAAAAGGGAACCACCTACAAGGGTCCAGTAGCATCAGAGGGGAAGGTTATTCGAAGTCTGAAAAAAAGAAGAAACAACCCATCTGTCTGTTTGCTTGCTGGGTCTTGCCAAGTACCCTTTTGTGAGCCTCAAAACCCTGAATCTACCAGAATCCTGCTCTAGCTAAAGCAACACTAGTTATACAACTTGATCTTAATTGAAATATATTTGGTGCCTGCTGATACGTTCAAACAAATTCACCAGATCTTGATTATGCACTGGCAATTAAAGCCATTAAGTCAGTAGACAGACAGCAGGTTATTTCATTGCTATTTGACAAAGCCAGCCGACGTTCTTTCCCCCTGTCTATGTGACAGCACTGTAATTAGCAGTAATCAAATACTATTTGTGTGAGGTGTCACGAGTCTGCTTCCTTAGCTAGCAAGATACCTCTGCCAATTGCAGAACACAGAAATCTACCTCTGGTCAGACCATGCACAAGATAGAACAAGGGGAAGAAAACAATGAAACAGGAGGAACAAAGGGTGATTGCTCATTTCAGGCTGAAGGAGTTCTTGAAAGCAAGATTAAAAATTAAGAACTTTTTTTTTTTTTTTTTTTGCTGCAAGCTATATATTAAAAAAGTTAAGCAAAATTACAAAACCATGATCAAGGAATACTGTGATATGCAATAATAATTAAAATTATATTTAGCATTTATGTATTCCCTGCTTGAGGAATGCATGCAACTTCTATTAGATTAATGGGTGTTCTACTCATGCATCAAGCAGAGACTAAAGCCTAATAGTGCATTACATTTTCAAAGTGCTGTAGAAACATTAATTAATTAATCCTCATAACCACCCTATATGGTAGGTGATACATGAAGTGTTTAGCTGATCAAGCCCACGAGCAAGACAGCACCACTCTGTGCTCTTCAACAGAGACCAGAAATGAATCACATTTATGCTGCACTGAACTCAGCTGTATTCTACAAGAGTAAGAGAGGGTCCCATGATGAGCCAAGTTCACTGAAGCTAGCAAGAAAATAAGTAAATTACAGCTCACTCTCTCTCTCTTCCCTCCATCCCTGGGCTCTGGTGGGCCACTCTTGATGAGAGCAAAGTATTAATGCCCACTGCTTCACATTTAAATTTCTACTGGGGGGAGAGCGCTCTTGAACCCTGGGAATGGAAAGGAAAAGATCCATAGGAGACTCAGCACTGCAGATTTCTCTGTCAGTTCCACTCCCTTTGATATCTTGATCTTTCCTGCTTTCTACTACTATTCTTCCTGGCAGGCTTTCTGCCTTCAAAACCTTTAGCAAAGTCTGCATGTCAAAGTTGCAACAGCACCCCAGGAGGAGAAAGTCGGCCCACGATTTGGGTATTCCAATTACAACACCTGAGTGATTTCTCTTTAAATAGTAATCTAGTAGTGAACATACTTCATCGTTCCCTGTGTTCTGAAACACCCATTCTCAACAGGTCATGGGCAAGTGTAACTTTACAAGCAAAAAACTACTTTAATGCCATATAAAAAAGTTCCAGGACATATATGCTCAAAGAGCATTTTATAAATATTACAAGGCTAAACAACAGTGCATTGTGAGGGGGGGGGGGGGGCACTTGGGGACACAGTCTAGCAATGAACACAGCAGCATTATGTTAACAATTAGAATTGATGATCTCAGAGATCTTTTCAAACCTTACTGATTCTATGACAAATGTTAAATCAGTAGGGATAAAGGAAAAGAAGACTAGGTAAGTAATGAAATCATTACACTGCACCATTTTCATCACTATTCTGCCTTCCAAAACTCACTCAGCCCAGTATATACCACAGTGAAATGGTGCAGCAGCAGGTGCTCTGGCAAACTAACACAAAGACATTAACCATGTATAAGTTTTCCCCAAACCCTTGGAAGCTCAGTGTCAGAGTTGAGGCCATAGATTAAATCCATGCATCTCTGAGAAGGTCCTCTCCATGGAGAGAGGCCAAGATCAACCTTCCTTTCTGCACACGTGACCCTGATCTCAGCAGCAGTTGTGGGCACTTTTCCATGGTTGAACTTGCCTGCAAAGTGATGTGTGTTATTTACAAGCCCAGAGCAGATGGGTGCTCAAGGAGAAGCACGAGGAGGAACAAAAACTCACATTCAAGAAAGATGCTCTTAAAACCGTGCTTTATCACCTTTTGGTGTCGTATCAAACACATGAACAGATGGTATGAAATAAGAGAAATTTTCTTTAAAGAATGATCAGTTTTGTTTAAAAGTCATTCACATAAATTACAATTCATGTGCCAGATCTTCAGCTAGAGGTGGTGCTCAAAACTGGTTTACCCTGACTGCTTTAGCATGCATTGGATGGCGATGGGAACTGTGAATGGCTTAGCTGGTGTGTTTGGTCCTTAAAGACAGAAAAACATTTGAAACATTCTGTTTGGATTTGCCACAGGCTGCCTAGAAAGTTTACAGACATGTATCCTAAATACATATGTACTTGCATCACTCTACCATATCAATGAAGTTTCAACAAAACCATGTGTAAATCTGCTTAGAAAATGAACTTCCATGTGCCTTAGAGTTTCCCGGACAATGAATGTACCACGGCATAGGGAAGAAACAGTAGTGACAACAGTGAAGCTCCTGATGCTTGGGATGGAAAACAGTTAGAAATTTTGGCTTGAACAATTGTAAATTGAATTGAACTTTCTGGGTAGTGCTTTTCTGTTTGTAAAAATCAGTTTAAGACTTCCAAATTGTGTGTTCTCAACTGCAGGCAGCTGAAAGCAATGTGGGTTACAGTTAACTTTCTCTTTACTTAATGTGATTCAGAATCCTCTGTGGTAGCAAACACAGCCTTTGCCCCAGATGGGTACCCCAGCACTGGCCAGTTTTACCTCAGGTGATAGAGCAGTGCATCTCCTAACACAGGCAAGCACAAATCTGCAGGAGGTAACAATGACTTTATTCTACATTGGAACTAAGAACTTGCGTATTATTTTTAGCTGGTTTTCTTTCAAGGAGGAAAAGATTTTCTCAGATTCTTGATTTGATGAGGCATCCACCCATAAGCACAGGGAACAGAAAGGGCAGCCTCCAAACCCTGGAAGCTTTATTACATGCTGGAAAGCCTGCTGTGAGCTCTGCCCTTACAGCTCTCAGTTTTAGGGACAAGTGCTCGCCAGCAGCTTCCTCCACCCTCCCCACCCCATCCAGGCCAGGGGATCCACCTTCCCTTTCCTGAGTAAATGGAAGCCTTGAAACAATCCCAGCACACAACTCCTGCAACGCCAACTTCACACTGTCCTGCCTTCACAAAATGAAGACAACTAAAGGAGATTTTCTGTATACCTTCCCTAAACCTGTTGTTTGATATGGAGAGAGAGAGAGAGAACAGTGCAGGGAAATGAGATTGCGAGAAACTGGTCTCATTTCAAAGAAGCCCTCCCTCTTGGCTAGAAAACATTCAGCAAATGTTGTGACCATTTAATTTCTATCCTCTCTTTTCCCCTCAGTCAATTACTATATAATTTCCATAGATGTTGAGGAAATATTCTCTGATCAGCTGAAATTCAGTATAGACAAATCCAAGGTAATGCACATAAAGAACTATGGTTTCCTCATGCCTGCTGGTGAATGTTACCTTAACTCCAACTGCCCTGGAAAGTTCTTCAGCATTGCTGTAGGCAGCTGAGTGAAAATACTTGCCTTACACAGAAGGCCAAAGAAGTGGCAAAGAAACAAAACAAGAGGATGAGAGAATGTATTAATACAAGGAAAAAAAAAAAAAGTAAAGGGATAAGTAAAGCTTTAATGACCACTCCCCACTCAAATACTTGCTGCCTCATTTCATAAAGGATATATATTATTACAGGTGTGGAGAAGTTTCCATCTGAGGAAGAATTTTAGAGACTGTAGCTATCCGTTTAGAGAGAACTCAGGTCAGGATTGACATGATAAAAACTATGTCTAGTAATACATGCTTTAAGGAAGGGCTACCTCCCTTTTCCTTATTCTTTTCCTAAACAGAAATAAATGAAGATTTTGACATTTAATGAAAATACATGTAAAGCGCAGTATGATTAAAAATAATGTTCAATGTCTTCCTGAGACATAGTCTCAAAGATTTCAAAAAATATTACATGTTTAGAGTGAGGGAGATTTATAATTTTGCTACAAGTTTGCATGGGTTGTCTACCTCTCTGCACCAGCCAAAGGATAACTGGGATAACCAAGGAGAGGAAGAAATTCCTTCTTGAAGGTGTGTTGATTTGGCACGGCCTGGTTTTTGCTAGGGGTAGAGCCATAGAGGTGCCTTCTGTGAGAAGCTGCTAGAAGCTTCCACCATGGCCGACAGAGCCAGTCTCTGATGGCTCTGAACATGGACATGCTGCTGGCCCAGTTACAGAGGTTGGTAACACCTCTCTGATGACACATTCACCAAGAAAATCAAAAGAGCACTGGTACAATCTGTTCCCAAGGGTGTCAAAGTGCCACCCCCGGGGCCATCCCGGCGCAGCGTGCGGCGATGCGCTGCAGCCGCCACCATCTCGGTGTGGCCCAGGCGAGCCTTGCCTGCCTGGCCGCCCCCAGCCAGCCGTGCCACGGGCACAGGGGCAGGGGCGGCGGAGGCGGCGGCTGCTCCTGCCCGGTGCCCACATGAGGAGAGGCGTTAAACAGCGCCAGCGCTGCCGACACTGCCTGCGCAATGGGCCGGCGGCGCCAACGTGACGAGAGACTGCCCGACGCAGAACCTGCACCAGATCAACCTCTCAGGGCTTTAGGATCCTGCAGGAATCTTTGAACTGGTGGAACTTGTTGGCAATGGGACCTACGGGCAGCAGTTTGGCTCCTAGTCAGAGAAGAGGAGGGAGTGAGGAACCAAGAGGGAAAACAACATGGTTGGCACCAAGGTCAGTGGGAAAGAGGGAGAGGAGGTGCTCCAAGCACTGGGGTTGAGATTTCCCTTTACAGGCTGTGGTGAGGATCATGGTAAAAACAAACTGTCCCCCTGTAATGCATGAATTCTGTGGGGGATGCAGAGATCCACTCACAACCCATGGGAAAAGTGCTCTTGTTGGAGCAGGTGGATACTAGAGAAAGCTGTGATCTGGTGGGAGACCCAAATGGAGGGAGAGGAGCCTTGCTTCCATAGATAAGAGAGTCCTTGCTTCCACACTGGAGCAGCCTATCCTCAGAGGACTGCTGCCCGTGGATGAGTGACCCACACCGCAACGATTTTGGGGAGACTATTTGCCTGTGGGAGGGACTCACAGCATAGCAGAAAAAAGACTCTTTTCCCTGAGTGAACAAAATAAGATCTCGAGTGACGAACTGACCAAATCCCCCATGCCCTGTATTCCTGTGCTGTCAACAGGAGGGAGGGAAGGGCTGTGGGGGAAAAGGGTGTTTTAAAGGCTTGTTTTATTCTCATTGTCCTCTTCTGCCTCTGTTTATAATAAATTTACTTTACACCATTAAATTTGAACATCTTTTGCCCTTAGAGAGTTTTCTCCCTGTCCTCATGTCAACTCATGAACATTTTGTTAATTTTTTTTCCCTCTCCTCTGTCCAGCTGAGAGCAAGAGATGGTGAGCAAACGGTTTTTGTGGTGTTTGGCCAGTGTCAAACCATGACAAAAAGCCTCATTATAACATCTCTTGGGACTTCCAAAGTTCCTATGCATGCCGAGCACCCAGGTCCTTCTGAAGTGCATGGCAATTATGTGCTGAGATCCCACAATGCTGTTGACCTTACTACCCCCAAAACACAAACCCACATCCTCAAACATCTAAAGCTATGCCTATATAGGGCCAGAGACAAGCAGCAATAGAGCCTGAGGAACCAGACAGCTCTGAAAGTAGGAGAGTCCAGGTCAGCATGGGCTCTGTGGATAGTGAATGGAGGACAGGAGGGACAAGTCTCTGCCTCAAACCACTGTACAGAATAAACTTGGCTGGATCACCTCAGCAAATCCTGTGCCAGGGCTCTGCCCACTACTGGAATGGCTGGAAAGCCAGGGGCTCTAGTCCAACTCTGAGGACAACCCTCTTCTTTGGTATGTCACACAGTTTCTGTTTGGGATGAATGTGACATATCCACATCTCCAGGTTCACAAGCAACATGACAGGCTTCCCGTTCAAAGCCAAGATGGAATTGCAACAGATATGACTCTGACTTGGTTTTCAAAAAGGCCTAATTCTGCTCTCACTTGAACTTTTCACTAATGCAAATGAATTAACTCCAGCTATATGCTAATACCGCTAAGAATACAATTCAGAAATCACAGCAGGCTATTTTCAGGATTTTCTTTTATTTCATGAAGGACCCTTAACTCCCCTAGTCTTTCAAAGTAAGCCAAAACATTCAGATGTTGCTGGTACAAATTGCGTCATACAAGACACAGACATAAAGAGTAAAACAAGTGCTATAATTCAGGCAGTCGCTGCACAGCCCCTATGTATTGTTGCAAATGAAAAATAGTTTAGAATTGACTACTCTTTCCAGAGAAGTGAAGGACAGCCCTGCACCTCCTGTCAACATGCCATGCACCCCACCCCTACCCCCGTCCTGGGTTTCTGTCTTGTTTTTGTTTTTCAAATTGCATATACCAGTCTCATGGTTTGTGCAATTACAACAATGTATAAATGGAGCTGTTTGGCCTAGGGAATTTCTCCTAACACAAAGTAATCCAAAACACTGATACTTGCTTGTTTGTTTGCTTTCAATGCTACTGAGGGCTTCCTGTCACAAATCCTTTCTGTCTTTTATGCAATTAGTGGTTGACAGAGTTCCCCAGCTTCCCTCTGAGCTCCACTTCAGTACTTTCAGATCTGAACTGACCACGGTAACACGTTCAGGAGAGCTCATTCTGCAGTCAGTGACCCTTCCCCATCAGTCAAGGCTGCTCCTGCCAAGCTGAGCACTTGCAGGCCCGCCCTTCTAGCTCGGGTTTTACAGTCAACCAAAACCTTTCCTTCATTTCATAAAGGATTCCATAAAGATGGAATTCTACGTTCAAATCTCTGAGGAAAGAAGCCATTTTATCCTCCCAGTGGACAGGAAGCAGGTTAGCAGACTTGGGCTCCCTGGTCTCAGTGCCTGAGCACATACAAGGGAGGGAAACTCATCTCCTGTCCTTTTGCATGACATTTGCCTCTTCAGGAGTGCCCAAGGTACCCAGAACACAGCCCTCCCCATGCACACTGAGGGCACTTCAGGAGCATGCAGAGGCAATGTACACAGTCCACAGGGGAGTCTGAAAGGATTTGTACAGGTTGTCTGAGGAGAAGGAGAAGTGATGTTGCTAACCAGCAGATACCAAATTGTCCTTGAAGCCCAAGATCGTGTTGTGGGGACAGAGGCTTCTATTACTCTGGGCACAGGTGGTGGCAAGAAGCACAAGAGCCACTCTTCTACTGTGACAATATTCTGTTCTATGTGACTGCAGCCATTGTACTTTTCTTCCCCTCGCACTGGGAATGAGATCAGTCCATATTGCTCACTGTTCTCCAGGATTTACATGCCAGAAAATTACATGCACTCTCTTTTTCTGTCCCTCCCTCCCTCCCTCCCTCCCTTGCATTTACACACACGGAGCAGCCATCCCCTCCTCCTCTCCATTTAGCCTGGGTGCCTGCATAAAGCTGGGGAACACATCTGCACTGCAAGCCACACCTGCTCATCACACCACGCTCTGCTCCGACTCTTGGCAAAGAAAGTTTCAGTTCAAGGGGTGGGAGGAGAAAAGATGAAAAATATCTGGCAAAATAATGGGAATAGCATCAGCAATACGGTGTAAAATCATCATATTACAGGTGTCTTTTTCTACTCACATCAGCTTAAAGCAATAAACCAAAGCATAAACAAGACACCTCCCCCAGTACGAGTTATATTAAAGTAATGCAATGCTCAAGGCAGCCCCAGAGCATCAGTCTGCTCCTGTCCTAATGCAGAGTTGCAAAATTTTACTCATCCACTCAAGGCAAGTCACATTTTGATGGACAAGTGAAATAAGTAGATTTTTCATTGTGTCCCACTAAAAGGCTGACAAAAAATCTTCCTACAGTTATCTTCCATAGTAGTTTTGCTGCTCAGTATTTAAATGCATTTGTTTGTGTTCATATAGAATTGCCTTTTTGCACACCAATGAAAGTCCAAGTTTTTGTCTGAGCCATACTTTATCTACTGAGGTGTCCTATTTAGGAAGAGCAAGCTAATTCCAACGGCATGTAATGGGACAGTATCAGTCAAACCACCATTTCTTAGAACACTCTGAATTCATCTGCTCTCCTGCTGGAAATAAAAAAGAAAATCACTATAAAAGAATCACTATAAAAGCAAAACAAAAAGCTGTGTTCTCACTTCTCTCCAGTGTGCATTTGGAATTCACAGAGATCACTGCACAACACAAGAAACTTTAAAAGGCAAGCCCACAATTTACATAAATGAATTTGTCGTTTCCAGCAAAATATGTCCTAATGACTGGAATTCTTTCTTGGTCATGCTGTAGAACAAAAATATTTCTGGAAGGTTCTTCAGCGTTCTGTGCCTTTCTGTTTATAGACAGATAAAACTCTTTCAGAGCTGGAGCACAGTAAATTACTGGTTCAGATATTGTGACTTTCCTCTGCTCCCAGTTATGCACATTAATATCAGCCGTAACACAGGTGTCATCAGATTCCAAAGGCCTACGTCCTTTTAGAATCTGAAATGCAGGTTTTTTCACTTAAAAATAAGAATCCATCTATTCAATTCAGGGATTCTCTAGTCCTGTCATCCAAGTACATATTTTGCTACCTAAACAGAATTAATCAAAATAAAAATCTGCTCCAGTGGTTAACAACCATCCAAAGCTTATTCTTTTATCCAGCTCCTTCAGAGAATAAAGAGTATAAAGAGTATTTAAGCACAAAAACAAGCATAGTCTCTCTGTTGCCAGTGGCACGGAAAAAAAAACAAACCCACAGACAGCAAAGGTACTGCTTAAATATAGTGTGGAATAGATTGCCTCTAACCAGATCTGTGCATTCACACAAAGGTATCTGCCAGCAGAGCTAGCACAGGCACCAGCCAAGGGTTATTTTAAAAGTGCAGTTTATGGAGCATTTCCTCAAACCAAGCTGAAAACCATGGAAAAGTACTCTATGGCTGGTACATCTACAAGTATACTCTGGCTCTAGCAGTAGGGCCCAGTGTGACATCCCAGCCCGAGGTGACATGCCAGCGTCACTCCATGACCACCCATTTGGCAGGACTCAAGACTCCTGTTGTCCCTGCTGGGTGTCCTGCTGCCACCTTCCACTTCAGTGCTGCCTGGCCACCAGGAAGCCACTCCACACCCTGGCTTTATCCTCAGCCAGTTCCCTTGGCCAGCCTGCACGGTCAAATTTAACCTGCTTTCACTGTGTGCTTGGAAAAGAATTTTTTTTTAAAAAAGACAGGATTGTGCTGCCTCCATTTCAAGTGCATAGTATCAAACACTGAACTTTAGAAAAACTCTACCGGGACTGTTTAGACTAAGGAAAACATGCTGTTTCCAGTGAACTGCCTTAATTTGATTAATTATCACACTTCACTGCCAGTCTAGAAGAATTTAGCCCCACTCACACAATACTAGCAGGCCAAATAAATATTACAAACTGAAACACTGTTGCAAATGTGGCTTTATTAAGCAGTCCAAAGCTCTATTTTGTTACTAGATTTGAGCTGAGAGTTATTTGTAGGGACCTATATGGTCTTTCATGTCACCATTTGTTGCACATTTACATGCATTGTATAAACATCCAGCCTCTCACCTGGGTGCAAAGATACAAATTTCAGTGCTTAACTGCAGGCGTGTGAAAAGCATGTTAAAAATGCCCTTCTCTTTCTTGTTCCACCGACTTTTGGTTTAAAAGAAGGTAGTGACTGCAAGGATTCATTAACTATATTAATTTGAGTTACGTGCCAAGATACTCTGTGCAAAACTCTGCATTGCTTTAATTCCCTACAGTTTTAAGTGTAACTACTTTAGACAAAAATCAGTCAGTATCTTTTCAGCCTGTATCAAGATGTTTTGCTCTTGGAAGACCTGTGGTTTATATCACAGAGTAATGGCTGAGTGCGAGCCTGATGGGGCTACAACCACTAATGACTTCATTATTTTAGGTGTTCTTAGTCCTTAAATTGCAAGGCAATTTTCACGCAAATACTTAAATTGAAAGAGTATGGGTTTAGATTAGAAGTCAGGAAGAAATTCTTTGCTGTGAAGGTGGTGAGGCACTGGAACAGTTTTCCCAGAGAAGCTGTGGATGCCCCATCCCTGGAAGCGTTCAAGGCCAGGCTGGATGGAGCTTTGAGCAACCTGGTCTAGTGGGAAGTGTTCTTGTCCGTGACAGGAGTGCTGAAAAGAGATGGTCTTTAAGGTCCCTGCTAATCCAAACCATTCTGTGAATGACAGGGCCCCGGGACTTCACCCCTGCCAGTACTAGCTGCCTGCCCTGGCAGAGGAAGGAGCTGGCTGAGCAGATAAATGACTAACGACCTGCATCTCCATATCTCCTCCCTCTCCCTCCTGCATACAGTGTAATGCTGGCTACACTGCTCCCTTTTAGGCAATGTTCACACATTCAAGCCTCTATAAGAAATGAAAACACTCTGCATTTATAAAGGTGCTTCCTGCATGAGTTTGCTCTGTCCCTCACACCTCAGTTCTTGTGAAGATCACAGCTGCAATACAAAAGATATGATTTTTAACTGTTCAGCAGGCTTATTCTGCCAGGGCTGGCTGCAAATCAATTAAAGGAGTAGTTGAAAGAATAAAGAAAAGCCTTCTCTTCCTTAGAGCCTGTAGTTGAAGCAAAAGAAGGACTTTTCCTTCCCCCCATTCCCAACATATACATAGCTGTCTCTACAGTTCCTAGATTGTGATTTCTTGTTCCAGTAATGAAGATCACAAACTGTCAGGGACTGAAATGTTCCATGCCTTAAACATTGTTATAAAGGAGTTTTGCCCATTATAGCAAAAACTGTATAAAGAGGCTAAAATCACAGAAGCCCACCCCTCCTTCAATATTCCTGACTGGAACTTTGGACTGTGAGTTAAGACACCTAGGTAAGATAAAGGCAACGCTATTGCTCGACTATCTCAGGTCTAGGGAGTAACAAGGCTAAGGGAAAGGGATGCATCCACAAGAAAGCCAAACACAGCAGAGAATCATCTCTGGCTGGGTTTGGGGTGGGAGAGACCACAGCCCACAGAGGCCAGGTTTACACAGATACACCACCACCCCTCTCTCAACCAAGGGTGTGGGGAGGAGGTTTTGGGTGTGTGGCATAACCTCTGGTCAGAGGCGGTGATCACCCATCCTCCCTTACACAAACGGGCCCAGCTGTGAAAGCCCCAACCCCACAGGCCACATCCACGTCCCATGAGAGGCAATTGAGGAGGTGTCATAATCCATCAAACACCCCCAAAGCACTCCCTTGCACCACAACACTGCAAAGCGATGCAACAGATCCAGAGTCTGCTGCAAGAGACTGTTAAACTGCTTTCCACCCGCCATGGAGAGGTGCCTGGGCCTCTGGAGAGAATCACCGGGATGCCAGTGGGATCCATGAAGTGGTGATATTTTCTTTATTCTGTCTCTGCCACTCTCTTTCTGTCCCCCCAAGTCCTTTTCTTTCTCTTCTTCTCTCTCTCTCTCTCTCTCATATTTACTATTAACTAAAACCCATACTATTGACTTTGGCGTATTGTATCATTTGCATCTTAATTCAGGCAGAGGCACTTCTAACAGTTAAAAAAAACATACTGTAACACACACATCTTCATAGCAAGCACTGGCCCAGGAACTAATATGGACTCCAGTGATGTACATCCACAAAAGCCTTTTGACTGATGAGCCTTTTTCTCACGGAAAACTCCAGACAGTGAGAAACCCAGCAATGCTGAAGCTGTCTTCACATCACTGTGCTGCTGCTGCTGCAAACCCTAAAGCTGAGGCTATGGAAGAGTTAGGAACATGAAGTCCCACCCAAAGGAAGCAATACTGCAATTGGCACCAATGCCAACCAATGGGTTGACGCTAGGGCCTCTAAACCCTAGTGGAGTGTAATAATGCAGCAGATTGACACAACTGTGAAACAGTTACGGAGAAGTCTTACAAGACTGACACAACTGACACAGTCAGCTGCTGTGAACCCTCTGCAGGAGTCAATGGCTGTGTCACGTCATCAACACTGTGCAAAAATCAGAGATGTTGCAGTGGCTGCTATCATCCAAAGGAGCCGTAACTTTTAAATGCAGGTAACCATAAAAAGCTACGGCTTTTTGCAAAACTTCACGACTTGAGAATAATCTACATCTCTATTATATATTGACGGCTGATAAATGTATACTTGTGCATGTGACATGCTTAAGAGACACAGAAAGTTGCTTAGTGTTGTTTGATCAGCAAAGGACTCAACTTTCTGCCGAAAACGTAATTATTCATTAAAATGCTTCTGAAGCAGAAAATGTCATTGCTGATAGAAAATTTTGTAAACTAACTGCTCTGTCTTTCTTCGGCATTGTTGGAGTTTGGGACTTTTCCTTTTGTTTCTTTCTCTCAGGGTATTTTCTCCCACATGTTGCTATGAGATAATAGCGAGCAGTACTTAAGAGAAAAAATAAGTTGCTAGGCTCAGGGGAAAGGTGCAGCTGGCTACTCTCTTTACCTGGGGGTGGCCCTGTTCAGAAGCTGGGCTGCCACTACGCAGCCTCACTGCTTCTCTGCCAATGCTTCGGGGTTTTTTTGCTACACTGTAGAGCCCCACCCCCTGCCTGTGGGGACAAACTGCTGCTCCTGCCACAGCTTCTGAGTTTCCGCTACCTCGTGCTCGCTGCTCTAGGTGAGCCTGCGTTGCCATTCCAGCCACTGCTCCAAGTTTCCTGCAGCAGCCCATTTCAACCATCCAGCCCAGCCGCCATTGCCCACCTGAGGGAGAGGCGGCGGAGCTCTCGCCACAGCGCCCCCTGCCGGCGCGGGGCAATCACCGCACCCGCCCTGCCCGGCCGGGAGCCGCCAGCGCCCCTGCCGGCTGTGAGCGGAACTGCACCGCAGGGGAAAGTGCCCGACAGCCGAGAGAAGCTGCGGCTGGCTTTGGGGGGCTCTGCCGTGCTCCTGATGCTGTTTGTTTGTCGTGTTGTATACATATTTATATTCTAGTAAAGAACTGTCATTCCTTTTCCCATACCTGTGCCTGAAAGCCCTGTAATTTCAAAGTAGTAATAATTTCAAGGATAGGGGGTCATATTTTTTCCATTCCAAGGGAGGTTTCTGCCTTCCTTGGCAGACACCTGTCTTTCAAGCTGAGACAAGCGTAAGCACTCATGCACCTATATATCGCCATAATCTGTTTCTCAGATTCCCTGGCTCTCCATTTCCTTGTCCCATGCTAGCAGTCATGTTCACGGAGCTGCACAATGGACTGCAGCAGAGTGCTCCCCGATTTGAGCTCACTGATCCTCAAAACAGGAAAGTTTTCAGCTGAACAACTCCTGAGTCGGGTCTTGTGAATGACAAACAGTGGGAACAGAAAGCGAAGGGCAGGAGATGTATAGAGGTGCCTGTCTCACTTCCCCAAAGCCTCAGGCTGGACATAAGCAACTGGAATATCCTTGGCTTCAGTGTACTCTTTGCCCCAGTACCTGAAGCATTAAACACAACCAATTTCTACCATTAGCTTTATTTAGAAATCACACTGCTCACTGCCAAAAGAAGGACCTCATCCTCATGGTCACACTGAGTTGGGTTCTACAGTATTATTTAAGGATAAATGACATAAATCAGCAGCTCAGCTTTGTGTCAAATGACAAAATGGAGTTCCTGAAATTGTGTTTGGTCATTTTTTTTTTTTTTCCTTAAAGGCAGCGGGCATCTGCAGAGCTTCGCTGAGTGGACAGAACTGTGTACAAGTGCCTCACCAGCCAAGGACAATTTCTTCTCTTGCCCTCCTTCCACCAGCAGTCCCACTGGTCTAAGTGGAATTATTTGTTCAACTGCAGGGAATGCTCCTTGACAACAGATGTGTCCTGCAGTGCCAAAAAAATCCCCAAACTAAAATGTGTGACCTGAAGAGCTGGTAGGAAATTCTGTCCTTACAAGGATGTGGTGCACGGCAGAAACAGGAAGATTTGACATGAAGATGTCTGCCTATGATTTGAAAGGCATTTTCCAGGACTAACATTATACCAATTCCTGTGTGGATCAGGATTATTCCTGACTGAAGTTCCAGTTCAGGAGCCTCTGATACATTTCAAATTCTTTCTTATTCAGGACAGCAAATTCACTACATGGTTAAATAAACACGTGCACAGAAAGAGAGGACTGACAAGATTATAGCAAGAGACTTCCTATATCATCTCATCTTTAAGAAATGACCTTGATCAAGGTGAAAAATCTTGGAAACAAAATAAAAACACACTGCCAATGCCGCTATGGTGCAAGTTCTCTGAATAAAGGACTCCAGTGTCCAGTGCTGTCATTTCTGTAGCAGTTATGAATGCAGAAAAACTCAACATATAAATAAAAAGCCTGAAGTTGCCATAAGAATCCTCAAGTCTCTGAACAGTTCAAACAATTAAATACTACCCTAACTTTAAAGGCTGTAATTGACTACTGATTATTTAAAATTTATCTTCAAGCTCTGCTTTAAAAAAATGGCTTTTCCTGTGAAAAATCAAGAATTCCATCTGAATCAAACACATGTTAAAAGACCTTGCCATCTTCCACTGCAGTGCATTAACAGAGATTCAGGTTGGCTTCCTCCCCCTTTTCTGCTCATTACCATCAGTTTTGAGAACTGATTAGCTGTGGTTGTTATTCATTAGTCACATCTCCAAAATCTGAATTATAAACATCCCTGTGAGGTCTTATCCTAATCAACCTATTTTGAGTCTTGCAATTAATACCAACACCAGAAAAATAATTGAACAGTGTACATTTAAAGACAACACCCCCTTCCCACAAAAATCCAGGCTTAGATATGCATGAAAAGGAAGACTAAAATAAGACCTACAAACTGCCATTGCTGCTGTAAATCCATCTTCCATGTTCACTGCAGCCAGTTCAGCTGGTTAATACAGGTGACATAATGGGTACACAGTAAATACAAGGCAGCCATCAGTGATTTTGCTGATGGGGTCAGAGGCTACACAGCTGATAGATCTCAGGAGGACAAGAACATGCAGGCATGACAGATTAAGTGACTGCCATTGGCTGTGTGCTTCCTCTGAACACTCAGCTATGGATAATAATCAATTACGTGGGGATGCTAATGATACTGATCAAATGTATTTAGCACTCAGCAGCTCAAGGGCTACCACCCTGATACCACAGGCTACCCACAGACGAGGGGGAGAAGAGGCTGGTATCAGAAAAATCCTTGAAGTCAACAAGCAAACCAGCTTGTTCCTTTTTTGCCACCCTGCTTAAAATGATAAAATAAATATTTGCTTAGGAGTAGACGTGGTTTTTTCTCATAAAGCAATACAACTTGGAAATGCTATGGCCATCCACAGAGCCAGCAGTTCACGTGGAGGGACCCCACACTGCTTCAAGAATAATCTGTCACAGGAAACTAAGTGTATTACCACTGTATATATTGGCTTCCAGAGGTCTGTGTAACAGGTCACCTCTCTCCTGACATTACTTCCTAGGCTTGACCTATTATCCAGGGTGATTTGGCCTCCTCATCATTATCATGAGCTCAAGATATTGATCACTTCCCAACTTTTTCAACTAGGGAAAGTAAGAATTTTGCCACAGGTTTCAGCAGAGTGTAAGATTGGGGCAAATTTCTTAGTTTGTCTTCGGCATCCTAAACCACAACTCCTCCTTTTAAGGATTAGGAAAGGGGTGAAGGTTTGGGGTTTGCATTTTGATTTCTAAATAACTAAGACCTTTTTCTACTGCTTTAACTGTAGGGATTATTTATTCCTTATTCCTATACAGAAAAAGGATTAATTGCACAAAAATATAATGCCATGTTAGGAATAACTAAAATTATACCCTTAATTTTAGGGGACTGTACATATATATATAAAGCCTCCCTTTAAGGGGCTAAACCAAAAGTAATGCTCTGATGGAGGAAAGCAGTTCTTTAATTGGCAATAAAAGCAGTACCAGACCTCATATCCTGGATGGTCCTTTGCTCTCAGAACTGGAATTCTGGGCATTTGAAACCAAATTTTCATCCCCCAGGAATCAGCTTTCCTTCTGTTGTAGAGCAGACAGTCCCACAGCAACACTGACTGACTGTATGGATCTGTTAGCAAGATGGAAAATACTCAAAAATGTTTTTACAAGTACAATGTATTTAATCACCACAAGAAAAATAAATTTTGAAGGAATTACCAAACAGAACCATTTGAGGAGAAGTTGTAGCTGCTAGTTCTGCAGATAACTGTGTATTCCCTAGGAACCCTTTCCCTGAATGCAGAAAATTAACTGCAGAAAATGTCTTACTTTTCAAATCATAATAAACCAGTAAATTAATATAGTGCATATCTGTACCACAGAGTTGTTTTTGCAAACTGGGTGCCAAGATTCCTCCTCATCTGTTCTGGGGCTACCTCATCAGGGAGCAGCAGCCTGGGACATAAGGCAGTGTATTTCAAACTTGCTTGAACAGCAGGAGGGAGTTTCAACAGGCAGAATGCAAGAACTATTGGGTTTTTCAGCTAAAATTTGCTCATTGTGCATAGAATGAAAAGAAGAATCCTCACCACAATGCACAGTGAGGATTCATTAAACTCTTAAGAAAGAAGCTTGTACTAAGAGCCCTGCTTTGGTAGTTCATTGCAGAAAAAGCAAAGTATGCCAGCAATGATGGTTAATCCCTTCTTGCTTTCCTTTCTTCCTGCAGAAAGTGGCACAAGAATCCTTCACAACTGCCAGTTTTGAAAAGCTCAGTTCTAGGGCTCAAGATACCCCAGAAGCGGTATCCTTTTTTCCAGATGGAAAAAGCTTCTCCTATCTCCAAATGTTCCAGCCTTTCAGTAAGTCTGCCTGAGGCCAACAAGTTCAAGACATAAAGCCAGGCTGCTGGGGAAAATCAAACTTGGCCTGCACAAAATGACCTTGTGCAACAGCAGGTTCAGCACAGGGTACCTATAGCTCAAACAATCACATTCCTCCCTCCCCTCTACTGCCTACAATGATGACAGCAAACTGGGGCTTGCCTTAGAAATTGCAGGCAAAAAGGAGTTTTTCTTGCTACCCTCAAGGAAGGGGAAGGTGTAGTCAGTGGACCACATAGTGGTACACAGAAGGGTGAGACATTAATTTCAACAGAGGAAATTGCAATTACAAACCAACAAAAAGGTTTCCAGTGAGAGTGGAGCCACTGGTGCAGCTCCCCAGAGAAACTGTGGAGTCTCCATCCTTGGGGATACTCAAAGCCCAACTGAATACAACCAATACAACCCCAACAACCTGAAGCAGCTGGCACAGCTTTTAGCAATGGCTGGGCTGGATGACCTTCAAGAGCTGCAACTACTCGATTCTTATTCCACAATACAAGTTTTAAGGGAAGAACCTACATAGCTCTGGGGAGTTCTTGCTTTTAGCTGTGGAATACAGCATCGCTGGAAGGTGAGAACAGAGAAACAAGCACTCTCATTACTTCAATTAATTATTTCAGTTGTGAATAACGAGGGCACAAGGGTATCTTTTTTTCTGCTATATCTGGGCTGCAGAGGTGTGGATACCTTCTGTTGTTACAGTGGATCCTGATATGTGGGTAGGGCTTACAGGCATTCCCAAAACAAGTGTGAGCTTGCTGCCAGCTTGAAGGATGTTAGTCAGGTGCTCTTTACAAACATAGAATGTACTCACTCCAACATATGCTGTCACATGCATTCAAGGAAAACAAAAACCAAAAAACAAAACACCAAACAACAACTCTGTGCTCAATTAAAGTATATAAAAGGCAAAACTCAGGGAAACAAATCCTATACTTGTGGGAAAACATTAAACCAATGAGGAATGATTTCCCAGTGAGCCTGTTGGTCACAAAATTCTGAGAGGCAGCTATTTTAATGCAACTTGCTAATGCCATGCATTAAATGATTCTTGTTCTTACTGCCTGCTCCACTTCAGGGCTCCTTTGAGCCAATTACTAATAATCTGCTACTGAATTCCATTAAACAATACAACTCTCTCTCAAAAAAAAAAAAAAAAAAAAAAGGCAATAAACTAGCCCTTTCCTGTAACAGATTCAGTCTACTCATTCTCCTCATTACTCCACATACCCAGCTAATATACAATATGAGAAACATCAGTGTTTTCTCCACAGTATTAGGTATATAGTATAGAGATGCAGATGTCAGGGCCTGATATGCCACAAATATTATCTTTGATAAATTGGTATTTTGAGCAAATATTTCAGAAATAATTCCTATCATTTTAAGTCCTACAGAATATTCAGTTCACCAGGTCATTGCAGTTCTCTCTTCCCTCTTTTTCAAATGTAGTTCTCAAAAACATGCCTCTCTTATCTTTCCCTGGGACTAGAAAACTAGTTTTGCATATTGAACCATTATTTGTTTCTATGGATATCTTTGGGTTCCTCTTACTTATCTTACTGATGAGGATAAACGTTTTTCCAAAAGCTACTGCCAGACTGCCCTCACTCCCAGACATCACAGGATGTAGTTGGCAGAATCTGTCAAATATAACTCACATGGTCTGAGTGATCTGAAAATCACAATTGATAGTTTTGAAAACACAGCTGATACACAGCAGCTTTGAGCAGCACTTCACCACCAACACACAATCCCTTCCTGCCCTTTTCTTTTTCCTGGTCGCCATGGGAATTATTAATTTGAAAAACAAATTAGAAAGTAGCAGTGATATGACTTCAATATTTCTGAAAATGAGATTGCTTTTCTTCTTCAGATTGTGCCAGTAGTCATGTCTAGAAACTTTTTGAAGCATAAAGGAAACAAACTAAAGGAAGTTAATTATTTAAAGTTTAACTGGAATCTTGTAATGGTTTGGGGCTTCTATAGAGACTACTTATGCTGGCATCAACATCTGACTCTGGAATGTTCATTAGCAGCCACCAAACCCTGTGTGTAGGCCCATGCACACACATATAATGCAGCATAGCTAAGCTTTGCTATCACACTTTGTCTTCATGAGTGAGAATATCAAGTGGCTATGGTGCTTGAAAATTATCCAGGGTATCCTTTCTAGCAAAGATAAATACAATGCTTATATCAAACCTGCGCTATTGTGAACTGCACATTGACTGACACCAGAACATTAAGTTTGTGTGTTCTCATAAGACACTGCCTAAATAACTCTTTAAAAAGAATTAAGCAAAATTATTCAAAATGCCTTCTCTTAGGCTTTTACAAGCAGCAGAAGTGTTCACGTGCACACTTGTGAACTGGCGCTTGCGCCTGCAGTTTTGGCATTACTGGGCGGCATTTTGAACTGAAGATGAAAATTTTCTCCATTTAAAATTTAAAGCTTTTGCTGAGGTTAATCTCAAATGTAGCACCATGTCACCTGCAGTGATATACACCCAGCCAGAATACATAGCCTCTTGTTCCAAACAAACATAACCACCAAAGCAATCAAAACTAGAAACTGAGAAGCTGTTTCTCTTTTTGCATTGCCCAGAGTGCTTTTTGAAACATGTTTTAGATCAGGCATTCAGCATTCCTGAAACATAAAGGACCTGCTCAGGCTGGTCTATAGCTGCTCCAAGACTCAGGAGCCCCACAGTGGCTACAGCACACACTGGGGTATTCCTGTGCTTTGTGAATCTTTGTACGTGGTCAAAACTGTCAGTTCATCAAGCATCACCTGCATGTGTCATTTTCCAGATGGCACCAGCCAGGATCCAAGCCAGTTCTAGGATCAGTTCCTCTAAAGTGTTGCCCAAGTCACAGGTCTGACTGGGTGCTTCATCTACCTCACTTCAGCCAGTGTAGTTAAGAGAGAGCAGTCTGCATTTCCCAAAGGATCTGTCCGTGAGAGATACTAAACTGTCCTTGCAAACAAGCAATTACTGATACCTTTGTCTGCAGAAGGTTACTTGGCATGGCTGCAACTTTAGACTCATTTTTTCAATAGGCCATTTTGGAACGCAGCCAGATCTTTAGAAGGTCCTGTAATTTCAATAATGAAATTAAAACCATAATTTAACACTAGTGGGACTGAAGGAAAAGAAACATGGGGCTAAGTAATGCCTACTCACATTTTGTCTTTATGACATCTCTCAATCTGCTACATAAAAATCACACAATTCTTCATGATCAAGAATGCAAATCACAAACCCAGCTTCTTGATAAGGCAGCAAGCACAAAACTGGGAGTCTTAAAGGGATATATAGGGCTAAATAGAAAATAATACTTGTTCTAGAAAAATTATCTGAATGGACTGATTTCATCCATGTTTGCCATGCTTAGTGGATTGGGACTGTTGTATTTAAACTAGCAAGAATTCATAGAAATATTGTTAACAAAAATAGTGAAAATTAAAAAACTCTTTAAATATTAGACAGAACATTTTGGTTCCATACAGGACTAGGATTCTTTTGAGAGACTGGGAATATACACTGATTAAGACCTTATTTCCACTGAAAAGAGAAAAAGAGAAAGAGGGAAGAGGGCCCTTCCTGCCTTATGTCATTCTGGAAAAACATCATTTGAACCACATATAAATTTAGTAGACACCAAATCTTAAGGTCAAATTTTCATGAATAGGGTTTATATGGAGGGCAAATTCTATATATGCCAAAGGCCTGGGAAACCAAGACTCATAGGAAATCAGAATACATCAACCATAATTCAAATGTTAATGCACAGAGCCAAAGTTCTTCATTAGGAAGTCGAACTTCTTAATTTCTAAATTCCAATTTATATGTATTTTAACTACTGATTTATAATCCCATGTGTCCCTTCAACGAACAGAAGTGAGGAATAAAAACCAAATCTGCAGCAAAGCCTTGCATAGAAAAAAAAGTTGGAAATGCCTGCTGTACACTCACAAATTATATTTCTAATGTGGTCTGCCAGTTTTACTTGAGTCCCATAGCTGAGGCTTTATCACGTCTTTGACACAGCTAAACTGCTAGGATACAATGGGACCTGTAGCTAACAGCATTGCTTCAAAAATAAACTCCTGTATTCCTAAAGTGATTATAAGGAACTCCCATAGATTTTACATGACCTGCATCTGCTTAACCATCCTATTCTGAGGTGACATCACAAGTAACCAGACTGTTTCGTGTCTATGGTGGGAAGGGATCAGACAGTGCTTTGCAATAGGCACTTTGTGCTGCTCTTAAATGTTCTCTTGGTTTACACTGATATTTAACACAACAGCAACAGAGAGCAAGAAGAATTTGTCCTTTTTTTTTAACAAGAGAAAACAAGATACTCTAGATAGCAAAATCACAGCTAGTAGTAAGGACACAGGGCAGATAAAAAGTAGATTAAAGTATTGTGCCTAGCTCCCAAACTGGTATCACAGAAACTCTCAACCCCAAACTTCATCCTTCAGTGCTGGTAAACTGCATCCCAGCATGGCCAGGTTCAGGGAGGGATCAGCTGTCTGGCACCATCACATCCACAATCTACCCCTTGCTTGTGAGCTCCTTAATCTTTTTCTGTTAAAACCACTCATCCTTAGGAAATACAGAGCACTTAACTAAGGTAACTAAAGCCAGCTTGTGGAAGAATGGTTAGAGAATAAGGGACATGTATATCTGCATCAGTTTGCAGGTGCAGAGTTAGCAAAGTTTAAGACTCAGCTTAGCTGACAAGGACACTGTGCCTTGTAAGTAAGTGTTAAAACAACAACGGAGTTTTATAGCTGATAAAGAGAGAACAGAATGCTAACACTGAACCACAAGAATGAGAAACTAAGAGGAGTTGACATTTCTGTAAGTAGCCAATAATTAGCTTGCTTTTACACTATGTATGAGCTTCATTATTAAATGTATAAAAGACGTGACTAACGAAATAAAGTCGAGACTTACTGATCTCTCATATTGAGAGTGGTCTGTTCTCCCGCTGATTATTAATTGAAGTGAGGGTTCCTGAGCTCAGGGACACACACAGTCAGTTCCATCAGGACCTGGCAGCCCTTGGGAGCCAGCCAGGTGAAGGGGCATTGCCAGGAGCATCTGAAGATTTAAGGAGTGCAGCAAACAGGAACAGGCAAACAAGGCACGACAGGCCAGAGAGGTAGGGATCAGAATTTAGAGAGTCAGTCATCACCTAGCAGTCCAGAAGAGGACTAACCAAGGTTTCAATATTGTCAAAAGTTACTATCAGAAGGAATGTGATGACCCAGACAGGCCAAAAATTCATATCCTGGCACATGTAGAGGGGAGGGAGGACATTAACACTGGAGCTTGGGAAGTAGTAGGGGAAAAAAAGACTACAGCAACAAAAGGAAGAGGAAAGGAAACAAATGGAAGGGTCTTCCTTCACAGCCAGACATTCCCACCCAGCTGGACATACCCACTCAGTACCACTTCGTAGCTCTGCAGGCCATCAAAGCAACACCCACACACTGAAAGAACAGCCAGAGCTAAGCAGAACAGCCCAACCTGCTCCACAAATACAGAAATTAACAACTAATTTAACCAAGAAAAGGCAGTGGGTGATAGTAGCGAGTGATTAAGAGGTCCAAAGGCTCTCATCTGTCAGCCTGAGCTATGCTACACGGAAGTGTGCTGCCTTCTAGGAGCCTGGATCAGGAATTTTACTGGCAACCATCATGGGTCAGGAATTTGCAGTAGTGGTGAAGGGGCTTTAAACTAGATTTGCCAGGGCATCTATCCATCCCAATCTTGCCAGTCAGATGTCACAGCCTGTAATGGATGCCTGGAACAATGCAAAGGGATTCCACATGCTCCAGTGTCCTAGGTTACAGAAGGAGAGTGTTAATGTGTACTCTACTCCCCTCTACTTTCATTTCTGACAAACTCTTAATTATGGGTCATTTGCAGTAGTGCCCACCTGAAACCTCAGGCTACAAACTGAGTGTTAAATGAAATAAAGAAGAGGTAAACCCAGTGAGCTGGGGCAGTGTTTCTTCATTTTGTCTTTACAAATGACTCAACCATGATAACACCCTCTGGGGAAGCAACAGCACAGTTCCATCCATCCTGAGGTTGTCATGTCTGCTAATGGACCATAATGGCTACAGGGCTCCAGCATAAGGGCCATCTGTGAGGACACAGACCATCAAGAACTCCCAAAAAGATCCTATGACTCACTGAATTAAACTGCTCCATTGACAGGCTCCTCACCCTAGGGAAGGTACTGAGCATTCCCACATGACTTTATACAACTGAGGACTTGGGACATCATCACCATCACCATTCAATGGATTGGAAGGAGGACCAGAACTTCACAGGACTACTGTTTTTGACAGGACTGTGACCATCCCTTCAACAGGACTGCAACCACTACTTAATTGGACTGTGACCACCAGAGTGCCAGGTTGTACTTTGATTTTGCGGGCTTAAGCTAGTTTTCTGTGTATTATTGCATTTATTATATTGTAGCTCTAACCTAAAATCTTTCACAAGGTAATTGTGTGGAGTTCATTTATCCCACTGGTTTACTTTCATCAGTAACCAGTACATCCAGTCATCAAGTTGGCTTTACCCAGGATCTGGCTCAGGTGCCTGTACACAAACCTGTGTGGTACGGGGAACAAACAAGAACTAGAGATGTGCACACACCTGCATGGGTATCACTGATATCAATGGCATCACAGTGACATGGTGGGGTAGCTCCCATGACTGAGGCACTGGAACTGAAGGTTATAGGTTTTCCAAGAAAGACAGGCTAGGGATATGAGGAGATGATGTAGGCCCTATGTCAATGATCAGCTGGGAAGTATGGAACTCTGTGTAGGGAAGGATGAGGAGCCAACCAAGTGCTTGTGGGTCAAGACTCTTTTACTGTTATGGCAACCTTGCCTCCACCACCAAGGCTATGCAACACACCTGAAGATGCAAGCACTGTTTGAACCATTTTCTAGATGGGTACAGGGAAGTCTCACTTCACCTTACCCACTTCTGGGTGGCACTCAGATTAGGTGGCATACACCCCTTTTCTTACCACCCACCCTGCAGAATCATGCTAGACACTGAGGATGAGCTTCTGGCACTGTGGACATCAAATGATCACCACAACTAACTTAGGTGGGACCAGGGTTTTCCTCCTAGTTGGATCAGTTTTTCTCTCTTAAATTAAGGCTTGTACTAAAAGACCTATGTCAAACTAGTAATTTGGCTGCATCCATTAGAATGACAATTCTTAATTTCAGATAATACTTCTTTTCTATTTCTGAATTTTTAATTAAAGATACTTTTTCTTTACTAAAAGGAGTCTATCTAATCCAATCAATGTCAATATAAGCCAGGAACCTTCTCCCCATTATTAATCAGAGAGATGTCAGACTTCACAGGTATGTCAAAAAGAGCTAATTTCAATGCATTTCAGACAGCACAGGTATTTCACAATGGGTTTATGGTTGTGTTCTTTTCTTAACCACAGCACGTAAAGTAAATGCACAAAGGCAGCTCTCAAAAAGAAAAATCACAAAATGCTTTTGGGGGAAAAAAATATCCAAACAACTGCTGTTCTCTAATGTGTTACTAAAGACACCATCATCCCTCATCCCTCCAGAAGTGCCCTTAATTAAATAAAAATCTATTAAAAAACCAGTGTCCCTCAGTGTAAACTCCCACCCACACCCTTCTCTTTCAATTTTAAAAGTGATCTATTTTGCCTTCTCCCTGCCTAGAAGCTCATTAGAAACAGCCCCTTCTCCACATATGCAACATCTAACAGAGATTCCGAACGAGACCGACAGAAGAAAGAGAGAGAAAAAAATTAGAAAGTGAATTAAAATAGTAGACCTGCAAGACAAGAAAGACAATGTAGGCAAAGAACACCTTGTACTCACAAGGGAATAGTGAAGACTGAGACATGAATGCTGGTACTATGGGATTGAAACAGAAGCTGTTGCTTAACTTTGCAACAGAGATACAGTGCTGCTCTAACTAAATTCAATTATCAATAACAGCCAAGGCAAATCAGACAGGTCTATCACTTTCTCTGGGTGGCTGGAGGTCCCCATTAAACACACCTTAACCTTCAAATGGAGGCACCAAGTATGGGCAGTGCTGTCACACACAGAGTCAATATCTGCCGAATGTTAGGTAACACCCGTGGGATCATTCCCTGCTGCTCTTCTTTCTCAGTCCCCACTTCCTAACATTACCCACTTCATCTGTTGTCTGAAAAGTCCAAGCTGGTCAATCCAAAAAGAACAATAACCTGCTCCCTCTCTGAGAGCTAAAGAGGTAGCAAAATCAGCAACCCACTGGCAGCCAATTTTCCTGTCCATTTTCTATTACAGAGCTTTACTTGAGGAATTAACTCCTAAGAGTTCACCTCAAAAATTACTTTGCCATCTTGCAAGAATTTTTCCCACTTTATGTCAGATACCCCAAGGAGCAAAATGGCATTTGTTAATGGCAAGCTACTCCAACACAAAGTTCCCTTTGAGCTTTAGTCCATGGCGGCATAAATGATAAAATACTGAGTAAAAGAGAGCCAGAGAGGTACTTTTTACAAGGGCACGCAGTGACAGGGCAAGTGGGAATGGCTTCACAGTGACAGAGGGCAGGTTTACATTAGCTATTAGGAAAAAATTATTTACTGTGAGGGTGGTGAGGCACTGGAACAGATTGCCCAGAGCAGCTGTGGATGCCCCATCCACCCCTGGAAGTATTCAAGTCCAGGCTGTGTGGGGCTTTGAGCAGCCTCCTCAAAGGTGTCTCTCCCTGCCCTTGACAGGGGGGTTGGAACAAAGTGATCATCATGATCCCTTTCAACCCAAACTACTCTGGTCCTGTAATATTTCCTCAACATCTCTGAAGGGATGAGAAGGGAAGATGTATGACATGAGCCCGGGGTGGAGACAAATTGAAAATCCAGTATAATTTTACCTTTTGGGGTGGACACAAATTCAAAGTGCAGTAAATCTGTCTGCCTTAATTAGAGGAGGGGGTGAGAATTCACATCTAACCTTCATCCATTGCTTAAAATATCTGCTAAGAACAATTTTAATTCCAGGCTTAACCAGGATATTTTAAACAACTCTCCAGATACACCTGCCTAAAAGGTGGCTTTACTCCTCAGATAGTTCTACTTGCCCAGCACTGATCTCTGAATATAAACCTGCGTACCTGAGCTGTAAAATTATACGATCCACAGGCTTTTTTTGTTTTTTCTCTTTTTAAATATACAGTTGTTTCTGCAATGGATTTTTAAGTAACTTCATACAGCTGTGCAGCCCAGCTGCCTGGCAGCCCCTTCAGAACTGTGGTGGGAACATCCTCTTGTCTGTCTCTTGGAAGTTCGTGCTAGAAGGGACTGAGAGAGGGGATCCAAAGTGAAGCCCATACCTAAGAGTGACTGCAGTGTTCTTTACTTTGGAATGTTTTACTAGATTTACTCCTTCAAACATGAGGGATCTTTTGATCCTTCAAACATGAGGGATCTATCCTTCACCTGAATTAAGATGAAATTTGCTCCAACACAAATTTTCATTATCTGACATTCCTGTCCAAGACCAGTGCCTTCAGATGATGCAGTGTTTCATTCAGGGAGACCCCTAGGAATTTCTTTGCCTCTGTATGTAGAAAAAAGGGAATGAAGCCTGACAAAGTATTTTACTGACCTGAAAAAAGGAGTACCCAGGAAAGACTTTTTCTTCTCCTCCAAAAATAAAGAATGGTTCCCCTTGTCCTGTTTTCCATAGTTGCAGAGTCATTTCCTTGCTGAATTTTCCCTTTTTTGTGAGAGTTTTGTTCTTTATGATTGCAAGGCTCACACTTGTAAGAGAAGACAGGCAGCAAAAGCTCTAAACCAGATGTAGGAACCCACACAAGGAACACCAAGGAACAACCTTGTTTAGATTTGTAATAATGACAATATATTAAGGAGAACTGTGCCAAGAAGAACAGACTCAAAGCAGCCAAGGAGGCAGCTATAGTTTTAATAAATCCTTTGCCTATCTGGAAAGGGGGAGTGTGAGATACCACTGATACCAGCATGTAAAACTGAGGCAGAAGCTTAGAAATCAGACATGTTATGTTACTGGACTACTGCTGGGAAACCACATGGAAAGACATAGCTTAGTATTTTAAAATTTAACTAGTCAGCTCTTGGTTTCTAATGTTTTTTCCTGGAAAGCATTTAAAAAATTACACTAAATTTAAAAATTACCATCCCCCAAACTCTGCATTTAGAGCTATGGGATCTAAGGCTACAGAATACTTCATGTTTTGCCACACACAGTTGTTTCACATTGGAGGTTGTACACCAGAAGCTCACTTTCAGCCTTTTAGCCGCATTCAGGCTGGGCTTAAACCACAGCACCGCTGGCAGTTTCTGTTCACAAAGCACCTTGGCAGGTTCTGTGCCCAAGTGTCCAGCTCAGCTGGGTGCCTGAGGAAAGGGACTGCCCTGTTCCTGCTGCAGTAGCACTCCAGCTCCCCTACCTATCACCTGTCCCTGACCCCATCTCCTCCCCATGGACACTTCCTGGCACTCGGCTGTACCACCAAATAATATCTCACCTTGGCCTCTGATAAATGCTTTCATCTGGATCAGGGAAATGGCACAATCTCTGATTTCTCCAATTCTTTATCCCGACCCACACTGACTGGGCTCAAATGGAACAATGGGAAGGAAATGTATTTGTGACTGACTAACGCAGCCCCATGCCTAACAGCTACAAAGCAAGTCTCCTTGTGAAAGAAATACTGCAGGATCAGAAGCTCTGTCAGTAAAGCAAATTATTTTGTTTAGTCCTCAGTAATAAGGAAGAACAAAGAAAAGGAAAGGATAAGAGTCAGAAAGCTATTAAAAGCAACAAATATGTACAATTTTATGAATGCCCACAAGTTAAATATAATTTTATTTCATCAGCAGCTTAAAATAAAGAAGACACTGTTTCCAATGAAGAATTTTACCACTATCTTCAACAGGAAGGAAATAAAAAGAAAAGAAGAAAGGAAAACAAAAAAGCCTTTAAAGACAAGTTTTGCCCTCTAACATGCAGACCTGTTACTGCACTGATGGAATTTCTACCACAGAATCGTGGAATGTGCTGAGTTGGAAGGGTCATAGTCCAACTCCTGGCCCTGCACAGGACACCCCAAGAATCACATCCTGTCCCTGAGAGCACTGTTCAAAATTCTTGAACTCTGTCAGGCTTGAAGCTGTGACCTCTTTCCAGGGGAGCCAGTTCAACCTGCTCAACCAGTCTCTAGGTGAAGAACCTATTCCTGACATCCAACCTAAACTTCCCTTGACACAGCTTCAGGCTGTTTCCTGAGTCCTGTCACTGCTCACTGGAGAGAGAAGAGATCAGTGCCTGCTCTGCCATTTCCCCTCCTGATGAGGTCTGCCCTCAGTCTCCTCCAGGCTGGACAAATCAAGTAACCTCAGCCACTCCTCTTACAACTCCCCCTCAAGGCCCTTCACCATCCTCATGGCCCTCCCTTGGACACTCCCTAATGGATTAATATCTTTTTTATATTGTAACACCCCAAACTGCCCCCAGCACTCGAGGTGAGGCTGCCCCAGGGCAGAGCAGAGAGGGACAATCCCTTCCCTTTCCCGGCTGGCAAGGCTGTGCCTGATGCCCCCCGGGACACAGCTGCCCTCCTGGCTGCCAGGGCACTGCTGACTCACATCCAACTTTCCATCAACCAGGACCCCCAGGTCCCTTTGCACAGTGCTGCTCTCCAGCCTCTCATTCCCCAGTCTGTCTGTATATCCAGGGTTGCCCCATCCCAGGTACAGAATCTGGCACTTGCCCTTGTTGAAATTCCTACATCTGGTGATTGCCCAGCTCTCTGATTAGGTCTGGGTACAAATGGCATCAAGACATTCACATCTTGATGAATGCTTCAAGTCCTGGAGTCTTAGCAGGAGATGCTGTTCATACTGTCTGTTATGGATATAAGCCTTGTCTTTCCTATGAAGAAAGGCATGTAAGAGTTGTTTGAGTAATTACAATCCAATTACTGCCCCAGGACAGACCTGCTCCTTTGCAGGAATACATCTGTAAATTTCATCTGCATATATGCAGACTGAAGATAACAGAAATCATCTCATCCAAATACAGAACAATCCTGCTTCTAGCCTACCTGGTTTGTCAATGAACATAAGCAGTGACATTGTCCCAAGATATCCAAGGACACGCTGTGGATACTGCTTAGAGGTGCAGGTCAAGGAAAATACAGTGACAGCACAGGGGCTACATGTACCCAGCCTTCCACTCAAGGCCAAAGAAGAACACTTAAAGCACTGTCTGGGTGAGCACTAAGGTGAATATTAATGTGCAAGATAGTCACTGGAACCTTTACTATTTAAATTACTTGCTTCTATGTTATAGTGAAGGCCAAGTGACAAAAATAAACTTTCTTTTGTTACTCTCTACTTAAATTGCAGCAATAAATGTTTTTAAGAGTAGTGTTGTCAAATCTCAAGTACAGGTTCATCCCTCCAGATTGTACATCATGCTAACTTGTTATCTTCCATTTCATGTAAGCTTTCATAAATAAACTGGGAGCTACCTCTCTCCTGGGCTGGCTACTTCCAAAATTTGTTTCCATAAGAATTTTTGTTCCTCTAGTCTTCCCACACAAGAAACTGTCTTATTTTTGCTGAAAGCAAACTCCATGTACCTGCCCCAAGATCTGTTCAGTAGCTATAAGAATTCAACTTTCTTGCATTTCACAATTTAAAACAAAAACGTAAAGAACGTTTCTCACATTCTTAGAGAACATGAATCTCTTGCAACCCACCTTCCAAATAAACTCCCTTCCTTTTTCTGAAAGAGAAATAATGATAGCTTGAAAATACAAATTTCTAATTTCCTAATCAAAAGAGAATGAAACCAAACTTATTTTCAACCAAATCTGAGAAAGGACTCAAGCAATAACTGAAAAACATGCTTTCACTGATGTGCAAGGGCTGTGATTACCTAACATGATTTCCCTTTCAAAACTCTCCATTGCTGTGAGTCACAAATGTGTTTGATAGTAGTTTGCTGGCAATCTCCCATATGCTGGGTGTCTCAAAAACGCACACAGCTTGTCCAGCAAAGTGCTAAACCTCAGCATTTTGCAACACCCCCCCCCCCGTTTACTAGCATTTTATACCTACTTAAAAAAAAAAAAAAAAAAAAAAAAAAAAAAAAAAAGCTGCTGTTGTTCTGGTTCTTGTGTTGGCAGTTTGCTCAAAATGTTTATAATCATTTCAGCTATTTCTGAATGTGAATACAAGAACAGAATGCCCTGGCATAGATAGTAGCTAAAAGCAATGGGCAGCCCTGTTTTGTGGTTACATGTACTGCTGACAAATGAGATGCTGTTTGGTAACTAAATATATAAAAGATTGATATGGGCCTTTACTTCTGTTTCCTGATTTAACTTTTCTTTCAGAACATCACTGCTCTGGCTTGCACACTTTGTCTTCCAGTAAATCAGAGCACGCACTTGCAAACACAGAGGGAATCACCAGCTTTTCCCAGGCACTCAAATGATGATTAAAAAATCATCCTGTATCATAAACTGCAGGTCTGAACCTGAGGAGTGACACACAGGCTGAAGAAAGAAGGCAGTTAAGGGTGAGAAAGGGAACTGTTTCATGGAGCACAGAGATATTTATTGTCTATTTAATTACTTTTTTGTGGTTTGTGCTGGCAGAAGAGACTAACTGAAACTATTACAGATTTGGAGCATGCAGGAGTCCATAAACATGCACTTGTCCAGGCAATGACACAAAATCAAATCACATCTCAGAGACCAACTGGTTTGTGAAGTTTTCCATAAGATGCTGCCTGCTCATGGCACAAGGGTACAAAGCAGCACAGATGCGAAGTTGGAAGTGCTGCATAACAGCTCAGTTCTGGATACCTCTGCTTCAGCAACAGAAGACAAAAATAGATGCAAGTTTTCCAACTTGCAAACCCAGCTCCTCATTCTTTTCCTCCAAATCTCTTCCTACACCTTTAGATCTTTCTGAGATGTTTACTCATCTCCCCCACCCCCAAGACCTTGCCTGCAGCATAGCAGCATATGAATTTGCCTGGCAACCTGACATAAATATCCAACCAACCAGCAAACACAGCCTGGCATGCTCTTAGCTGCAATGTTTCTGTGAACAGCCTTACAACAAATCAGAGCTGGCCACCAGGAAAAGAATCAATTCACTTTCTTTAGCTCAGTATATAATCTAAAGTTTGTGGGGAGAGGTGAGCATTAACCTTCCTTCTTTTTACTTCTATGCAATGTTCAGAACTCTGGACATGTCTCTTTTCCTAGAAAATACAAAGCACTGTATCTTCCTTATCCCTACACAGGTTAGCTAAATAACTCTACTGGGGTGAGGTGAGATAAAGCATAAGGAAAGGTGAGGTGTGAGTGAGCTGAGATGCACTGGAAAACACACAGAAATGAGCTGTTTGACTGACTTAGCCTGGGATCCCATAGGTGACCAGCATCTAGCTCTTTTCACCAAAACCCACTGCAAGACCTGAGCTGTGCCTGATGCTGAGGGCATCTCCCCAAGGAATGACACTGGAGGGGATCATTTCAGAATCAGCACATCACAAAGGGCATTGGATGTGGGGTAGGAATCTGTGTAAAACATCACAACCTTCTTCAAGATTTTGGCTAATGCCAGTCTTCATGAAGCCATGAGTTGGCCAAGTGAAAGAGAGGACTACCTGTCCTGAGTGGTTCCTTGTGTCACAGTTAGGAGCTGGTGGCTTTTCACAGCAGTTCCAGAAGATAATGGGAGCTACACCCTGTGCAGAGAGCAGTGCTGCACCCAAGCACTGCATCTTTGTCCCTCCCCTCTCTGGGGACATGCAATACACAATGAGTGTTTCAGAGATCAGTGTGTCCTCTGGATCCCAAACCAGCAAATTTCAAGATAAGTATATAACAAGAAATCCCGATCTCATTTCTTTAAACTTACCAATGTGGAACAAATAAATAAGACTCATACACTCTATCATCTACAGCAGAGTTAAGAAGAAGGTAAGAAGGTGTGGTATTAATAGTTCCATCATAACTGAACCATTACATTCCATCCTGCCCCACAAAACAGATTACTTCTGGAGCCTTATTCCAGAGATTGGAATACACAGGACCAAGTCAAGTCAGAAACCAAGTTTCACTCCATCCATATTTGCCCCTGCAAATGCACCAGCCTGCACAAAGGTTTGAGTTACTGCTGAGCACGTGGAATTCCTTCCCACTGCTTCTGCCCTTCATATGTGTTGTAAAGAGCTCAAATAAGAGATCCTCTGTAACAGAAGTAGATGAGGAAGGCTGACATCTGTGTTGTGCTTTGACACATCATAGAAGTATTTTTTACCCTTTGTTCAAGAGAAAGTGTTGCAGTGCAGAAATATCAGAACCTGGTTTGTGGGACATAGGTAACCTTAAAAGGCAACAGGCCTTGTAAAAAATGCCAGTAGGCTGTTCCACATGCACTGTTCTGCAGAGTGGCATGGCTGGAGTGAGGGATGAATGGAAAGCCTTAACTTCCACTGTGCTGTTGTTTCCCCAGTCCCCTTTCTAACTAAATGGTTAGCAAGAGTGCACATTAAGAGAGTAAGGTCAAGAGAGAACCAGACAAGTCAAAGGTAAAAATATTTCTTGCAACTGCTATTGCAGACTTGGAAATTCAGAGCACAAAGACAGCTTTGCTCTTCCCTCACTACTTAGCTCCAAGTCGCAGGGTCGGGTCTTTCCTTTTGTGGCTGGTACCACCTAACACTCATCTGGCTGGATGTTCCTGATCATTGCTACAGCACATACTGCAGGAGGCTTAACACACACAAACCGCATTACTCCTTAAACTACCTGTCAATGCAGCTCTGGGGCAAGGCTCTCAGGACATTTAGCTTTGTTTACCTGAAAAAAAGGAGAGCAAGCTTGTTGGCTACATCAAACGCCTTCAAGTTTTGTCTTTCCCTACAGCAAACAGTGGGAGCAGAGTCAGGCTTCAAAAGAGTTGGCAAAGCTTCAGCAGAGCAGAGGTAGGCAATAGCAGAGACTCCTCCAGCACCCACATTTCTAGAGACAGATGAATGCAAACAGACAACAACCTTTGTGGTAAACCGTCTTCTTCTGCCCCCAAGAGTTTAATTTTACACAGGATGGTGTTATATACAGTATAACTTCTACTACTTGGAAAGGCTCACAATCAATATTTGGAAGAACCAGTCAGTGTACCAACTGACATTTTGATTCTTATTTTCATAACCCAAGGACTATAAACATTCTTTCCCATTTTTATTTTACTTTCTAAAACAAAAGCTTGCATTGAGAGAGATCCTGGAACACTTGGGAAAGAGGCTGGTAACACAGAATAGCCCTGAGGTACAAAAAGGGGGTAGATTTATTTGTTCTTTTAAGAAAAAGAGAGGAAAAATTAATCCAGACAAACCATGTGCATTCTGTTTTGTTGGTCAGGTATGGAGAAATCACATCAAACACCCCAGATTATACACTATGTCTCTGGAAACTAGTTTGTCTTATTATGCTCATTTCACAGTTTCACTGGATAAACTAAATAAATTAATGCTGCAGGCAGTAACCCAACAACAATAATTGCCAAGACCCTCCATTAAAATTATGCTGTGAAACTGGATAAAAGCAACACCTGTTTTGATCAGACCCCACATCAATGTAATGCTCACAATCAGCCTGTACAGACATGCACTGTGCCCAGAATCAGGCTTTCCTTTATCACTGTCCTGAACTGACTGACCACTCTGTCCTGAGCATGGCACTGTGATGTAAACAAGATGTAACATCTCAGCTGAGGGTCTAAATGGCAACATACAACAGATAAAAAAGTGACTGAAACCAACAAGTTTCACCTCTATACAACTATTTCAAAATGTGCTTTAAAATGTTTAAATAAAACTAAAATTCATAAACACCATGACAAAGAGAAGCACAACTCTCTCAGTCTACAATAAGTTTCTTACTCTGGATGCCTCAGAAACGGATTCCGTTCAAGCTATTGAGCAAGTTCAAATTATGGTAGGTTACTTAGTTACTACCACAATGATATGTATCTTGTTAGTGCACATACTTGATCTTTTCCCCCAGAGGAAAACAGAAGTGGCACATTTAAAGCATATGCATGAAACACAACATTTTTGAAGTGGCATCAGTGACAGTAGCAGCAGTGCCGGCAGCATGCTAGCATTTGGCTAATTGAGCCATTCAGGTTAATGAGCTTCACAGTTATGAGGATCAACTGGAAAGAAATATTTTTAAGACCATAAGCATTGAGAGCTTGCTCATCCAAGTTTCCAGAAGAATTCTATCAAGAATTTGTATCAAGGAGGAATGAAGACACAAATCAGGGAGTGAAAAGAGCCCCTCCCACAAGCCCTACATACTCCCCCAAGAAAACAGGACTCTCCTAGACACCCCCTATTTGATATGCCAAACTGGAATGCTAAAACAAGACCCTTACTGACAGCAAATTGTGCAGACTCTCCAACTCTTTCCTTCCAGCAGAATAATTAACAATGCTGGCAAGTACATTATCATAAACTTCAGTGTTAACACCCCCACTGCAAAGAACAAAGGCGGTTCACATCCCTCCCAAGCTCCTGCTGCAGACTGGGTGCTTATTCTGACAAGTTGCTCTGTGCCAATTTAGATTCCTTTCACATTTGGAAGATTATGTTCTTAACCACAAAAGCTAGAGAATACTTTTTAAGTGATGCTGGAAAGCACAGAAAACAGTGCTCTGAAAACCTACAAGCCAGCCTGGATCACCTCCTGATCACTCTGTTGATTTAGCTGCTTTTGTGCAGAAACTCAAACAAATCGTTTGTAACAATCACGTATAGTATTCTTTATCTCAAAGTTGTCCTAAAGTTCTGCTAGACTGAGACTGGATCTTGCATGCTTATTACCAGCCACCTTTTCTCTGGATGGGCCTACAGGTTGGAAGAAGCCAGATACTGTAAAAGTAGGTGCTAAACACTTCCATCAAGAGGCTTCCACTTCAGATACACAGTAAGCAGCTGACAACACAAGCAGCAACATTTCAGCACTGTGCAAAACTTTAGCCCTGGCCAATGCACAGTGGCTGACAGCCACTCTGCACTGGAGGGAGGCCACTGGGGAGAAGGAGGTGGTGACACCTGTGTTAACTGCCCAGCTGGATCCTGCTCGTCTTGTTATCATCACTTGTTAGTAAGTCCACAACTTGAAAATCTAGTAAGGTGCCAAGTTGTTTTGGAATCTTATTTCGATATTCAAAAGCAACAAGAGTCATTTGCTACTCAGGTCTGGTGGCTTCACAGCTTTCATTTGCGTAGAACTTCATGGATACAATCCACCCCCAGGGAATTTTGAGATTAATACAATACACTCAACAAGATGTTTCATGCGCTACTGCAGGTGCTGTGAGGTGTTACAGCTCAAAAAGGATATGCAAATGGCTTCTCTGGTATTTCTGATCCACGGTGCCAAGAGCAGATTTCAGGTTACTACACTTTAGTTTTAGTTATCAACCCCAGTGGGTCTGAGTGCCACCCTAATCCAAGCATTGTCCTTTTGCATGCATCAAAAACTTCTATTCCATGAAGATGGAGGTCTACAACAGAGAAATAATTTCTATTAAATGGCCTTGCGGATGGGACTATATTAAGAATTTTTCTTTTTCTTGTCTTCCCCATAGCCAGGACAATGTCTCTGGTACTGAGGTTGGCACTTGGTTTCTTTTAGAGGTAGTTAGGCAAGAAAGGGGGATCAGCTACTTCATATCTTTACCAGATTCTACTGAGCAAGACTGGATTTCTAACAGAAAACCAACTGCTCCAAAGAGGTACGTCTTTCAATGTGCTCAAATAAGTAATTAAAAAAAACCCCAATCCCAGGTGCTTCACTACAGACACGTTATGTGGCTGTCAATTTATTCAGCAGAATTCTTTTTGAAACAACAAAAGCTATTATTTCTAAGAGGCAAGTGATGTCAAAGTGCAGCAACCTTATCTGTGACTTAAGAAAACAAAGAAGATTATCATGCACTGGGAAGATGAATAACCCATGTAGAAACAATTACAGTGTAAAAATAAACCAAGCAAGATTCCAACCAAACCAAGCCAGGCCATCCCTTACATCTTCTGCCCCTTCCAAATACTTCTGGTTGCTAGCATCTGGGATGAACTTCGGCACAGGGGATTTCCACTTCATCCAATATTTATATACAGCCTCTCTGCAGAGCAACCCTCAAGAACTGAGAAACATGCTGTTTCTGCATCTTATACAGAAAAAAAGTCCCTCTCACATAGAGCAAACCTGTTTTTCACCTGACCTTTGTCAGCTGAGGATGCTGCACTACCTTTGGATGTAAGTAGTAACAATGGAAATGAGCTGCCTTGTTTACTCAATGTTAAGTATTAATAAGGCCTGTGCTATCACAGCCATGGCCACACTGCAGTAGGCAAGATTTCCCAGCATAAGCAGCTTCATACAAACACCAGCCCAACCTCTGTCAAGGACAGTGCATCCCATGAACAAAGGGAGTTAAAGGTATTTCCATGTTGTTCAGAAGAACCATGTGGTAAAATAAAGGGTGGGGAAAAATATAAATCCACATTTGTAGAAAATTCAGCCATTTATCAGTCACAGAATGCCTATTATCATCTTCAAGAAATAGAGGTTTCACCTTTGGATGTGACTTCTGGTTTCTCTCCACAAATAAATAACTACTACTCAGCAGACAAAGAAACAATCATCCCTAGTCTGTGGGGATTCATCTTTTCAGCTTCTCGGACACAGTGGAAATTTTGTTATCTGCTACCATGGAGAGGGAAAGTTAGCAGAAGTTTTATTGCAGCACATTCTCAGGATTCTAAACATACCATATCACATACACACAGTAATGAGTTTTATTTTAACTGCTTTTGGGGATTGCTTTAGTGGACACTGAAATTGAATAATCAGCTCTGCTCACTGAAAGAAAGGAAAACTATAACAGGATACATAAAAAGTCTCTCATTATTTTACAAAGGGCCTCACACATAACCCAGACCGGAGGGATGTGGTGGCCATCACATAAGTATTCTCCTTTTTGTGTGTTTAAAACAACTAAAAAAGACCAAAAACTCAAACCACCACCCCCAAATCCCACATTATCATGGACCCATCATGTGCATGTATATATCCTTCACCAGGGTGATACAAAGGTATCAGGGCTACAAGCTGGCTAGTCACACACCAGCACTAAGGAAGCGTCCCACCCTTCAGCATTACAACATCCTTATAGGCAGGCATCTGTCTCTTGAGTTTACATTTTAAGTTTCCTCCTATTTTAAATGCTCTACACTACCCTGCTTTCAAACCTATAACCTCTCTTTGACAACTTTGGTCTGGGGAATTGATGCATTGGGAAAACTATTCAGCTCACTCTGAAGCAAGGAGAAGGGGATGTTCTTCACATCTTGAGGAAACCAAGTCCTACTTTCCACATTTACTGTACTAAGGTAAGTGCATCTGTACTTGGATTTCAAATGCTGACCTGTGTCCCAACTTTATTTGTTCTGACTCACATAAATGAATTATCTACCCATTAAGAAAACCTATAGTGACCTCTCTTCCTCAAACTCCTTTTTGTTCCTGCCTTCTAAAGGCAATTTAGCTTCAATCAGTCTTTCAGTGGAAATTTTCATTTCCATTTTCTCCTGTTAGAGCAAAAAGATGCACCAGATGCCTGACCCTGGTGTGTCCACATAGTTACAAAGAAATAAGCCTGTAGGTGAAACAAATCCAAAAAAAGGCATCACAGAAAACAACTCAAATCCTATTGACTCTAAACTTTTCTTTGCAATTAAGAAGAAAACATATTTTAGAACAACTTTTTTCATCGATCATAGGATCCACTACACGTGAAACACTGCTTTTACTGACTGCCCCAAGCATGCCTCATTCTCTGTGTTGGTTCATGTTCAATATTTTGCTAAGAGACCTCTAAGCTAATCCTTGATGTTGGCAGCTCCAAGAAGGTACCAGTTTTGCAGTTCAAAGCAAAGAATCAAGACACTGTCAATATTTGGAAACATTCCCCACCAATGACAAGGAAGAGCAGAAGTCCCACTAACGAATTATTTCAACATTAAAAAAATGGAAATGTATTGGTGTTATGCTCCATGTCCTTTGTCCCTACTTCTGAAGATTTTTCATCCTCTTTGCAGACATAATGCAGGAAGCCATTGCCCCATAAAGATTGCACCTCAAACCATTTCACTACAAAGACAAATGCTCCTTTCCAGACATTATGAGCTTGTTCAGCTCCATTCTGTCCTTCAGTTTAATGTTTAGATGCTGTTTCCATTTGTTCAGATAAAATAAAAAGCACATAACAATTCACAGCTATCCTGCCTATGCACAAGAATACAAATGAAAGATGCAAGGGGGGAGAAGACTTTGTAAGATAAAAAAACCACTAAGGGGCAACACTCCTCCATCAGAATTCTCTGAGAGCAAAGAAACTCTTTTTTGGGCAGAAGTCCCCAGAATTTTTTAAAGAATATTCTCCACTATCAGTACCACAGATTATGGATACCTGGCTCATTTTCTGACAGATGTTAGAAGAGCTTCCTTAGTAGACAGGATATGAAAAGAGACACCAGCTACCCTTAAACCACCAGGAAAACACTAATAAAATCTTCAGATATTCAGGTTCAGACAGCCCTTTAGGTAATGCTGGGGACAGCTCCCAAAGCAGTCCTTTCTAGCAGTTCCCCAGCCTGTATAATGCCTTCTTCCTTCAACTGGTCTGACGCTCCTTCAGTATTTATTTACCCTTACTTTGCATATGCAAAGAGCTTGGAGATTACAAAAATCTGGGGAGAGCTGAGGGGCAAAACTTGCACGCAGGAGGTCATCTCCCTGAAGATCCTTTGCAGAGGAGTACAGCATTGCTGTACCCATAGCTTCTCACTCCTAGCTCCTCCTCCTTCCCTGGACTTCATTAGCACTTAAGTGTACACGATGGGATTATCTTTTTATTTCTCATCTCTTGCACCATTTATCACTATTGTCTTCTCTCTCTCACTATTGAGATCTGCTACAGTGGTTTTACTAATCCATAACACATTGCCTTGCCTCCCCCAACCCCTTCTCTCTCTCTCTCCCTAGTCTTCATTCCCTCCTGCTGGTTCACTACCAGTGAGGAGCCCCTCAGCCAGCTGCACTTCCACCCACCCGCCTTCCCCAGCCTGTTACTACTCGGTGTTGTTTGTGTACACCTGCCCAGGACTCCCAAACAGCCACAGGGTCAGGGCTTCCAGAGCACAAGACCATAAAATGTGTCAAAGCATGCCCCTGGGAATGCTCTTGGTCAGCAGCAGGGAAGAGAAATCAGTTATTATAAAAAAAAAAAAAAAAAAAAAGGCTTCAGAAGCAAAAACATGTAGGAAAGGAAAAAACCTAGAGAGAATGAGAGAACTGCTTATTATTGCATTAGCAAACCTAAACTATTTATAAGCACTACATCTATCACTTCAATAACATGTTTCTAAATGAGGCTGAAGCAAGATATCCATAATTGTTACTGAAATTTTTACATTAGACTAACAGTTGTGCATGTTCCTCACAAAATGCAATAAGCAAACCACCAATTTATTTTTTCCTGTAAATTAGAGATAAATTAGTCTAAATACCTCTTTTGCAATAGATTTGATCTTTAACCCAGAATTTCTATTTCCTTTGAACAGCATAAGTTGCACAAAGTGTCTTTTTCTCTTCTATCTCCTCTTTTAGGGAGCTTTTTCCTGCCCTATTCTGTTTAGTCTATGGATGGTCAGAGGAAGAAGTGACATTAAAAAGGTTTGTTTAAATTGATTGATAAGACTGTGCTATTCCTTACTTCTCTTCCCCCCTTTTCTTCCATTTGTCCTTTTAGTGAAGCACTTTCTTACAGCTCCTAATGCTATCTGCTCCACTCTCCTCTTTTCTGTCCCTTTGCCTCTCACTTCCTTAGCTGTGAGGAACACTGGAGGTGATGTCTGCAGCCCAGAGACAGGTGTCTGTCACTTGGAGAGAGCAGGAGCTGCCCAGCCCCTGCCCTCACAGCCCCAAAGCTGGTCATGCTGCACATTTGAGGGCTCACCCCAAGTCAGTGTACAGTCTGGGGACCACTATATTGTGGTCTTTCACTCTCCATTCTCCCATCTGTGCATCTTTTGTGCTCAGGGATTTGTTATCCTGGTCTTTCTCTCCATTGCTAGCACAATCAGCTTTATTTCCAGGCTTCCTTTTCTTGCTCATGACTGCTGGGAACGGTATTCCATTCCCATAAAAGCAGGGAGCTTTACAAACCGCAAACTTTGTCTTTAGACAAAGGAAATGCAGGCATGAGGTGGGTGAAGGAGAGGCTGTGCATGTTGTTTACTCAGACTTCAATAAAGCCTTTGACGATGTTTCCCAGTGTCAAAGCATTCTCCTGGAGAAATGGACTGCCCATGGCTAGGGTAGTGCACTCTTCCCTGGGTTAAAAAAAGATGGGTGCTAAACTCAAAGAGTGGTTGGTGGTGAAGGGAGACAAATCCAGCTGGAGGACAGTTACTAGTGGGGGTTCCCCAGGGCTCAGTTTCTGGGGAAATTATCTAGACAAAGGGATCAAGTGCACCCTCAGTCATTTTGCAGACAACAGCAAACTAGGTAAGAGTGTTGATCTGTTGGAGGGCAGGAAGGCTCTGCAGAGGGATCTGGACAGGCTGGATCAATGGGACAAGGCAAATCATGTGAGGTTCAACAAAGCCAAGTGCCTGGTCCTGCTCTTGGGCTACAACAACCCCAGGCAGCAGCCCAGGCTGGGGCAGCATGGCTGAAAACTGCCCAGTGGAAAAGGACCTGGGAATGCTGGTCAACAGCAGCTGAACATGAGGCAGCTGTGCCCAGGGGGCAAGAAGGCCAGTGGATTCCTGGTCTGGATCAGCCAGCAGGACCAAGGCAGCAATTGTCCCCTGTACTCAGCACCAGTGAAGCTGCACCCCAAGTCCTGTGTCCAATTCTCAGCCCCTCAATTCAGGAAGGAAGATGTTTAGTCTGGAGAAAGGGAGAATCAGGGGACACTTTATTACTCTCCACAATTCCCTTAAAGGAGGTTGTGGCCACGTGGGGGTCAGTCTCTTCTCCCAATTAAAGAGCAAACAGGACAAGGGGAAAGAGCTTCAGGTCACTCCAGGGGAGGTTTAGATTGGGCATTAGGGAACATTTCTTACTGAAAGGAGGGTCAGGCACTAGAAGAGGCTGCTCAGGGAGTGGTGACTGGTAGAGTCACCACCCCTGGATGTATGTAAAAGATGTGTAGATGTTGCACTTGGGACATGGTTGAGCGGTGGGCTTGTCAGTGGCTGGACTCAATGATCTTAAAGGTCTTTTCCTACCTTAACGATTCTGTGATTCTTGGAGAGGTAAGATGCATTTTCCAAGATCAAGCAGCCCTCACTGAGCAGGCCTGAGCACAGACCCTTTAGAGGTGCTGATTTATTACTGTATATTTTAGTTTGCAAGAGAGGTAATGGTAGTCTAAATAGTCACTCTCACCATATATAACTTCCCTGCCTGTGCAGAGAAAGATTTAAGCCACATGCAAAGTAAAATCTTATCTAGGACAAACTTTTACTTCTCTTCAAATTAAATTGTTACAGCAACAGAAGTTGTTTGGAACAGCTAGGCAGAAGCCCCCATAGATACTCCCTGCTATAACTTATTTTTTACCACTCTCCACACAAGGAATAGCAATAAATCTTTTTATCAGATGACTGATAACTTTTTACTAGAAAAAAAAAGCATTAAAACTAATTATAAAAGTTGATGGTTGCAGCATAAGCCCCATCTTTCTTTCTGCCTTCATCCCAAGGCAGTCTACTTTGACAAGACCATGCTCAAATCTTGATTCTGACCTGGCTTTCAGAACCTTATCTGGTTTGCTCCACTGTAACCACAAACATTTTTAATACCTTTTGTATCCACTTTGAGTTGTAAATGCTGCTTTGACTGTTGAGACACCAGGCTGTATTGTTAGAGGCGTGCCTGTCCTACAACTCCGTCCTCATTTTCTATTAACTTACTGCTATTTCTGCCTGGTAGTTGCTGGAGGTAAGGATTTTTTTCTTTTCTCTCAGAGAATTTTCTCCCATTTGTTGCCTAAGAGATGATAATGATGATACTTAGGAGACAAAATATGTGGCTGGTAGGAAGGGGAAGGGTGCAGTTTGCTTCCATCTCTCAGCTGAGGGACTTTCTCTTGGGAAGTGCAGAGATCCCTCGGGATTTTGGCTGTGGGGTGAGGGGCTGGGCTCGGCCCTCCTCGCTCTCTCACTCTCGGGATCGGAGGGGAGATGGCTGTGGGCTTGGTGCCAGGCTGCTGCTGCTGTGGGGACAATTCGCTGCCACCGCAGAGTTCTGTCCTTCTCTGCTTCTCCTACCGTAGGTGAGCCTTTGCTCGTAAGAGCGGACACCGAGCTGGGACATTTTCAACACCCGACCTCGCCGGGAAGGACCCTCACCATCTGCTTGGGTGCCTCAGGGGAAAACTTGGGATCCAGATTCCTGATCCCACCGAGGGAGCATCTCCCGGCTGATTGTGGGAGCCTGGCAGCCACTGTCCAGCCCTGCTGTTTTCTGCCGCTGCTTTGGGATTTTTACTGCACTTTAACCCAACATCCCATACCCGCTCCACCCCCGTGGCTCCTGGCACAGCTTTGGAGTTTTTGCTACGCTTTGTTTGCCACCCCGGGCGTGCTCGCCTCTGCTGTTCCAGCCTGCTAGTCCAAAGTTCCTGCAGTAGTCCCTTACACCATCCAGAGGGGCCCTGAGACCAGCTCCTTCCTGTGGGTTTGCAAAGGAAGGCCCCTTCCCTTCTCTCCTCTCCCCCTCCCGCCGCCTCAGCCGCCATTGCCCGCATGAAGGAGAGGCGGCGGAGCTCTCGCCACAGCGCCCCCTGCCGGCGCGGGGGAATCACCGCACCCGCCCTGCCCGGCCGGGAGCCGCCAGCGCCCCTGCCGGCTGTGAGCGGAACTGCACCGCAGGGGAAAGTGCCCGACAGCCGAGAGAAGCTGCGGCTGGCTTTGGGGGGCTCTGCCGTGCTCCTGATGGTGCTTGTTTGTCTTGTTGTATACATATTTATATTCTAGTAAAGAACTGTTATGCCCTTTCTTATATCTTTGCCTGAAAGCCCTGTAATTTCAAAGTGATAATAATTTGGAGGGTAGGGAGTCATATTTTTTCCATTCCAAGGGAGGCTCATGCCTTTCTTGGCAGATGCCTGTCTTTCAAACCAAGGCGTCAATAAAACATCCTTTTTTCAACTCATAAGAGCACATTTCACTTGGTATCTTATGGCTGGAAAAATCTTTGCAAGTTCAGTTACCTTGTCACCCTTTCCCTGCATTTGAAGGCTCGCTAATACTCTGCTTTTTTGATTATAGTCTTCTGCAGCTATGCATTCTCTTGCCTACAAGGAAACATATAGAATCACAGAATGGTTCGGATCAGGAGAGATCATATCATTCCAATCCCCCTGCCAGGGGCAGGGATATCTTCCCCTAGACTAGGTTGCTGAAAACCCCATCCAGTCTGGCCTAGCCTACATCTCGAAACATGGTATTATTAAAATTATGGAGAAAGCAAAGTAAGAGTGCCCTGTGTTTACACAGGTTTTATTTACATATCCCATCACCGACACTTTTTGTAATTCAGATGGACAGCTTTCTGGGGAAGACAACTTGTCATCAGGGGGTTATTTTGGGAACGTGATGCCAATCTTTAATTAAGTTTCCCAAAACAGAGCCTAGGGCCCAGATATAACTGTTTTCACAGTATTCAGGTGCCAGCATACAACCACTTTAACACATCAGAACACCATGTAGGTACAAATATGGCAGGTCTGTATTTATTTTCTGCTAGATGAGCTCCACAGGTCTGTTTATTTTGTGACTGTAGGTTATTTGCTGCTGACAGAAGAAGGCAGCAGGAACACGTGTTCAAAAGTGGGACCTCCACTACTGACAGCTATGCAGATTCACACTAGATGAAAGAGAACTGAACACAAAAGTCCAAGGAGCTTGTCTTGTAGTTAAGAATGCTGTTGTGAATTTGTGCTGGAGAAGAGGACATCAAATGCGAAGGGTGGATAATCTAATTATTACATAAATATTCTGAAAGAGGTAATTATTTAAGTAATTTTCAGTGCTAGTATGTTCTAGCTCTCTGCATGCCCACTTCTGTTGTTTCTTTTTTCACTTGATTTGACTAAATAATCAAAGAGGATATTTTCTCATTCTGATATTACTGAAGATGGGAGCTCTGCATCCCAAGGATGGGCATATATTCACATTGTTCCAGAAACACTCAGTATATGGCACAGGTGCCAAGAGCACAGAATCACATTGTACAGCACTGGCAGGTCCTACAAACATTCAGTTTATGTGACTATATTAAAAAAAAAAAGTCATCAACATACTTATTTTAAAATGAAAGCTACATCCAGTGCAATCTAGACATGGTGAAATTAATGACAGAGTTCATAGGACTGAATCAGAGCCCAAATGTCTCAAAAAGGACAACATTACCTGTTTCACTAATTACAGTGAATTGTTAATTTTAATTAACAGCCAAGTGACAGAAAATACATATAGCTTACAATTACAAGATACACACAAAATGAAAAATATATTCACATCAGGGCAAGCAGAGATTGTGCAGTGAAAAGTATCTCAGCCTAAGTTGCTTTATCTGAAGGGAGTAACATCATCCTGAAATTTGGGCAGTTCTCACTTTCAGATCTCTTAGAAGACTTAAGCCAAGAAATCTTGAATAATTTTTCACATGCACCATAATTCTATCTACAATCAAGATTCTAGCACATGCTAGAATCTAGGTATGGTAGACAGAGACCTACAATCAAATTTTTAAAATACAATTCTATTTTTTAAGAAAAAGAAGTTGGGATGGTTCATCCAGAACAATGAGAAGCAGATATTCATGCCGAATAAAACCCCACTTCAAGTTGATTAAAGCCATCATGTGGAAAATCACACATTATTAGCAGGTAAAAGAAGCAAATGTATGATTCTTTGCTGACTGTAATTTTAGCCTTGGCCCAAACTGTCTTTTTCCTCTTCCAGGAGTGCACTTACTGCATCTTGGGTTGCATCTCTCAATAAAATATAGTTTTTAAGAGACAGCTCATTTCTTCACCTTTAGAGAATGCCTGGGAAGTATTTTCATTAAAATGCTAATAGAACCAATAAAGTTTAACACCAAATTTCCCCCACGTGAGCTTGACAGCAAATGCTTTGATCAAGTTCTGATCAGAATAGTGCCTATTTTATCATTAAAGTTTTATTCTGATGTATTTATTATTGAGGAGCCTATGAGGAGCTGCATTATATTCAAGAATGAACTAAAATGAACTTTGAAGCCTGAAACAAAGCCCGTCTATGCAAGGGAGTGAACTGCTTAAGGAATTAAGAGATGAGGCTTGCTGCATTTTTAAGTGGTTTGTCACCACAATATACCAGTACCTTGTTGTTCTTGGAGACACTAACTGCACTTACCTCTTTGGTCCACATTATTTGGAGTATTCATTGAACAGCAAAGAGTTAACACTTAGCCCACACATTCATGATGTTTCCTAGACTGGCTCTTGATTAACCTACATACTAATGCAAGAGGACACATTCAGTAATACAAACAAGCCCTTGTGTCATGTTGAGTTACATGTTATGTTCTCTGGCTTTTCCCAGTGTGTAGGAGGGTGCAAACTCTCTACAGAGCTATTGCTACCCAAAAACCAGAGCCAGAACACTTCCAGCTTCCATCAAGAAATGTTTAACTTAAAACTTGTCTTTTTCAAATTAGATGTAGATCAGCAGTGCCCAGTGTTTCTCTTACTTCACTACTGCAGCAGCCCAAAGATATAATCAGTGGACCAGCCATGCAGTGCTAAAGTACATAATGAGATTTAAAGATGATTCAATGCTCCAATGCATTTTCCCTCGGCTCCATTCATCCCTCTTGGAGTGCTCTTTATGAGCATTGGCTTATACCCTCTCAATAACAAACCACTTGGAGAAGCTGCAATCCATGCACTTGCATGCACACAGTCACATGATTTTCTCATGGAAACCCTCTCCTTTTCCTCTGCCCTTCTCCCCACATCCATTTGGATTACAGCATCCCAGGGACAGAGCCCAGACTCTCGAGCTGGGCAGTCCCCTCTAGTAAGAACGCAGAATATAAAGTAAAGAACAAAAAAAGGAACACAGCACACACACAATTTTCATTTTGTACATGAAGAGGAATCTATGTACATGAAGAGGAATCTACATTCTCCTGTGTCACTTGCCCTTATCTGAGAAATTTCTTTTCTTCTGGTTCTCCTTATGGTTTTAATGAAGCAAGGAAAGCTTATTTAAATTAAATAAAAAATGCTACAAATGATCTGACTTTTTTTAAAAAAAGGAAAGCATTACTAAAAGTGAGATTCCTAGCCTGCTCTCTAAGAGCATGTTTTTCTGAAATCCATGGTGAGGACAGTATCAGGGAGGCAGATCTCTGCTTCCAGGAGACACCTGAACACTAAGGAGGGGCTGACAGGGGCGCTTTGCTTCTGCTGTTTTGGAGGGAGAGGAAAGCAGCTCTGCATGGCAACACCCCAAGAAGTGAAGGGCTGAGGGAACAATACTGGGGCTGGAGAGGATGGTAGAAGGAGGAGAGAGCAGCTAACCCCACTTGGCTTCTTCTCCCAGCCGCACACTGGGTGTCTGGCCTTCCTGCCAGCTTCTGTCCTGGTCATTGACTCTATCAGTTCTCATGTTCTCCTCAGCCTTCTTTATTGAAATTCAATTGCATGGTACATGTCTCCTTTCTTTTATCAGTCCAGTCACTATCAGAAGGATTCAGACAAAGAGCAGCAGCACCACAGGCTCTGGGTGTTGAGGCACATGTACTGGCCACAGGGCAGACAGGCTTCAGAGCCCATGGTAGCTTCCCAGACTGAGAGAGAAGGAATTTTACCTTTGCCACTGATACTGGAAAAATAGAGAACGTTCCCAAAGCACTGAGAGCTAGGCCCGCAAGAGTATTGTACACAAAATCATCTTTGCATTTCAAACAAAGATCTCAAAAATTAAAGCATTAACTAAAAAGAAGAACCAAAAAACTTTCTATTTCAATTACTGCACAAACATTCCTTCAAATTTGTTAGAGCTACATGAAAGGAAAATAAGCACAAAAAGAATTTGAATAAAGCCTGTGTCTAAGGGTTACTATGTAAATAGCACATATCCTAGCACTTCTGAATCACAAGACTCATTCAGGTATAAAGTCTCCAGAATACTGTCAGTTAACACCTCAGGATGCCTCCATTTGGTTTTAGCCCTCCACACCCACTTAAGGTCAAAGCACTAACACCACAACACAAAATCAGCATAGGGGCTGCCTGGTTTACAGAAGCTTCTAGGTATTCTGAACTGTACTTTTACCAAAGAACCCAAACCCATTTAACAGTGTAACAAAATCTCAGCAGGCACTGACTAGACATAATCTTACAAGGGTCTTTTGTCTCTGCCTGAAATTTTCAGGTATATAGCACTCTTTGCTGTGATAATTGGTTTGGCTGTCCATTCCACCCATCAGGTGATAGAAAATATCCATCAGACTAAATGCAATGTGAGAGAATTCTCTTTAGCCAATTAGTTGGTAATGAGAACATTAGCCACAGTATCTGCTGCAGAGGGCACCTTAGCAATTCCAGCGAAGCCCACAAAGATGACAGTCCTATCTGTATGATTAATAGCGAGTGTATGACACTATATGAATTCTACACAGTTGTGTAAAATCAGGAAGGAATGATCCACTTTATGCTGTTAAATATTTCAAGAGCCACAGATGATTTTATATTACATTCTAATACATACACTTATTTTGTATCTTGAAATTAACTCTCCTGAACCAAGGATAGTTTTTAAAGCATTAGGAGTTCTCTGGACAAGAGGAATTATATAAATTCAAGCAATCAGGAGCAGCAGTTACGGAATTATAAGATTCTCCCTTGTACAGTATGGTTTTGAACATCAGGAAGGCAAAACTAAGTCAGCCTAATTCTCCACTTTCACCTCAAGTATATTCTTATGATTCTATAGAAACAAGTGGCTTAACTTCCAACCTGGCAGGTCAGAAACAACCACTGTGTTGTACAACCACTGTGCAAAGCAAGGGAAAGTCAATATTTGTTCTCCCCCACAAGATTTTTGATACAGAGTGTGTTTTCTGTGTAAGTATGTGCCCACGTGCAAAGGTACACTCAGTCCTCAATGGGATCGCGCCCCAAAGTCCTTCATGTCACAACATAAAGCAAAGGGGTCACTATCTACCCTCAGCTGGGCTGTGCACCAGCAATGGGGGATTTGAGAATCACTACAATACAGCTGTGCCACCAGCCATGAGCTATCCCTAAAAACACTGTGAGGGCACTGCCACCTGCCAGCAACCTGAGCTGACCAACCAAACCATCCAACGGGGAGGTTCATACCCCACATCTCTACTACCAGACTTTGCAACACAAAGAGAAAAAAACTATACTGGCATGTGAATAGATTCAGTTACACCAGTGAAAAATCTTTAAATGGGCACACTGCAAGGCTGTAGTCCAGGTTAGCCTAATTTGATATAATTGCAAAAAGAAATAAACCATTTGAGTTTCCTGTTGTGCCAAAAGGGTGCTTGTAAGAGAAGTCTATAGTGGTGCAGCTACTGATACATCAATTTATTTACACTGCAAGATCGCCTAACACAAACAAAACCTGAGTGAGCTGTGTGGGGGCAGAAAAAGAGGGGAAAGGCAGAGGAGATTAGTGAATGGTGCAGTTATGGGAAGTGACAGCACAATCAATAATCTCCAGGTTCAGAGGATAAATTGAACTGACAAAAGTCAGCCATAGTTTGCATACCAAAATTTCATTTGTATAAATCCTCTGTGAAGAAGGAAGGAATAATGTAAGAACTAGGATAATTTGAATATATTTTTCTACTTTAACTGCTCTTCTAAAGTGTCATTTCTTCCTCAGTCCAGGTCTTCCTCTTACTGAAGCTTTGTTAAGCTTGAAACACACGGCAAATTTCAGATGGAACATATTAAAAAGTGATTAGATACCATGGCAATAAGCACACTGGGAACACCATGCAACACAACAGCTGAGACAGACAAATGGATTTGTATGCAGTGAATTTTGTGCAAGAGAATTAAAAAAATCCACGGAAGGTGTCAGGTACCAGGTGCCTGCCCTGCCCCAGCTCATGCAGCACCATCCAGGCAGGGACAGCGGGGAACAGGCAGGAGCAGCCAGAGGAGGAACAACACTGCAAGTAAGACTAGTTGAGCTCTGCCGCCAAGCTGAACCAGGAAAAGTGACCCCTTATGGAACAGGACTCCCCTAAACTTGACTACAGGCTCTGGTACCTGTTACACCCTTCATGACTTTGCATGAAGGAAGAAAGAAAGATGATTCCCAGTGCAGAGACGCAAATGAGACTTCACTCTGAGTTGTTCAGTTTTCTTGAAACCTATGGATCAAAATTATTTTTTTATCAAGCATAATTCCGTGCTTTTATGCTTCTTTTATTTTTTTTTATGTAAGGACAGTTAATCTGGTAATAATGCAAAGGGAGTTCAAAACTGAAAATTAAATTCAATTGATTGCAGATTGACAATCTGTCATCTGTTAATTAAAAGTGACAACTGTAACATTATACTTCATTGTACAATGCAAAATTATTGACTGTGGCAAGCTCTTCCAAGTTCTATCACTATCTTACAGTCGACAGCCAGGCTAAGGAGGCAAGCACAGGATTAGCTCTACAAAGCACTAAACAAGATTGCCACATACAGCTGGGTTTTGTTGGCTTGAAAGGAATGGTATTGTGTCTGTGCTTGGTGGCACAGTGGCAGCTGTGACATATCATAGCAAACGACATGAGTGACTTACATGGTACCTGACTATAAAAGCAGACCAATCTTTTGTTTCAAGGAATGTCCAGTGAAGCACTGCTGACCCTATGTTAAACTATTGCATCACTCAGATTCATTCCAATTTCAGGCTGCTCTTCCCTAGCAGACAGAACAATCTTTGCCCCCAAATCTTTGCCTGGACATTGACATCTTTCCCAAACACCACCCTGCCCTGAGTTCTCCACAGCAGAGCTACTCTTGCACCACAGAGAAAGCGCAGCAGTCCTTCAGTCCAACCTGTGTGATTTATTACATTCCCTGCAACGTGTGGGTTACATTGTACAATGTAATATACTGCAGACTTCACTGCTCATCATCTCTTGGTGGCAGCTGGAGAAGACAGAAGTCTGTGCTGATGCTTTTAGATAATCACAGGAAATCCTTCACTGCTACTGTTCAGAGGCATAAATCAACTGTTAACAATCATGATGTGGCTTAAGTGGATCAATTGCCATTTACGAGTAAAATTTTTCTAAAATGTCTAATTTCTTTAATGGAGTATTTGAGTTTCACAAATTTACCCTGCTCACCAGGCCCAACCACCAGTTCTGAGGTGCATTTCATCCCACCAACCACTGTCTCTGTAGATATCTTTTATCTACCCACCATTTGCCTTGAGGTTTGCAGCTGGGAAAACTTGGTGGTTGTGACATGCAAACAATAATACTGGACATGCTGCTCTCATTTACACTTAGAAAGAAGGTTATGCCTTTTTCTTCCAGATCCAGAGCTAACTGAAATCATTCACACTGCTGCTCAGAGGCAAGGCGTGTGCTATATTCTGCACATAACACCAGCAGACTCAATCCAGCCGTAGGGTGAACAAAACTGTTTGCTTTTTGTCACTGGCACTGATGGTTTACAGATAAAATTCACTCATTTCATTGCTGTGCCTAAAAAACTGCGCTCAAAATGTAAACATCCTTAAACAGGAAAAACTTCATATAACAAAACAACTACAACTACACTAGGTTCCCACTGAACATTAAGCTACCAAACACATGCTTTATCTTACCACTCGAATCACAAATATCCTGTGCTGCATTTGTGAGGGGGGGGGCCCAAGCAAATTTCTTTTTAACAAGATATGACTATAAAATGGCCAATTCCTATAGCTACTGACCGTGTGGCTCTGTGCTTACTGGGACTACAGCCATCACACAACTGTCTGCAGTGTGCTGAGCAACTCCCTCTTCCCAAATACTCCCGAAGGAGAGCAGGAAAACAATAGCTATAAGGTGATAAATGTGTCATGGCTAGTGACAGAAAGGCTGAAGCAATGCTTGAAGTTTCTCTGGTCGAGGGAAAGATGAGCCTTACAATATATTCCAGTGTCAGTGATTAGTAGAAGATTAAGAACTGCAAAGAGCACAGCAAAATAACTTCATAGTGTTAATTCATTTCCTAATCACAGCTTGGAGCTCACAACACAAGGAAAAACACGTTTGCCTTTGTGTGTATATAAATACAAAGGATCATAATATTCTGTTTCTCTCCCCAGGTATTACTGTATTACCAGAACACGAGTGGCTATTATAAATTATCTCCACCATCCTGTATTCTCCCTCTGCCCTCCCCACTTCCCTGTGAAAGGGGGGTGAGAAGAGAGCAAAGAAAAGATGGCACCGTTAGATTCCTTTTCTTCAGCTTTTAGCAGCCTTCAGAGGTCAGGATGCTATTGGCTCTGCTCTGTGTGTGAGCTGGTGCTGTTCACTTAGCAACAGAAAGCAGAAGCAGCAGACAGCAAAACTATCTGGCAATGTGTGTGTGCAGCCTTGAGAGAGAGGAGAGAGTGATAGGAGGGATGGCTTAGACGATGTTCTCTGCCCCTGCTTGCAGAGGGTCTGCTCTGCACCAGTGCTGGCTCCTCCAGGGGTGGTAGCAACAGGTGCTGGTGCCCTGCATCCCACTGAAAGCAGCTTGAGAGCTCAGCTTATTGCATTTTTAATATAAGAGATTAATTAAAGCCTACAAACAGCAACAACAGACAATCTCAATAAAGCCTGTATTTAATGCAAGTTGTAAAGCATGGATTCTGTGCCTAAAATAATACGGATGCAAAATATGATGTGTTAGAAGGAAAAAGATGGGAAAGAAGGAAAGCCAGAGATAAGGTTATGTAGGAAGCACAAATGAGTTTACCTTCATCTACTTTTTCTCTCGCTATCTATTAGCAAAAAACCCAAGACTTAACCAACTGCAGTACGACACTGTCTGTACCATTATTCAACCTCCAGAAGCATGAGCTTGTATCTCAGCTGCTTCTGAACAACAGTTTCTTACAGAGCAGGGAAAGGAATAGCAGAGGGAGGTGTTAAGACAGAAAAATTACGTATTTTGCAGATCTTAGTTCCTTTATGAAACACAGGAGTTTTGTGCTGAGAGATTACTGATTATTTCAAGCTGCTGTTCAGAGCAACATAAGAGATTTCATGTACATCATTCCACAGGGAACATACAGCCTGCAACCCTCCCATGCAACTGACATCAGATAATTTCCTTTTAGCCACTGTTAAAGAAGATCTCTGAGCACCCACCAGGGAAAGCATAATTTTCTCATATGTAAGGCATGTCTCCCTTCTCTCCACCCATCCCCAAATGAAGCAATTGCTGAGCCAATGTCACTGACTCTATTCTTTCTCCCTATTGCTTTACATTTCTGCAGATCTAAAGTTTTAATTTTAAAACTAAATGTAAGTCCCTCTACATGTGGACTGTATCACTAGTGGTCTTTCCAACTTTGAACACGTAATCTTGGAAATCAGGCCCACTGAAATGCAGCAGCTGAACAGCTCTAAACAGAGCAGCTCAAAAAAAAAAAAAAACAAACCAAAAAACAACTAGGACGCTCTTTCTACTCAGAATGAGGAGCTTAAAAGCAACCAAGTGTGTTGTTTTATCCTTTTCACCTCTTTTGTGTGACAGTTCATTACATTTTCCTTATATTCAACAATACATTGGATATGTAACAAAGGAAAGGAAATGGTACTTCCCTAGATTCAATATATCCAAAAGATATATGTAATTGTTAAAGAGGATCCTATATTTTTGAAGGACATGAACAGGTCCACAGCATAGGTTGCAGGCCTAGTTGTCCTATTACTTCCTCCAAAGAAGGACTTCAACTTGCCAACAAAAATCTACAGATTACAGGAACTGAGCAGATGTGGAAAAATTTCACTATTGAGAGTAGCTATGAGGAACAGTATGGTGTAAAGAAAAAGAAAACTAAAGGAAAAAAAAAAAAGAAGAAGAGGGTAAACCAAACCTAAGATGTTTATCTGGTTAAGCAGGGCCAAAGAGACTGGAAGTGCTTAAGAGAAGCAAGGCCCTGGTATGGTCAACTTCCCTGTGCTTCAAGAAAACTCTTACCAAAGCCAGCGGGAATGTGAATGCTCTCTTACTGAAAATTCTTCAGATTTTATAATTTAAAGAAGTAATGGTTGTTTTCACCAGTAGTACAAAAGGCATCACATAGAAGCCAGTCACCTTGATGGTCTATTATGGTGTATGCATCTAAAATTTGCATTCTGTTGGTGAATGGGGTGACCTGCATTCAAGGGATACCACAAGAGGCTTATTCCATATCCTCAGACTCTGCCAGGGCCTCAGTTTTCAATTACCTACAGCACAGGTTGCAGTCTGCCATTGTCTTCCCAGCTGCCATGGCACCTGGTGACTTCCCCAGGGCTTTGCCTGGCTTGTCCTCTGCAGAACTGCTCTGGCAATGCCTGATGTGTGGCACTAAGGACAGAGGTACCCAGCTCTAGGGAAGTAGTGATTTGAGTACTGCAGAAAGTCTATCTGGTAGTTAGTGGACTTTTTAGAAGGTGTCTTTCCACACTTTTGGCAGGGAGGTTATTTGAGGCATTTGAATTCACAGTCGTCTTCTACAAGTGCTTAAAGAACTTACTGAAAACGTAAACTTGGATATTAGATAGCTTTGAGGATTCCCATTGGGATATATTCATAACTTTAAATAAAGTTTATGGTCATTGTTATTATCTCATGAATGTGAAATATGTTTGCAATATCAATACAGTACACTGAAATGAAAGCCCAATAATATATTTTTGGCTTCTGACATCCCACTTTCATGTGTCTGCACATCACATTTTAAGTGGAGAAGAAAATAAAAAGGCTTGTGATATCAGGGCTCTGAGCTTAATGGCACAAGCACCCTCCGCCTGTGAGTAAACCCTGAAGCCTTTTTTCCTATTCTCTCATCTCTTTGCAGCATCAAGGAGTTGAAAGTAACATGTTTGTCAGAGACCCAGTGCCACCTCATGTGGAGCACTGGAGTCCTGGGGGCTGTCAGCCAACAGCAACAGCCCTGCAGAGAGCAGGGACTTAGTTCTGCTCTGAAAGCATCATCTCCTGTTTATTTCTGAACTCTGAGTTTAGGAAGAGTTGGAAGCCAAGAGAGTCCAGCATCTCTCAAGGCAGCCTGTCCTGTGCTTGCAGAAAGTATGGTACTGAATATACAGAATAGTGGAATAGTTTGGGTTGAAACAAACCTTAAAGATCATCTTGCTTCTGTTGCCTAGAATTGGAAGAAACTTTCCAAACAATATTAGAGGTGATAACAAAGAGCAGTTCTGTAATAACGGCTTTCAGGTGCGCAAAATATGGATATGCAAACCCATGATATCAGATTATCACATTTTTGTAAGTTTAATTAATTATTATATCTAGCGAGTACATCCAATAGGAGAATAGTTGTCCTAGTGACCCACGCTTGGGCCTGCCCCTTGAAGTCTCTCCAGGAGGTCCTTTTCCCTATTTCTTGTTATGTCTCCCAAGTGCTGGTGCAAAATATGATGTCCCTATTAGAAATTCTTATCTTGAAAGTAATATTAAATAGAATTTCAAGAGTGTGGCATAATGTGTGAGAAAGGGTTAGCCACTGTCCTAAAGTGTGAGAAAGGGTAAGAACGTGCTGGAAATGATACAACTATATATTATAAATTTACAAAGCTAAAAAGCTTTGAAAAATCTTTAGGCATCACCCCAACTCTCTGCCATGAGCAGGGACACATTCTACTTTTCATGGATTACTCAAAGTCCCACAATCTCCACATTACACATACACAGTTTAAAAGCTCTCACTTGAAGGACCAAGTTGAATGCCTACCTCTGAATTGGCATGATCTGAGGAAGAACAATGCCTGTTAAGAGCACATATTTTAATTTGTACCTTAAGTTACTGGAATAAGCAGGGAGAAAGGGAATAATTAAGCAATTTTTTAAAAACACCACAAACATCACATTTCCTGTATGCTTCAGCAATTTCACTGTTGGAGACAAATCAATACTCTTCTCTGTGGAGTTAAAGATTCTCATTTGGTAAGGGAAAATAGGGAATTCACCTTAAGGAAAACAATACATAATTCTTTAGAAGAAAAAAAAAAACCCAAACATTTTTTTTTGTCTAGGCTATGTTTTGTTAAAAAAACTAAGCATACTTAGAGGGTAGAGTTTTTCTGTATAGACCAGATTTTCATTTACAAACTTGCTCCTTCCAATACATTGAAGGAAAAGCAGAAAAAAATGCTGAGAACAAGAAAAAGCCTAAAGGAGAAAAATATTCTGGAAATGGTCTGGATCTCTTTCTCAACACCAAGCCACCTGAGCAGCCATGCAATTCAGTTTTGGCTATGTTTTGGGAGGGTTTTTTTGGGGGTGGTGGTGCGGGTATCACTCTTCACCCAATCCTTAGTCCCATTCAAGCCCCTACCATGTTGCAAATACAATTGCTGTGACAAACAAAACCAGACTCTAAGCCCTTACCTTACCATGCCACTCATTTTAGCATAACTGGTTTTGTAGCCTAAATGGAAAAGTTTACACATATAAGTTTTCTTAATGTAAATAAACTGGAATTCCTAGTAGCCAAAGGAGCTCCCCACTGCTTCTAAATGGTGGTTTAGTTATATTTTTTATAGATCCTCCTTAAGCAGCAGCTTGTTATTAAAATATCCATACTCATTGAGAGAACAGAAATTAAGGCAATAACAGAACAATGATCTTTTGCTGACAGACAAACAGCCAGAAAGCAAAACACCATGATGTGACCTCGCTAACTGGCGCACCCTATACCCTGTCTCTGAGGACTCCTCAGTAAATGTGATCTGGCACAAAATCTCTGCTTTTGTAAGGGATTCTCTTCTTCATTTGTGTGGCACTTACTCTGCCTCATTTTATCAGAGCAACTTAAGATATTTCAGTGGGGTCACACCTTTCTTTCCCAGAGGAGTCTCCAGACCCTACTCAGCCCAAAACATTTTACTGTTTGACCAATTCTCACAGGACATTTACAGCATGTCTAGGGCAGTGAATATAGAAGGATACATACTCCCTTTCCTCCAGATGAGAACTGAGGCAGCTGACATAACTGCTCAATCATACAATATATAAATAGCAGCATGACAATGAAAAGTTCAAGTAGCCAACTCCTGGCCTTAAATTCTTTCTGATTGCATCACTAATTGTCTCCTCTTAAAAAGTCTTACAAAATTACAACAAAAATGTATTTCTAAACAATCATGACCCATTTGGTAAAGCTGCTGCTTTATGTTGCTTGCATTACTGGTAACAGAATGCCAGCTGAGAATCATGCTGTTGGTGTCAGGTAGTTCCACTAAAAACCTTTTACAAAACTTCAGTGGAATGATAGCTCTTATCATGGAAAGAGAATTTCACAAGGCAGAAGAATAATGGTGAAATGCTCTGTGAGTGGCAGAATGAAATCCAGTCCCACAGGCAGTCAGGAAGGCAGCAACACTGGGTGGTTATCAAGACAGTTTCATCAGACAGTCGAAGGCCATGCAAAGCTTTATAAATCAGCATGAAGCGTTTACAACTGACACACCACCAAACATAGAACACTAAAGACTTCTCCTGTTCTGAAAAGCTGATTTTTGGTGGCAGCCTTCCTGCAGCTTTTCGATTTTGCTTACAAGAGTTAAAGGGTGGAAGCAGATAGAATCAAATAACCCAGTCTCAAACTCAAGAAAGCATGAATTGAAATCTGTCTCCATGACAGAGAAATTATCTGTCAGTGATAATATTCCTCAGATAATAAAAGTCGGGATGCGAAACAGCCAAAGTACTTCAGGGGAACCAAAACAATAAATCAGGGTGCTAGACAAGTGTGACATCCTCTGCTATCTGACAGACAATTCTGTCTACCTGAGGTTGGACTACCCTGACAGGGTCCTACACCCTGGTGAGAAATCAAGCAGGGAGATGTGGCCACAGATGCAGGTAGCCCAGGAGATCCTGGGGTTCTGACACCCATAGCAGTAGGACAGAAGATGAAAGGAGTGCCCCTCAAATCAACTTCACATGGAGCAAAACAACACCTGCAAATGACAGCCAAAAGACTTAAGTCTTACGAGGTGTCTTCCTGCAAGCTCAAAATGTGATTCTAGTGACAACTGCGACAATTCAATTGTCAGCCTTTTAAGTTTGGAAAGGAAAGAATTGACTAGGGCACCCAAACAGCATTTACAATTACATATTTCACTAGTTTAAGTCTAAAATTACTGAGTAGTAATTAAAACTGGAAAAATCAAAAGCAACTGATTGAGGGGAAAGCATGCAGGAATAGCCATATTCTACACTACAAAAAATGACCTGAACATTAATCACTGCACCACCAAACAATATCATAGTCACTGAAGAGGAAAAATTCCTCTCTGCCATTTACTGTCAAGTGGAGATAGCACAAAGACACAAACAAAAAATCCACACAGACTATACAAGATACAAGAACTAGAGATGGGCTCAAACACCTTGTGTACATATCACTAGCTGAAAACTACCCCAAGTATCAACAGGGCTGAACTCCACTTTCCAACAGAAATACAATGAAGGAAAAGGAACAACTATCCAAATAATACTCATATGTCCATTTTAGTGATACAGACAAAACCTTCTATTACTAAATCCCCAAGGAGAAATTCACAAACTACTTTTTTCTCCTACAATTTAAAAACTATTCCTCTTCAAATAATAAAGCAGGTTTTGCACACCCTCTAAAATATTTTCCTAGGGGGAAGAAGAAGAGAGAGAGAGATATTGACAAGAGATATGAGAGAGACAGTTCTTATTGTAATAAACTGATTCTTAGAAAGTCTGACCCACCAGAGAAGATAATTAGTAGCCAGGCTAGTAATTCTCTTTAGCCATGCAAGTACAACTGTTAAATCTTCCTGTAAAACAGGGATAAAACACTGAGATAAAGGATAACTGCAGTGTGGATTTTCTAAGTGATGTTCCAACAGCTCAACACTTTCTTCTTAAGTTTGACATGTCCTGCTGCAACCCACTGGTGTTGCAATGTAAAATTTAAGATGTCATCTACATGCAAAAAAATCCAGATGAAGAATAAAACAATCATGGGGGAAAGTCCATAAGATAGAAGATGCGCAAAATGTTTGAAAGTACAAATATAAGTTCCCTCATATAGCAAATCCTTAGTACAGTTTGGAAGTGAAACACAACAGATATTCACCTCAACGTGCTAATGACATGACACCAAGGAACAGAGACATTGCAGTAGCAAATCTAAGATAAAACTATAAGAAATCCAAAAGAAAATCTGAAATGGGACTGAGAGGGCAATAAATGGTCAAAATTAAGATAAGTGCTGTGAACTGAAAACCAAACGGAACAATTTAAAGTACAGAGAGATATAACAAACATCACACCTAAGCAGCAGATATTTATGAGTAGACATCAGTGGGAGTATGTTTTGGGTCTTATAAATCGCCTTTTCACCATTTAAAAAGCATTGTGCATTTCACAGTGACCTGAAACCTTCTAAGGGCCAGAGTGAGATTAGGCTGATTTACATCTCTGAGGATAACGGTGTACAATGCCGACGAAGCCAGAGCTGTTTCTCCCAGTCAAGGCCATGTTCCAGTGACTTTGAACAAGCTCTGTTAAGTCTAGGCCACTTGAGGGTTGTCTTCCCCTCACAATTCTCACCACTTTTGGACCCTGGGACTTCCCTGGACACTAGAGATCATTGTCCAACAGGAAGTCATACACTGGAAGAAGAAAGTCAGCAGACTCTTTTCACACTCAAAACTCATCTCCACCCGCCCTGCCTGGGTGGGTGCAAATTTTGTCCAGTGAAATTAACACAGGCATTTGGCAAGAAAAATAATTACCATTAGACTTGAAAAAGCAAATAAACTTATAAAACACACCAACAAAAGCAGCAATAACACAATAACATTAATGACTGCATGATGTAACCATTTATTTAGTGGCTAGTTTAGACCTTGGCATATAGTTAAACCTCAGTGACAATAATCTAAATACATTCCACACAGTGTTTTTGTGGTTCATTAGCAAACCTTTTTATCTGAAATACTTTTAGAGATACATCTCCTTTCTAGTACTGTTTTGCTAGCTAAGATCTTGTCTGAATTGCTGGATCAAATCTAGAAAAAATGCATAACAACCCAAAGCCACCACTATCTGGTGACTGTTCAACACCCTATATGGACACTAGCCCGTGACCAGCACTGGGTGAACAGGTGTCCACATAATAGCAGCCATCACAGTTGCCACTGGTTTGTAATCCCATTTCCAGACTTGACACTCAGGCAGAATACTAAAAGCCTGTTACCCTTCAGCTGGTCCTTCCTGGCATGCTTGGGAGGAACCCTCTCTCACCTGCTCCTCGGCCTCAGATTGTTGAGTGGCTGGTGGTGAATTCTGTGCTGGATTTTATTCACTAATACCTCCATTCTTGATCATTTGAAAAGAACAAGCAAAGAGCATTAACGAAAAGAAATGCCTCTGGAAATCTAGTGTTGTGCAAATACACAGGGACTAAGACCACTCTCTTTGCCTTTCAGGCTCCAGAAACATTAGTACTCCCCACAAAAGTGACTCCTTCACTTAAGCTGTAATGGAAGCAGCTATTATTCATGCCCAATAGAAAAAGTATTTACTACCTCTAACATTAGGGAAAACAAAAATAATAAGGCTCCTCCCCTAGGTTCAGTGAGTATCTAAGAAAAATATTAATTTTCATTGAAAATGGCCAACCAAGCCATAAAATCTTACTGAAAGATTCCTGCAGGAACCTAAAAGCCATACACATTTGATTAGCAACAGATGCCAAATCAGTTAAAAAAAAAAAAAAAAAAAGGGAAGATACACAGAATAAGGTAGGCTGTGGATTTCACATGTCTAACTTCACAGACAAGTAGCCAAGTTTACAAGCACAACAAATTAGCAGGACTTGGATGAGCCAGAGTAAGCGTGCATTGCTAGATCGTAGCAAATGAGTCACAGTCTCATTAACTTTCAACTTTCCCATGGAGCTACAAACTAACACTTGCTACCTGGCATTTCCTACAAACATAGCTATTTAACTCTTCAGGTGAGGCCAGGAAGCTTTCAAAGCCCCTCAGGCACAGGACCCCTAAGATAAGTGCTAATTACTAATCCCATGTTCACAGGCAAAAGCATCCTCCATGTGGAAAATTCCTCCTCAGTAGTCACTACTGTTCAGTGTAGCAGGAAAGCAAAGGCTGCCTGCACAGCTCAGTGCCAGCCAACTTTTTACATTTGAGTCCCACCATTCCACCTGCCAGAGCCCTCTGAACCTTTGACAGCCAGGCTGATTGGACTTGGTGGGAGGATATGTTTGTGTTGATTTGGCACGGCTTGGTTTTTGCTAGGGGTAGAGCCATAGAGGTGCCTTCTGCGAGAAGCTGCTAGAAGCTTCCACCATGGCCGACAGAGCCAGTCTCTGATGGCTCTGAATATGGACATGCTGCTGGCCCAGTTACAGAGGTTGGTAACACCTCTCTGATGACACATTCACCAAGAAAATCAAAAGAGCACTGGTACAATCTGTTGCCAAGGGTGTCAAAGTGCCACCCCCGGGGCCATCCCGGCGCAGCGTGCGGCGATGCGCTGCAGCCGCCACCATCTCGGTGTGGCCCAGGCGAGCCTTGCCTGCCTGGCCGCCCCCAGCCAGCCGTGCCACGGGCACAGGGGCAGGGGCGGCGGAGGCGGCGGCTGCTCCTGCCCGGTGCCCACATGAGGAGAGGCGTTAAACAGCGCCAGCGCTGCCGACACTGCCTGCGCAATGGGCCGGCGGCGCCAACGTGACGAGAGACTGCCCGACGCAGAACCTGCACCAGATCAACCTCTCAGGGCTTTAGGATCCTGCAGGAATCTTTGAACTGGTGGAACTTGTTGGCAATGGGACCTACGGGCAGCAGTTTGGCTCCTAGTCAGAGAAGAGGAAGGAGTGAGGAACCAAGAGGGAAAACAACATGGTTGGCACCAAGGTCAGTGGGAAAGAGGGAGAGGAGGTGCTCCAAGCACCGGGGTTGAGATTTTCCTCTGCAGGCTGTGGTGAGGATCATGGTAAAAACAAACTGTCCCCCTGTAATGCATGAAGTCTGTGGGGGATGCAGAGATGGCAACCTATGGGAAAAGCGCTCTTGTTGGAGTGGGTGGATACTAGAGAAAGCTGTGATCTGGTGGGAGACCTGAATGGAGGGAGAGGAGCCCTGCTTCCATAGATAAGAGAGTCCTTGCTTCCACACTGGAGCAGCCTATCCTCAGAGGACTGCTCCCTGTGGATGAGTGACCTCACACTGCAACAGTTTTGGGGAGACTATTTGCCTGTGGGAGGGATCCCACTGCAGTGCAAAGACTCCTCTCTGAGCAAACAGAAGATCTCAAGTCACAAACTGATCACAAACCCATGCCCTGTCTCCCTGCTCTGTCGGCAGGAAAGAGGGAGGGGCTGAAGAGGGAAAAAGGTGTTTTAAAGGCTTATTTTACTTCTCATTAGCCTCCTCTGACTCTGTTAACAATAAATTTACTTTATACCTTTAAATTTGAGCCTGTTTTACCCTTAGAGTGCTTTTGTCACAGTCCTTAATTCATGAACCCTTTGTTAATTTTTTTCACCCTCTCCTCTGCCCAACTATAGCAGAAGAGAATAAGTGAATGACTTTTGTGGGTGCCTGGCGTTTGGCCAGTATCAAACCACAACAATGTTCTTGAACAATTTTGCAGGGGTAACTCCAGTTTCTAGCTGGTTTAGTTTGTTTCCTTAATAGCCTGAAGAGAACAAGAGCAGGGAAGAGACTACACCAAGACCTCTGAGTTGAGATCTTTATAGCTAGCAAAATGAACTACAGATACTACAGTCTTCTATGGGCTTACACCATTAATCTGCTTCTCCATTAGGAATTTAGGAACATCCCTAGCAAGTTGCCAAAGAGCCTCTTCTAAGCAAAGAATGGGCATCCCAAACTCCTGCTCCTTTTGGCAAGTGATCCATACTATCTAGGCTTTTCCTAGCTACCATGCCAGCAACTTTCCTTGTTCCATATAAAGTTTACCAACATTTCCATGTTCTCAAAAGCACAGCCATTCTAAGCAATGACCAAAACAAAACTTCATACTTAATGAAAAAAGTACTATGAATCTTGCTGGGAGGATACAATATGATTACTTTCCAAACACCAAGAGGAAACCAGCATCAGAAATCCTTTGGCAAGGTCTAGAAAATGAGATTCTTAAAATGAACATGTAATGACCAAACTTAGCAATTACACATTTTGCCACATAACACACTTATCTAAATTTTAGTCTTTGTGTGCCAACAGACAGGGTGGGTTTTGCCTATTTGGCCTGTTGCCTTATAACAGAATTACTCCTTTTGCATCATGAAAGTTAATTATACCAACTACAGAAATAGATAAGAGACTCAGCACAGGGTTTTTTGTCCTACGCATGTCTGCCTATGTTAATATCTCTCTGTATGCACACATACCCACGAACATACATGCTACACTGAGATGAAATATGAACAGAACAATGAGGCTTTTACCATCTTTAGTACAGTTCTGTTATATATAACCTTTCAGCTTAAATATAAGCTTAAACTTGGATCTCTTATATGCATACAGTTATATACTTATTTATAGCTACAGCACTAGGGAGACTGCTTAGAAAAGTAGAACATCTTTGGAAAAAGTGGGTGGTGATAAGGTAAAACAGAATCTGCTTTTCAACTTTACTGGCATCTCTGGTCTATGAAAACTGAACTTGAGTCCCCTTTTTCAGCCCAGTGGATTTCTTTGAATCATATGTCATAACATAAGAATTTTTATATGCCCTGTACCGTAAACTATCCTTTAGGAGTTTGGCTGCATTATGACCATCAGAAAATTGCAGAAGGAATAAAAATGGGCTCCTTCATGCTTTGCATTCTCTTACAAGTGAAAGACCAACAAAAAGCAGGCAGTCCTGGGCATAAAGATAAGTTCTGAGTCACTTTGCGCCACACTGAGTGAAGATCTCTGAACTCTATGACTGCTGGAAATAGTGGGACACCATCTCAGAGCAGAGGGTGCCTTACAAAACAGAACTGCTCAGCCTCCCATACCTTTTAATATTTGTGGATTAAATTGTTCATTTGTTTCATAATACAGAGGACAGGAACAAGTTCACTATTGGGAAAGTCTGTCACTTGAGAAACTAGTCATTCAAATTCATTAATCGCCAAAAGGAAAGCAAATGCTTGTGAACAGGTCCTATGATGCTGGGCTGATCCCAGGACCACTGTGTTGTGTGGATAAGCACAGCAGTGTCAAAGAGCAGGACATAGCCTGTTTGCAGTACATGTATACTTGACAAGAACTGTGTAACGTTTGATGGCAAATACACTGCAGCTTGGGTCTTTTCAGCTACATCTTCATGACTGTTTTCCTCTAGCCATCTACCTGTAAGGGTCTTTGTAGAGAATTCATGTGTTCTGCATTATAAGCTTTAGCAGAGAGTAATTTAATCTATTTGTTGTGCATAGTTATATAGTTTTTAATAGCTAGTAGCAACTCACAAGTTGTGATTTTAATGTGTAAATCATGCCACAGATATTTTGCATGTTATATTCCTATATGTAACTGCACAGACTATTTAAAGGCTATTTTCATGTACCTTCAGCCCTGTCTTGTTCCCCTCAGCTCACAGTAACTGTAAGACAAATAAAGCTGTATCTGGCTCCTCACAGGGAAGGTGACAGGAAATGGGAAACAATGACAAGCCGAGGCCTGACTCTCAGCTTGGTAACCACTGCAAACTGTAAAATTTACTTTCACTGCAGTCAGCACAAGGCCTGCCACTTTCTTCAGCAGCATCAGAACTTCACCTCTGCACAGGATTTCCTTGGCTTTATCGAGCCACTTACATCATACCAGCCATGCTATTTTTTTAACAACAACTTTAAAATACTGCAGGATAATTTCAATATTTAACACTATGCTAGAAAGGTTCAGCAAATATTATGAACATGGAACAGGCCTCCTGTGCCTGCCTTGTGTAGGCAGAGATTTTATAAAAGCAACTTATACTTGGACAGGCTCTGCAAACTGTTTGGCTGCTAAAATTTTTTGCTGACCTCTTCTTTAAGTTAGCTGCAGACTTACAGGGAGATTTATAAAACACCTCTGCCTCTAATATGTTTGGTTTATAATCAAGTAACTCGTTCATGGTGCATCCAAGTCAGTCAGGCATGAAATGCTTTCTGTAGATAAGGCAGACAAAAAGCTGCATTCACTCCCATTCCTTGACCTTAGTGGGGCTGTTGGGATCTTGCATGTTAAGACAGGCAGAGAGAGCACTTGAAGAATGGGGTTAAAACTAAGTCAGCCTTTCTGTTCTCTCTCAATGATTTTCAATCGATTCCAACCTCTGCTATTGTCAGCTCAGCACAGATCAGATCCACTGTGAAGTTTGCTTTTCTCTGCCTCCTGCATTACAGCCACTACCAAGGACTTTGCAGTGCTAGACCCACCTAACTGTTGTGTTCAGGCAAAAGAGACCCAGTAGTGCTGCTCCACTGACATAGCAATGATAATAGGAGCAAAGCCTTGGTTGTGTCATTGAAATGAGTAATTATGACTTGCTGGATGCACAATGAAAAGACCTCCTGAAACAGAGGGACTCAACTATGGTTTCACCTTCAGAGCAGCTCTACTGCAGTCTGGAAACATTGCATGTTGTACTGTTGCTCTGATGTGCTCATCTGTGGGGCCTTGCATACACAAAAATGGAAGAGATCCTTAAACATAAAGATGGAAAAACAAAATCTGGGTTTCATCACAGCTGTGAGGGTGGTGAGGCACTGGAGGAGGATGCCCAGAGAAGCTGTAGATGACGCATCTCTGGAAGTGTTCAAGGCCAGGGTGGATGGGGCTTTGAGCAACCTGGTTTAGTGAGAGGTGTCTCTGCCCATGGCAGAGAAGCTGGAACTCCATGATCTTCAAAGGTTCCTGTCAACCCAAACCATCCTGTGATCATCTGGAAAAAGAGGGAGGATACACAGAAGCACACTGTGGCACAGCACACAGACCACCAACTGTAATGTTTCATCTACAGTGGCAGAATGGCAGCATGGCATGTGTTACCATGACTGTGGTGATAAAAATGTATCTGGAGGATATATGTTATGTCATGCTGTCTGAAATCTCTAAGCAACATATAAACTTTTGCATTTGTCATTAGGGTAGTGCAAACCCATTAACTTTGCTTGGACCAACAAGGGTCAGAACTTAACCCATTATTTCTGAGCTGGCTTTTTTTCCCCAGTGCTGATAGAAGTCACACTTGATTATCCCCCACAGGGTACCAACTTTCAACTAAACACTTAGAGGAACCCAATATTAATGACTCAGCTCTTCATTCGTCCTGACCATATGGGAACTAAAATAGTTAGATCTTTGGTTTGTATGTTAAAAAAAAAAAAGTTGATTTTCATTCACACCTCTGCCATTCCCCTGTAGAACAACCCTGGCTATATCACCTATATTGCCCTTTTGCTTTCTCTCCCTGCCCAAAGCCACTGGGGCTATGTCTGCATGACTCCCTCCAATCTACTAAACAAAAATGGAATCAAAACAAAGCAAAACTGAAATGGAAGCAGCAAAATGCTTTCCAGGCATCCCCAGGTGTTTCACTAATATAATACACAACTTGACTTCAGTTTTTCTATTTCAACCCCATTCAACTAAGCATCCTCATTAGGACACAATCCAAAGAAGTGCTTAAATGCCTATTTAAATACAGATGGTTTAAATACTTTTCTGAATTTAACCCTTTAACTGTCAGCTCTTCAGAACAGAAAGAATCCTTTAATTTTGGCTTACAGAAAATTGAAAAATCAGTTAGATTCATGGCTGCATTGGTGGCTTGCTGACAACACACACAAATCCAGAAATATCTTCTCACTTCCTCTTAACTTTGTGCATTGGATCTTAAAGAAGAAGCAGACAACAGAAAGCACTTATAAATCTCATCAGACAAACCACTAGGCATGTGCTCAGAGAAAATCCATTGACCTGCCATTTCTGGGAGAGAATTACAATCATTCAATGTCAGAATTTTCACTTGTACAACAGGAAAAGTGCTGCTCAATTCATCCTAAGAGACATTAATATGATTTGTTTCTTATCCAGTGCTTTGAGATAAAGGGTCCTTTTTACTCCAATATTAAAATAATCAGGATCTCTTTTTTCCCCCCAAGTCTCCAAGTGTCATTCCTGGTCTCTTACCACCTCATTCTGACAATAGCTGAATGCAGCTTCCACCAGTGTCTGTGAGCAGCACTCCTAAAGAAGGCAAAGGGGCCACCACAAAACAACCACACATGATCCAGGAGGGCTTCAAGGACCCTGCAGTGCTCCTGAGCCTCCCTGCTTTTAGGAGATGGTGTGCCCAGCTCAGCATTTTCTGAGTTAGGAGTTGCATTTTCCCTCCCTTTCCTTTCAGTCATTTAATTAAATCTTTAGTGAAACAATAACAAACACCCCTCCCACATTCTCATGTTCCATTTCCATGGCAGAAAGCAGGGCACTTTTTGCTCAGGCAGCCTCCTCCCTCCCAGCTGTGTGCCAAGTGAACTGAAATCCATGGATGCAGCAAGGCCACAGGGAGTATAAGCATATCGTACAGTCTCGAGCACATACAGGACTCTGATTGTGGCAGCATGTTTTGTGTAATTTTAATGACGCACAGCCCTCCTAGCTTCCTCCCCCCCACCAAAGCTTTACGTAGGAGGCACAGTTATATAATAAAATTCCTGTTTCTGCAGCATTTGCCCCATGCCAACACAGAAATGCAGGTTTTTATTCTTCCCAAATGGCAGGCACTGAATTACAAGTGTTTTAACCCTCTTTGCACTAAACCTTCAGACTGATTTCTGACTCGCAATAGCAGGAGAAACAGCCACCGATCACTTCTGCTCTCTCCACTTGTGAGGATGATTCTTGGCCTTTGAGATAATTTTTATCAGCTCATAAACACTTGCTTATTAAGGATCAATTTTATTTCCTGGGGAAACTTTTATTCACCATGCTTGAGTTGCATCCAGAACTAATGTGCCTCAGCCTTAGGACAGAACTACTTGACCTGATTTTACTTTTTGGCTACATTGAGGAGGATGGAGCTCATGCTGCAAAAGGGCAAAGTTACAACTGAGAGGTGTATTGGACTGCTCTGCCAACCACAGGGTCTCTGTAAAGCCAAGACTGCAGGTATGGATACTGAAAGGGGAATCAAGGGTAACCACCTCTGTCACCTTGACCATGTGCTGGCAGGATACATCTCCCCTTGCAGCAAGAAGCTGGCTTTCTAGTCACTGTTTCCGAATACCAGGGCACCAATTTGCTTTTCAGGACCTTGCTTTCTGTTACTCAGGTGTGCAGACATTTTGGAAAAGCTGTTAAGCCAAACGTGGACTGAAATCCCACCAAGAGACAAGTACGTGGCCAACACAACTTACTGGTGTCTCTTCTACCAAATCAAGGAGAGGCCTGTCTATTGTGGAAGAGTCATCCCAGACAGCAGGACCATGATCACCCAGGAAGAGACAGCCTCTTACATTCCCAGATTTGCACTCTTCCAGCCAAACATTAAAGACACTAAGAGGAAGGTTTCTGAAGCAGATGCCATTAAGCTTACGTGGGAGTGTTCCAAATAGGAAAGTATTTACAGTTAATTAACAAATAAGTCTTCTTGGGGTATCAGAGCTTCCACAGATGATTTGGAAAGGGATCAGGTACTTGGGAACATGCACACTACTGGCACAGTCCCAAGCAAGATCATGTCTTGACATGTCCCTCTAGTGCCTGGCACCAGTGACCAAAGCATAGCCCAGGACAGCTGGGCAAGGAAGCACACGAGTGCTCAACACAGCTTTCTGCCCTATACCACAGAGCAGAGCCTTTTGCAGACTCAATAATGATGTCCTGGAGCCCCAACTTTTCCATACCTAGGAAAGTAAATGGCCACCTGAGCTACATCACATCTGACACCCATACTTCCAAATCTCCTTCCTACAGGGTAGAGACTCCCAGAGCCTTCCCTCCACAATTCCACCAGGTCAGTGAGCAAGGGGAACAGGTTTTGGTTCAATGATGTACTTCTCCACAGAAAATGAGCCACCAGAAGGAGCATGCCCAGGACCAGAACCTGAATTCTGCAGGCTTCAGAACATCATTAAGCCTTAGTGTTGAGCATCTGTGTATCATTTCCATAATTATAATTCTCAGCAGCTTTCTTACCAGAGAACACAGCTGTCACCACTTTAACTGTATTCGTTCATCAACACTGACTGACCCTCAGTCACAACCTCCCTGAGCAAGTGTTTCCAGCTACCTGTCTGTGATGACCTTGAAACACCCAGCAGCCTAATTCTGGGATACAGATACCACTCGAGCCATTTATTGACATGGAGCTGTGAACATGATGCATAATTTTTCCAATAATCTGCACTGAGTAAGGCCTGCTGAGTCACTAGCTTTATTTTTCTGTAGGCATAAATTTTCACAGCCCACCATGAGTGCAGTGTAAGCAGTTCCACAGCAGTTCAGACCAAAAGAATAATCTTAACATGAAGGAATGAGGGGTACTTTATCATCATGACCTGGCTGCCTAAAAACAAGGAGGAATAGAAGCTAAAACCATCTTTCCCCAGCCCTGCCCCCAACCACACTGATTGATCTGGTTAGTATCGCTGCCTCCACCAGCTGTCCTCCAGGAGGGCTAATGGGGAGCATGATCCCTTGTTGGTTAGTCATGTCACAGGCCATTTGTGCTGCTAGTTAATGGAGCTGTCATCTGCTTATCCTGGACTGTATGCTATAAATACACCTTTTGTTTTTGTCAGCAGCCTAAGCTAACAAAGTTTTCCACAGCATGGAACTCCAAAAGAAATTCTGCATTCTTAAATAAAGTTCTAGGTGCAGTTGTAAAATCTTCTGCTCAACTTTCAGTCTGATGATTTGGTTTGGTTACCTAAAAATGTTTAATTAGGGAAAGGAAACATTTTTTTTTTAAATTAGGAAGATTACTTCTGCCCTTTCTCATTTCACAGCTTCCCTTATAAACACACATTTAAATAAAAGGTGTTGGGTTTCTTTCCTCCCTGAGTCATGCCACAAGAGACTGTGTGAAACTGGGGAACAGAGCAGAAGAAATGACAATCTGACCTTTGCCTCTAAAACAGCTTGGGAGGCATGGGGGAAGCTCAAGAAGGTTTTTCCTCCTGTGAAGCTTCAGGCAGCCACAGGAATGTATCTCTAGGAACAGACTGACTACATAGACTGGATAGAACAAGTTCAGAGCAGTGCTGCAGCTTGCTCTGACACCATGTCAAGAGGTGAGAGGGAGAGGAACGGAGAGGTTTGGGTATAGAGGCAAGCAGGTGCTGTGGGGCTGCTGCATTGCACCCTCCACATCAGCAAGACAGTGATGAGCAAAGGAAAGGGCACAGCTGCAGAAAGCAGATCATCACAATTTGTTTTGGTAGCTGTTGCATCTCAAATCTGTGTGCTGGAGTGCTGTTTTTTTGCTGCAAGGCTTGGCTGTGGCCATGAAGGAGCTTGGGTAGGGCTGGGATCAGGTTGAGACATGAAGCTGTGTCCCTCAAAGAGCAGGGCTGGGATAGCAACATTTCCACTTTCTAATGATAAGTCTTATGAACTCTGGGTAACAGCAAGATCACTGTGTGGGTGGATTTATGTTGAAATTAACTTGAGTTTAATCACATACAGCACATAGTTGGTTTTCTGTCTGCTTTAACAGGTCTGTTTCCTCCAAGGATGGTTCTTGCCTGGACTTGAACAATAATTAAGGTAGGATGTGAAACTAAAGCACAACTGTTGATCCTGAAGAACTGCAACTGTGGGTATCCCCCTGTGGAACAAGAACATCTTGATCCTATTTGGTTTAGCTTAGCTAAAAGGGTGACAGCGTAAGTCATACTTCTGAGTGGTCCCCAAAACCATCAACTGGCTAAATTCTTATTAACATATGTAATTTCTGTCATGTAAAATTAATGAACTCAGATTTTTTTTTCCATTTGAAGCAGTATTTAAAACGATTTTGTTACTCTAACATTTTACTGTAGCAATTCAGATTTACTTTGTTTTTTTTTTTAATTGTTGCTGTTGTTCTTTTTACGTGTGGGGGTGTGGGGTTTTTTTGGCTGAAGAACTTGTGAGTGCAGTTTAACCTGCTAAGAGGATGCAGTTGCTGCTGAGTTTGGCCAGGGCTGGGACCATCGTGCATGGACAGCATCCACTGGGATGTCAACAACTCTCTTCTGGGATGTCAAACCTCAGCACTTACTGGCCAAGCCAAACTGAATGTATGCACTACCAATAAGCAGTATTTTATGGCATAGAATTCGTTCTAGAACACTAACTATATATATGTCTTAACTTCCAGAAGTAACCTGGTTAGAAAATACAGCAAGTGCAAGGGGAGTCAAATCTGGCAGTTCTTAGATGGAGCCCAGTGAAATGGTTTTTCCTCTCAGTCATGCTAGATAGACTCTGGAGCACCCCTGTACAACAGGCCCCTGCAGATATGGACTTACACTGGTACTAGTGACTTTGAATTTGATCCAGATGTTTAAAACACCCTCCAGGAAGATACATTTATATTCATTCTACAGATCCCATTGATGATATGACCTGATGCGCCAAGAATCTAAATGACATGTCCAAACATATAAAAGCCAGTAGAGAGAAGGTAAGGAATACTGTCTCTTACAGAAGAGAGGAGACATGATCTGAACTTTCTACACTCTTGTGCTTTTTTATATGGGATATGCATAGAAGAGACAAACAAACACTGTCTATTTTTATTATCTTATTTCTTCCTACGCTGAAAGCAAATCTAGTAGTTCAAATATTTTTTCTTTCAATTTACAAATGGTTAAGATCTGATAAAATACAGTATATATCTGTAGTTGTAAGCAATACGTAGACTTTTCTTTAAAAAGGATGGCAAAGTTTTCTATTGTGAATATATTTGTATGCAAATACATTTAGCCTTCCATAGTTAATCTACAGGAAGGGAGAAGGGAGCATATATAATAAACACAACTATAATCAGCATAAAATACTGGGAAGACAAATAAAAGTGCCTTAGAAATGCTGTTGGTAATAGTGTGCTCTTTCAGATTTTTCCCTGTTTTTCTTGCAGGTTAGATTATAATTGCTCTCTCAGTATATTCAGAAAGCCTGGACCAAACTCTTCCTCATATAAATCCACTGGGCTTGACCAGGATGGATTTAGCCTAGTGCTTCAAAATCACAGTTGGTTTCTTTCTCAGATAACGCAGAATATGTATTATGAAACTCAATAATAAGACAGAGCAGAACTAAGCAACTCAAAAAAACAAAGCATCTCATCTTTCTGACTTTATTCAGGCAAAACCCCTACGTAGTTGTACCTCAAGGTAGTGAGCTTTCCCCCTTTTTAAGACCCATGCTGAATGCTTCTTTTTTTTCTGTTTCACACTTGCTATTCTTACAATTAGCATTTATAAGCTTTATAATGGAAACACATTAGAGAAGAAAAATTTCTGGCTGTTTGACACAGTGAAGTTGTTGATTCACAACTTCTGTAACTGCAGATACACTGCACAGAGACATCCAGCTACAATGCAGTGACAGTTGCTACAAAACGCTAATTGGCAGACAACTTTGAGCAGGTGCTGTCTTCAAAACAGCTTTTACTACTTATTATGACTATTTCTTTTTCAAAATACAGTTCACAAGTTGTCATGTCAGCTATGTCCTCTCTAAAGACCATGGGTTTCGCCTTGTTTATCTTCTCTTTTTGTCTCATTTATTTAACATGCTCTGGTTTCACTTTTCCTATAATAATAGAAAATCATTTAGGTCAGAAAAGGGCTGTGAGATCATCTTAGATAGTTGGAGTTTACTAATTTACCAGAACTGTAAAAATTTAAAAAGCCTATAAGTATTAGAACTATCTCCACAGTTGGGTGAAGATAACCTACTGACAGGATTGTGTTTAAAAGAAAAAAAGAAAAAAAAATCAAAATAACCAAAAGCAAAACAACAAAATCCAATTCCAAATCACTCATTAAATACTTTACAGACTTCAAAAGAATTGTTCAATTAAGAATAGAAAGACGTCCCACACCCTTTATTGGTTTTTTTATTCTGTCCGATGTAAAACCAGATAATGAAAAAACTTTAAATATGAAAGACAGCTGTTACGTTTTTAAGAAGTGAAATAAACATCTCTTCTGAAAACTTCTTTTCCCCAAGTAATTTCTTTTTTGGTGCAATGTAATATTTCCCCCTTCTACTATGAAAAGAAAATACACACGTTCAAACTCACACATAAAAAATGCCCAGCGTAGGAATCACGATGAAAACTGAGACCCCAGGAGGTGAACAGTGACACAGAGGGAACCACAGAGAAAAGCACCTGTGGTAATGATTGCTCTCTGCTACCATGTAAACAGGTGGGTCCTTGCTCAGAGGCCACGTTTGCTTTTTTGGGCTGAAGTGGATAAAGCCACGTATCTACACAATCTTCTGCTAGTGCTGTGACAGACAGCGGGGACAGAAAGGAACCAGCTTTACCTTGGTGCACGTCCCCACCCTGGAGGACAAAGCCTCAGCAGGAAGGGGATTAATACCATAATGCTTCTGGCTTGATAAAAGTACACACCAAATTTTGGCAGATCAGATTTCATCCCTGCTCTAGTAAACGGGGCATGTATTTGCAACTTCACCTACACAGAAGCCTACACCACAGCAACTCCATTCTGCAGTCCCAGAGATGGGCAGCATGAGCCCTTCCCACCTTTATGAACAGGGCATATCATGAGCATAACGAGGCCCTTCTGGAATGGGGCTGAAGTTTGTTTAAACTATCACTCCTTCGATTACATTTACATTTCCCACACTAACCTTTCCCTAGTTTACTGCCACGTGCCTTTCTGGAAAAAGGGAAGTTTGGCTTTGAAGGGCCGCTCTAAAAAATCTAAGGGGGTAGTAAAGTTACAGCAGAAGTCATGGCAACAAAGGGCTCAACTGAAGTGACTGCTCCCATAGGGAAAAAAAACCAAAACCAAATCTGTAAGTAGCTGCCCAGTGAGGTTTGCTGCATGAGCATAAGAAACAGGCCAGGAAGCCACAGAACATAAAGAATTCCTGCTGTATTTCCCCCAGTGTGTCTCCTTTAAATCTGAGAGTGTGCATGAAAACACATGCACTTCTGAACACATTAGCTTTTCACATCTGGAGACGTGGGTTCAGTCATGCATTAGCCCACACGTCTCCATTTCTGCACTAAAGAAAAAAGTGTATCCAGAGGCATGCCGGTATTCAGGGGAACCCCACAATTAAAGAGAAAATAATGCATATTCACTTCCAAACAGATAAAATCTGACTACAGGTTTTCATCATCTTGCATGCTTTCTTTAGAACTACTCACAAGCTGTAAAAATCCTCTAGTTTTTGGAAAAACTCTTTTGAACATGAGAGTGTATAACATAGGGACGTATGGATGAGTATTTAGGACATGTAAAGTCATGCTTAGGGCAGAAAACCCCTTAACTCACAGGTACCAAAAAGAGGAGCTCCCATATTCTCTTTTCACCTACTGTCTCACTACTCCTGGCCACAAAGATTACCCTGTGTTGCACTGATCCTTGTCATATCTGCCAGTGGGCCATTGTAATATGTTAAAAGGATACAAAGCATAGGGGATGGGTAGCAGGAAAGCTACATGGATTTCCAGTGGTTTAGAGAGTTTTAATAAACAACATAAACAGAAATAATCTCCTGGGATGGCCTGACAGTTGACGAAACAGTAAGGAAGTAGACACCAGAAGCTGAAAACTGTGGGTTGTAGAAGTCACACACAGAAAAGTATTTCTTTTCTTTTCAGGTTTTGCAGCAAGCTATCTCTGAGCCTTTCAGAAAAGGTTTGAGACCAACAAGAAGAAGCTACTTGCTATGCAACTGCAGAAAACCGGGCAATTGTGGGTGCAGACCAAAACTAGGAATGGGCTCAACCAGGAACTAAAACAAGTTAATAGATTGTCGATTCCTTTTACTATCCTTGGAATTGCTTCTAAACACGAACGTCTTTGGCTGAGGAATTTCTTCGGCCAATGATTATCAGAAAATGGAAGGCTTAAAGGCAAGATATAAGGAGGATCTCTCCCTGCCCTCTTGGGATCTGATAATGCCCGATACCAAAAATCAGAAGGTTAAATACAACTTGGCACAAAACCATCCCAGCAGACACTGCTTTTAACTAGTTCTGTCACAACCAGTAAGGCAAGGCCTGCATTAGCCAGCTTGTTTCTAGAACATGGCTTTTTTTCCAAGCGTGGATCAGAGTTGGACATAACCTCTGCTGACCTCTTCATGCAAAGTTGACTATTTCACCATTGAGCCTCTTGAAGAATCTTTCATATGACTATGCCCCAAACACTTGAACATACAGTCAAATATTTATTATATGCCTGGGTTTTTGTTATCTTTATGCTCCAGGGGAGGTTTCCTCACATTGAGGGTTCAGCTGGACTAAGCATTTTGAAAACTCCTTTTGGAAGGTTTCCCAGTTCATCTATGAATGCTTGATTGACAAAACCAATGTTGTATCCCTTGTAAGGGTTGGTAATCAAGCTGCTTAGCCTCTCTGCCAGACCATTAGTACTGTCATCATTCCATACAGCAGCATGACCCCCAAGGTGCTCTGCTCTTAATATTTTCCAGCTATGACAAACCAGCCTTTTACCCTGGTACAAATTTGCAATTTCTTTGCTTCCTATTTAAGATAGTTATTAAACCTGAAGTGTGACTATAAGACTCACCCCTGGATTACCAGCTTTCCCTAACAGCCTCCTCTGAAAAAACTTCAATAAAAGCCTTTTAGGAGTGTAAATAAGTTACAGTATAGCTAACATTTCTCCCACTGTGCACTACCTTAACTTTTTGAAAGAATTCTAACATACTAGAGGAAGTTTACATTTAGAGAAAGTATGCTGGTTTGCACCTCAGGTACTTTATAATGACATCTATAATGACTTTCTCAACAATTTTCTTAGGCACTTAAATGAGGGTCATGAGTTTATAATTCCCTGGATCACCCTTATCATCTCTCCCACCTCAATAAAAAGAGCACTGGCAATCTTCCAGATTCTTATTATAGCTGTAATGATAAATTAAATCACATTTATTTTGGGGTTGTTTTTTCCTAGGAGGTAATTCAGCTAATACTAAAGAAATTAACTGCTGACTTAATAGATTAATATAGTTCAAATATTATAATATTAATACTCTCTATATTTTCATATACATGTCGGTCAATCTCAAACTGCTTTGACAACAAAGCCACTATATTTATTTCCATTTTGAAGACCAGGAAAATGAAGCACAGACAAGGGCATTACAGGGCAAAGTAACAAGCAGAGTCCAAGTCTCATATTTGTATTACTGCCTGCTAAATCATGAGATTCAATGAGGGCTTATTAAGTATAAAAGTATCTCTACTCTGCCAACTCCTTACCAAAAGGTAATGTTAGGCTCACCAGGTATTCCAGTGTAAAAAGTATTTTACATTCTAATGTTCTCTTCTTAATTGTCCCTTGAGCCTCCAGAGCTATTCAGGTTCATCAGCTCTCTAGTGGATTTTTAATATAATTCTGGAAGAAAATTACTCTTTTATATATATATATATATATATATATATATATATATATATATATATTTGTCCCTTTAACTTCCTTTCATTCATCTTGGTCTCTAGCTTTCCTACAAAACCATACACTTCATTATTTGCATGACTCATATTGAGCTTATTTTCCCTTCACCAACTATTGCTCTGCTCTGCATTAATATTTGTCTCTTCTCATTTAAGCATTTTTTTCTCTCCTTATACTCCTTTCTCTCCCATTACACTATAAAAATAAGTGTCATCATTCCATTTGACTCTTTTTCTTTTGGTATAAACATCTAATCACATTCAGTAGCACCAAGCTGATAGATTCAGAGATACCCTGCAGTCACCAGTTCCATGCAGTAAACAATTAGATTATTTTTTTTTTTTTTTCCCAGGACCAGATCCTCAAAATGAGCTAAAATAGAGCTGTTCAGTGCAGTTGAAGACTAGGAGCAAAATCGGTCTTCCTTGTATTAAGTCAAAGGAGTACTCCACCTTGTTTCAGGCTCTTTTTAATTAGTTTCCTCAGTCTTCTTTTCTAATGACAACCTGACTATTCTTTCATTCCTCTTTCCTAAAAAAACACTTCCTTGATGCTAGGTATCACATTAACATCAATAACTTCAGTGTACATAGCTGTTATCTAAAAGAATCACAAAGAGCTTTGGGAACCCTACACAGTCTCATTGAGTGAAGAACGGGAGGAGGATATGCAGCAGTTGTTTGTCAACACATGGAAACACGGAGTACAACAGGACAAACGTTGCAGATGGACAACGTAGTGAGAAGTTAGGCGAACAAAATACAATTCTTGCACCTGGAATTGGGTTACACATTACTGTTTACACCCTTTTCTAGGAAAAGTGTCATGGGATAACTACTAATAACATTTTGCAAATTCTTGAGTAAACACTTCATCCAAAATACACAAAGTGAAATTTCAGCTCTTGCTTCAGTATTTGTGTACTGAAAGAGAAACAGGGAAGGTAAACTCAACTTGAAAGCTCCCATGGTGTGGCAAAAATGAGAGCTAGCTCTACAGCTAACTTTGTGGTCTTCCTTGGAAAAGTTTCTAAGCAGCAATATAGAATAATGGAATCACTAAGGTTGGAAAAAACCTTTTAGATCACGTTCAATCATCAAACCAGCACTCTTACTGTGTTCACCATTAAACCATGTCCTCAAGTGCCTTATCTAAACATTTTTTACAACTTCCAGAGAAAGTGATTGCACCACCATACTGGGCAGCCTTTAGGATGGCAATGCTTTAGGATCCTTTCTCTGAAGAATTTTTTCCTATATTCAACCTAAGCCTCTCCTGACACAACCTGAGGACATTCCCCCTACTCCTTTCATTTGTTACCTGGGAGAAGAAGGTACCCCTCACTTGGCTACAGTGTCCTTTCAGGGAATTGTAGAGCATGATAAGGTCTTCCCCGAGCCTCCTTTTCTCCAGACTGAACACCCCTGGCTCCCTCAGCCGCTCTTCACAGAACTTGTGTTCCAGACCTTTCCAGAATTCCATTGCCCTTCTCTAGACACCCTCCAGCACCTGAATGTCTTTCTTGCAGTGAGGGACCCAGAATGTACACAGAACTCGGGGTGTGGCCTCACCAGCACTGAATACAGAGGGACAATCACTGTCCTGGTCCTGTTGGCCACACTATTGCTGATCCAGGCCAGGATACCACAGGCCTTCTTGGCAACCTGGGCACAGCTGGCTCCTGTTAGCCAGCAGCATGAAACAAGCATCCCCAGAAATATCTTTCAGTGGGCCCCTATCAGACAGGACAGCAGATCTGCCACGGTCCAGGGGCCAGTGCACAGGATCCCAGGGCACACACTCACTCATGAGCACATTTTAGCTTACTTGAGACAGATGACCAAATTAGTTGCCCCACGGACAGCTGTGTTTCTTATAGCCAATCCTGGCTTTTAACAACCACTCCATTTTTAGGTCAGCAGACACCAGATTCAGTATCCCTAAGACATCAGGCCGCAAACTACAGATTCAAAAGCTACCATGAGAGCTCTGCCACCTACACAGTGGAAGTCAGCAAGTAGCTCAGGGTGATATCTTGGCCAGTTATCCTAAAGTAAGTCACCTCTACTTATGTGTCAGACCACTAGGGTGCGTAAGTAATTGTGGAAAGGCTTTCCCGATGTTAAAGAGGCATAAGAGGCTTCTCTCACAGGATACACTGTTCTATTATGCCAATGTACCCCTGCTCTATCCCTCAGTCAGCCCTGTTAATCCCCTCTCCATCCCTGTGGCCCTCAGTCACTCCCTCCCAATTTCCCCATTGGTTCCCATACCCCAATCCTGTCTTTGTAGCCCCATGCCCCCTGACAATTGGTCCCTGATGCTCTCCCAGCCCCTGGCACCCATATACTTTAACCTGGACCTTTTCCATGAGCCCTGCCTTTGACCCTGGACAACCTGTGCATGTGGCTGGAATAAACATCTCTGTGGAACCTATACAAAGGCCCTTCCTACCTCTCACCAGCACCACATCAACAGCTATCCTGGTCAAAACAAGATATGTTGAAGCTTTTTCAAGCTGCAGATTAGCCCTAGATCAGGAGCACACAAGAGCAGTTCTATTCTGCTCCATTCTGTACCTTTCTTAAAAGCAGACATTTAATGTAAGCTATCTTTTCCTTTTATTCTTCATCATGCAGCTAACAATACCTGGGCATGGAATCAAGGCATTTAAGCTGTAGTCATGCTTTGTAGGAGTCATACTTTTCAGTAGAATTATCACCTTTCCCTCTCCTCTACAATTAGTCATATTAGTGTCCCCCACCAAACAGTAACCTGCCCAGTCTAGTAACTTAAAAGAGGAGATGAAAGAGCACTTCACAGCACAGTGCAACCACGTTCTTTTATGAGGATAACTACTGGAAGACATAAAACTAGCTGCTGAAAGGGGCCAGACATATTTACTCCTAGAAAGAAAACAGCCTTCCTCTTGAATATTTTAGTAAACTAAAACCAACCCCATTTCAAAACATTGTTTGTCCTTACCCACTCCTACAAGCTATGTCCTCTATCATTTACAGCCTGTTTACATTAGTGGGCAGATGGAGCCATTACTGTCCTTCTGGCTGATTTTCCCAGGTCTTTAAACTCTTCTTTAGCTGCTGCACTTGCTATCACTGCTTTGATCCAGAGACTGACAGCACTCTACTTACTGCTGCAGCTTTACGATCTATCCTGGAATTTTTATCCCTGCCATTCCTCTACTTTATAGGCCTTCAAGCTGAAACACTCCTGCAAGGGAGCTCCTGGAATCTTTTATGTAATGCATTATTTTTCCATGGGCGAAAGCAACCTGTGTTTTCTCCGGAGTTTGTTATGTGTTAGTATTACAATATTCATTGTCCACACTGTGCATCAGACGTGCCAGACCAGTCTGTTCTGTCATAGCATCAGCATCTAACTCTTTAGACTCTCTTCTTCTCAGTCTTTAAAATCTAAAAGTAGGAAGCTTTGGTTGTCACTTACAAACGTTATTGAATTAACTACTTTCACCTATTAATACTGCAACTCAAGGTGGAAACATAACAAGGAAGCCTAGTCAGAGTCTTCCAAACTATGGCTAGTGTTGAATTTCAAGCTGCAAAAAAACCCAAATTGAAATTAAGGATAAATTATGTATAGACTGAAAAAGAACTATTCAGTATAATAGGATATTATCTATCCATTTAAGTTACTGCTACTAGTGTTTTTCTTCAGATGTGAAGGAAGTATGTCATCCCCTAGGCTGGTCAGTGTGAAATGTACATTTTTAATTTCTGAGCTTATCAGGAATACTAAATCCTATTTCCAACTCGCAGCCAATACTACATCTAGCTTCTCTCCTTGCAGCTCCTACCTTTAAAAAAAGCAGCTAGTAAATCGAAAAGACAAATGACACACATTTCAATAGGATTTAACAATAAACAGCCACCTCAAAAAAAGAGATGCCTTCCCCCGCTTCCCCACTAAAGCAGCATCAGACAAGAAACTAAGTGAGACATGTTAACAGGGAAGCATTCCAATTAACGTGTTACATCTCCTCTAAAGCAGAGACCAAAGGCTACTGCTGCTGGGGATGCTGGGGGATGCAGAGCAATAATTGTCACTTAAGCACTTCACTCCCTGCAGCCCGGCTCCCTCCCAGCCGGGTTTCTCTCTCGCCAATTACTGCTGTCATTTGCATTTCAACGTGTGCCATCAGGAGCCAGGGCACACGCACCAGCCATGGTGACACACAGCAAAGTCAAACCATTCTTTAGGCCCGCTGATGCTACGCCATGTCCTTGGGGTCCAGGACCACCCCCTGCCCACCCGACATCACACTCTGCTTGCTCCAAGGGGAACTCAGGGAACCGCCGTGGCCAGGGATGGGAAAGACATCCTAAGCCCAGCTGAGAGCCTGCAAGAGGCCACAGAGGAGTTTTTCAGGAGGAGGTCAGGCATGACAGATACATGCTGGATACCAATGGTACATGTTTTGTTTCTGATGCATCTCCTGATATTCCATCATCCCGGGTTGCATTTTCTACTCAAATCCTTTCGCACTTCAAAGCTGCACAGCAGGCACAGTTGGTGTACTTCAGTAGGACTATTCTTTAGTGCTTCACACAGAATGGCAAGGTTGGAGAGGACCACTGGAGGTCCAGTCCAAACTCCCTGCTTGAGCAGGGTCCCTTAAAAATCATTAACTTGGGATTGTGTTCAAATGAATTTTGAATATATCCTGGGAAGGAGACTCCACAAGCTCTCTGGCAGCCTGTTCCAGTGCTTGGTTATATGCACAGTAAAGAAGTTCTTCCTCATGTTCAGGTGGAACTTTCTGTTTCAGTTTCAGCCTGTTGCCTCTCATCCTATTGCCCAGCACCACCAAGAAAAGCCTGGTCCATCCCCTTGACACACCCACTTCAGATATTTATAGACATTGATAAGATTCCCTCTCAGTCTTCTTCAGGTTAAACTGGCCCAGTTCCTTCAGTCTTTCCTCCAGAAGAGGAATGCTCCAGCCCCATAATCACCTTCACAGCCCTTCAAGAGCTCCATTTCTCTGATCCTAAGGACCAAAAAACTGGACACAGTACTCCATGTGAGGTCTCATCAGGGTGTGAGTACAGGGCACCAGTATTTGTACTTCTGTAGCACTTACACGTGGAAGCTCCAGCTTAGGGCCTATGATGCTGGATGTTTATTCTCACATACTTGAGCAGGTTGAAGATACTGGATTGGTCAAGGAGGAACATCGATAAAATAAAGATTCTCAGCTTCTCTGCTAGGGAATGGTCATGATACATATTGGTCATGTGCCATTACCTGACTGCACAGAAGGAGTGGATGCGAGAGGGCCTAGGATGACCTTGGGGAGACTGGAATTCCAGAAGACAACTGCTACTCCGTGGAGGTAAGATGAAAACACAGCACCTACAGCTGCTCATTTACTGCATTGCTTCCTAAACAGTGCAGCTAAGACAATAACATGTAAAAATTCATCAATACTTAATGGATTCCCTTCATTGAAGGTTGAAGCCTGCCTATTTGCTAAGTATCACAACAAAAATTTGCCACCAGTTTTAGAGGTATATCAGCTCTCTAAACAATCCATTTACTTAATAGTATTTGGAGCTCAGGGATCACTCTTCCTCACTGACAGAAAAGTCTGTGGTGCCTGCATTTTTCAGCCTGCTCTGTGACATCTCATCACAACACGAGGTACAGCAGAGACCTCTGAGAGGGAAGAACCACTTCAGCTAGATCTAATTCAACATGGCCTCTGTCACTGAAAATAGTATTTCTTCTGATATCTGCAACCTAAAAGAATCAGGGGTACAGAACCATCAGTTTTATTTACCGACAAGATGCATTCTCATGGGTTTTTCCACAAAAGAAAGATTTTTAAAATAAGTCTGTGGGCAACTCAGACTGTTCGCCCATTGCCCAAATGGGGTGGGATATAAATAGTCAGCAAGTGTGGAACAAACGCTACCTCCTACTTAGGAGCGTGCTAGGGAAAGGTTCCTTGTCACTGATGAGCTGCAGTCAGAGGCTATGAACTATCCTTAGCATACCTGAGAAGCATTTTGCTCCATGCTAACCATGGAAAATCAGAGATCAAGTCAAACCAAACCAAACCACACTGCTTGCCTTTTCTTCTTAACTGGCCATCAAAAAAGTGATGGAAGACTAGGATTTGCTGTGACACCTAGATTGCCACTTCAGGTTAAAAAAAGCACCTGCATGTAAAACTCACACAGAACTTATTTTCCCCCACCATCATAACCTCTCTCATTGAAAACAAACCAACAACAACAACAAAACAACTCCCACCCCCCCAAGAAAGAAAAAAAACCCCAAAAGCCCCAAAACATTTAAATAAATAAGCTAAAGCAGCTTCTAAAAAGTAGCCAGAGATTAGACTATGGTTAATCGAAGGCCAGCAGAAAAGTTTTTACCTTGTCTTTTGTTTCCTTTTAATTGTTTTAAAATGGGCTTTTTCGGATGACTGTGTATTTGAAATCCTCTGTATTAATAAGCTGATCAGTTACTGGCTCTCTATCAGCTAACCTGAGCCAAAAAAACCTGCACTTTTCTCTTTTGTCTCCAAGCCACAAGAAATTTGTATGGGAAATAAGTCCTCTCTCTCTCCCTGCACTGAGTCACAACACAATAGCAATTTGAAAACCTTCTATTTATCACCAGGAACAAAAATGCTAAGCCAGATAGCAAACAAGGGTTTGAAACAGGGTCCCCAGAATAAAAACTCCTACCACTACAGTCCACACAACTCCCGACTCTGGCATTCTGCCTCTGAACACCACCATGGCACAGACGGGGCTATCCTTCTGTTTCAGTTCATACTGGCTTGACAGACCTCATGTTGTCCTGTAATTCCAGATTATTTATGCTTTTTTCCTGCTACAAAATATAACAGCCTTTTGTTACTTGGTTTCCCAATCTGGTTCTGCCAAACTAAAAATCTGTATTTATAAAGTAGGCATTTTTTTCTTCACTTTTAAAAGTGCAATTCCAGGCATTGAATATGTTAGATGGAAAAGAAGTTCCACAGAGAGAATTTCCTCAGACAAGCTGAATGACAGATGGTCTGCTGGAATCATCCACGATGAATTCACTGACTGTTATTGTTTCTTCAAGTGTCACAGCAAGGACAGTAGCTAAAGACTGAGGGTGGCCCCTTAGTGTTGGGACTAAGGAGAGATGACATCCCAAATACCCCACCTCAAGTTTATTCTCTTAACCCTGCCTTTAGCAACTGGTCCAGTCAGCTGTCATTCAAAGGATCTTGGCCATGGAGGGTCAGCAGAGCAGCTGAATTAGTGCATATTTGTGGAAGCCTTTGTTACATTTTATAGAGCTTTGACTAAAACCTGCTGCTGCCTCATTTTGGTGTCCCTATCCTACACAGGAGCTACTTCCTTAAGAACACCCAGTATCTACTTCATGGTATGAAGCAGGTATGAAGCACTTTGCACATGTAATTTTCTAGAAGGATGTCTCAGTTTGAGACAAGTTAGGAGGAAATGTCCTGAAATGAACATCTCTTCTAAAGAAGGCAAGTTTCAGTACCCCCCCAGCAATACAAAAAGAATTTATTGGAGGAAAGTGAAAAAAACCTGTTTATTTAACCAGTAGAGTGCACGCAGGGTAGAGAGAAGAAAACCCAACCAAAACACTGTTAATATTCAAACCTTTTTGCTTCAGAGAAATCTGGTGGATTTTAGAATCATGCTTGGCCCCTCTCAAGGTCCAGAGCCAGGATGCAGCATCCCAGGGCCTCCCTGCTGGGTTGCAGCACAGGGCTTCTGGTGATGTTCTGGTGTTTGGACCAGAGCAAAGCTGAACAGTTGCAGTAGACCTCTCATTAGGGGTAGAAACGAGCAAACAGACATTTAACAACGTGAAAAGGCTCCCAGTTTATCCTTCCTTACAGCTTGGCCACCCTGACTCTGATTACAGCAAGCTCCTACTGTAGGGTCCAATTGCAGACTCTGACTGCTGTATTATGTCTGCAAATATTAGTTTGCAGACTCTGATCACAGGCCTTACCTAGCTAGAGTATGTCTGTAAGCTCCAATAGCAGGCTCTAACTCCATCAAACCCAGACTGACCTCACAACAGATCTTTAGCCACCAGTAACTCTCTTCCTTGTTTCATTCTTTGCATCTCTCTGGATCTTTCCTTCTTCCTCAGAGTTACTCTACTTTTGCAAGGCTCTCTTCCTCCAGGTCCTCTTCATCAATGGGCTCCTCCTCAGCAAAAAGCTCCCTTAACCAGGCAACCCACCCCTTTTATCACACCTATCTTTATTAGTCACAGCTGTGACCCATCAAAAGCAAGGCAGTTCCTCTTCTTTGGTAATTAGTACAACTGTGATTTATCAGGGGTAAGGTTGCCGTAATCCCTTCTTTCACACCACATTCCAGAAGAAACAGCCACAGTCCTGGGAAAAACTTCTTGCCTCAGCTAACAAAAAAGAAGCTAGCTAAAAGCAAAGAATTTAACTCTCCCTCTCTCTGCTGAGAAAGAACCAAGATAGAGAGAGGAGGAGTATCTCTGTGTGAACACAGACCACGGATATTACTTCCCCCCCTTCCCCCGAGCCTAGCTTAAAGTTACAGGACTCATTTCTGGGCATAAAGCAAATGATAGGGGAATACAGTATATCATCACATCACCCCGGAACAAAGCATTTCAGACCTTCTTTAACTCATTGTTTTAGTGGTCATCACCACCATCTTCACAAGCCCAATACCCTTTCATACTGAATTCTTAGAGGATTATGCTATCTGAACAACAGAAACAACAAGAGAAAACAATAGGTTGACTGATTAGGTTGAGACTGTACGTTGGGTCCTCCCAATTTGTAATAGAGTAGGACCTTTGGCTGAGTGGCAGTAATTATTTGAAATGTTAAACTACAAAAAAGCAAGACAAATTACATTGAAATCTTGGACCACTTTGAAATAGGATGTGGAAGAGTGGTTAGAGAATAAGGGACATGTATATCTGCATCAGTTTGCAGGTGCAGAGTTAGCAAAGTTTAAGACTCAGCTTAGCTGACAAGGACACTGTGCCTTGTAAGAAAGTGTTAAAACAACAACGGAGTTTTATAGCTGATAAAGAGAGAACAGAATGCTAACACTGAACCACAAGAATGAGAAACTAAGAGGAGTTGACATTTCTGTGAGTAGCCAATAATTAGTTTGCTTTTGCACTACGTATGAGCTTCATTATTAAACGTATAAAAGACGTGACTAACGAAATAAAGTTGAGACTTACTGATCTCTCATATTGAGAGCGGTCTGTTCTCCCGCTGACCCCAACAATAGGACACATAGCTATATGTGCCATGGAGAAGCCAAGCTTCTTTTCTGCTGCCCCACATCCCCAAGCAAATACAATGGGTCAAACAGTATGAAAAAAACATCTCTAAGATTAACAGTGCATACAGTCATCCAGACGTTCTCAATAAGGAAAGCACAGGCAGAACTGCAACAAATAACTACATTTTTTTTAAACCCACTGAGGACACAAAACTTCTTTTTTGGGACTAAGATTCAGTGTTGCATCAGAGGCAGAGCTCTCTTGTGCATGGATGTGCATATATCATCCAAAACAGCTGAGAATGTATAAATTTCAGGTTCTCTCCTAATGGTCAGTCAGTGTAATTAACAGCAATCTTTAACTTGGACAGCAGGCAGAGGTAACCTGGCTATAATTTGCATCTTGACAACAAGCCATCAGCCAGATTTCCAGAGGCAGACAGCACTCACTGGTCTTAGAACTTAAATGAAGTTTAGGTGCTTGGCTTTGGAATCAGGACTGATCTCTTTTGCCCTGTTTCTTCCTTTCTTTTCTCTCCTTTTTGTCTTACCCCTTCATCCAAAACCCACTGCTGTGTGTTTGTATCTGCTGTATGTTTATATAGTAGGACAGGGATTAACACATTAATTTCCACGCAAAGAGTGTAATTTACTACTAAAACTTTGTGAGTTTTTGCAGATCCTCTGGCTTTTGTTCTTCCTCTCAACCATGAGCATTTGTGAATCTTGTGTGCTCACTTCTCCTTAAGGGTGTGACATCACATTTTTGGTGTCATGGGAAAGATGTTGTGGTAGAAAGAGTCTGTTTGAGATACCATCATTCTACCCCTGAGTTCTGGGAAGGGTATGCTGGGAAGTGATCTATTGATTGTTAACAGCCAGGAGGGATCTAAGCAGCTGCAAGCCACGAGTGTCCTAGAAATGTCAGTGCTTGACTGCTCCTTGATTTTGGAAAAGTTGAGAGAGTATAATGCTTTCCCAATTCCCCTGGGCATAGAATAGGCAAATGAAAATTGGTATAATCCTGAGGTGGTGGTTAAATGCCTAAATGTGGTGTTAAGAGAACAGAAGGTATTAAAGAGGAAAGGTAAAGCAATTTTATGTGCAGTTTTGGGAGAGTCTTTTACTGCTGCCCAAAAGGAAAGGTATACCAAGAAATGAGTAGAGGGGAAAAAATGACTGGATGTCTGCAGGATTTGGTGAAAAAAAAATCACAGGAGCACTTAAACAAGCTTAGGGCGAAAATGTTGAGTTTTACTGAGTGTGAGCATACTGGAAGGCTTCAAGTGGAGCTTTGGGATGTGGATGAGAGAATGTTATAGGAGGAATTGCAGGGTTTAGAATTTGTACCATTTGCAGAAACACCATCTCATAACACTGATTTTTTGTAACCAATGAAGAAGTGGGAAGACAGTACATAGGTCTATTTTTCTGACAAAGTGAGATGTAACATTTGCATTGTCATCTAATGATGAGGAATTAACATTAGGACCCCTAATTAAAACTGAAACCACAGACAATTGCCAGGGTGAGCAAACTGCTACCCAAACAGTGCTGTATACAGCAACTGAGATATCAGAGTTCCAGAAAAAATATAGCAGACTTGCATAGTATGGAAATGTAAGGGCTGATCCTGACAACACTGAACAGGGAAAAGATGATTTGTTATCTTCAAGTATCTCTGAGTCTACTAGACCCTAGGGTAGAGCAGAAAAATACTACAAAAATTATTTTGAATTTTTTTGGTAAAGCAAACACACACACACACCAATTTTATTTGATTCAGGTGGCTGATTTGCCAAGAGCATTATGGCCACAAGCCAGACGAGATGGAAACTGGGCAAGTGGAATCCTATTGCATACATAGTGATGGCCCATACATTCAGATTCCCGTAGGTTCTCATCAACAAATAATGACATTTCTAATAGTACCTCAAATTCAGAGAGCATCCAATTTGTGGAGGCAACTTGAACCACAGGACACTCTCAAAAAGGTGGGGGAAGCACTAGCAGCAGTACAGCAAGCATTTCATGAAGTAGAAGTTGAGATCCCACCTGAGGAATGTCAAGGCCAAACTGGGCCTTAACAGATCAAAGAGATCTTTACTATTCAACTCAACTGCATTTAAAGAGACAGATATCCTGAGAGGAGGAAAAGAATTTTTGTCATCAGCTTGAGCTGTTGAACAACTTGAGCCACTAAGGGGTAACCTATCCAGACAAACCCCACCAGGACTTGCATTATTTTCTCATACCAGGAACGAAACCAGGAATTATGCCAGCATACCCCCACTGAAGATCAAGTTAACCAAGGACTGCTTATCCTTCTTGCAGGAGCAATGACTGCCAGCATGAACCAAATTTAGTTCACACATCAACAAGCTGAACCCACAGAGTGGAGATTCTGTTCTTTATTTATGGTAACAATAGTACATTCTGCACCACGTTTCTCAACAGTGGGGGAAATCTACTATGGCATTTATACAGGAAGAAGATGAAAGTAATTTACCCACTGAAATTCAAAAGGTAGCCTGGGATAATGCAACCAAATTTGAAAGGGAATTCCACTCTTGATGGTAACTAATTAATTTCACTTACAACTCCACCAAATGTAAAGCCAAAATTTTTGTTTTAACAATATGCAATGCTTTGGTACATACTACAAACTAAATCATTGTATCAGGATTAAATCCCAGCAGAGCTGTACTCTCTTCCCTGGAGTAGAGAGTAAGGGCCCAATGCAATGGATGTGTCTGCATAAGATTTTATTCTTGTGGACAACCTTGTTGTAAATACAAGTAATCACTCACATTTGTGTCTGTTAATGTATTGAAATTATAGGATCTGGTTTTAGTTATTGAGCTTCTGTTACATCTTATCAATTATTATGATTTAAGATCTACACCCTACCCCTGTTGGAATAAATCTCAGCTTGATAAAGCTGCTACTGAAACAAGCACAAGAAAATGGACAAAAGACTGATTACTGCTCCTCAAGCTGTTAAAGAAATCCAGGTGATGGAATAGGTGAAAAAAGATGGGGGATAACAATGGTGGGACATATCTGGATGGTTGCCAACAGCAACAGGAGTTTTTAACAAGGTGTTGCATCCTGTGATTGTTCTTTTAATATTAACCTTTCTGCCTTTCATTTTGATAATTGCATTGTACACCAAGTTGCGAAGGATCATATTATACTATATTATAACCCCAAAGTGTTGAAATAGTGGGAAAAAGGTGAAAATGCATTCTATAAGCTTTCTCATCTTTTCCCTTTTCAAAGAATAGTTCACCAAGTCCATATTGATGTTTGTGTCACAGGGTGGTGTAGAATCCCAGAAGACAAAGGGCTAATGTGTGTCTCAAACATCAACAGTGGCAGACCTGACCAAGAACTGCTCTCTTTCACGCCATGAAGGAGAACAAGATGTGGCTAGAGAAGGGGGCCATGCAGAGGTAGGGCAGCCCTATCACAGGATTAACAACCTTGTTCTAGTTCCTGGAGATAAGCACAACATAGTGCTGCACAAGTACAGTAATGAGGTTGAGAAAAGGACATTGAGTGTACGTCAGGGACTGAAATGGTTCATGCCTTAAACATTGTTATGAAGTTCTGCCCATTTTGCAAAAATTGTATAAAGAAGCTACAACCACAGAAGCCTTCCTGAAGAACTGTGGACTGTGAGCTAAGTCACCTAGATAAGATAAAAGCACACTTTTGTTTAATCATCTCAGGTCTAAGGAGAAAAAAACCAAAGCTGAAGGAGAGGAATGCATCCACAAGAGAGCCAAACACAGCAGAGATTCTTCCCCGGCTAAATTTGGGGTGTGGGACACCACAGCCCACAGAAGCCAGGCTTACTCCCTCCAAAACAAGGTGGGGAGCAGGTTTCAGGTTTAACCTCTGGTCAGAGGCAGTGTACACCCATCCTTACACAAACCAGCCCAGCTGTGAAACTCCCAACCCCACAGGCCACATCCACAGGACATTCATATGGGAGGCAGCAGAGAGGGTGTCATAATCCATAAATCATCAATCCATCAATCCCCCCAAAGTGCTTCCCCAAGGCCTTGCAGCACAGCACTGCACCACTGCACATGATGCAACAAACCCAGAGTCCTTTGTAAGAGACAATGGCAAACTCCACCCCACCCAGGGAGGTGCCTGGGTTTTCCTGCCTGGCCTGAGTGTAGATTAATCCATTCCATACTTTTATGGGGACCTTCACCACCAAGAAGACCAGCTAGAAAGGCTCAGTTGAGCACTGTTGGGATCCATGGATGGTGATATTCTCTTTATTCTGTCTCTGTCACTCTCTTTCTGTATCCCCCACCTCTTTCTCCTATTTCTTTCCCTTCCTTTTACTCTCCTTTTTCTCTCTCACCCTCTCATACTTTTACTATTAAATAAAATCCATATTATTGTCACTGGCATACGGTCTTGTTTGCACCCTAATTCAGGCAGAGGCATTTCTAAGAACTCTAATAACTGGATCATCACACTGTATGGAGGGGGTTAAGATCACCCAAGACCCCAAAGTCCTCCAACACATTTCCAGGAAGGACTAGAAGAATGGACTGCACATGGTAACTAATTTGCATAAAAACATATCCCCACCAAACCTGGGCAAGTTCTGGTCCCTCACTGCCAACATATTCAGTTCAAGCAATACTTATTACATAGAGTAGATGAAACATTTCTTCTAACTCAATAGTTAATGAATACTAATAAATGAATGAGATGCCTTAACTCCAAATCCCATAAGCAAAGAAGTACTCTACTGTACACTGTAAACTCTAATAAAAGAAAATTCAGGATGTAAAGTTAAACCATGGAAAGGATGAAAAAGGCAATTTTTTTTGCCTACTCATACATTACTTGGCTACCAAATCTGTGAAGCAGTAATAGCACCAAGTACAACTTTTTAAGCTTCTGTTTCTCCCAAATGTACAACTCATCTGAGAATGCTCCTGCTTCTCATCATCTATTTTCCTTTCCAAAAAAAGGAAAATTATTTTTCCCTAGCAAACAGAAGTCCATAAGAACTTACAAATCAACCGTATATGCTACCCCAACTTGCTTTTATTACAGAACAATTCCAGCACTTATATACTACTATATTTCATTCAGAAATTTTCAAACCTGCATGCCTGAAGGTTTGCTTCCAGAAGTTCCCAGAAGTATAGTTCAGCATTAAAAGAAGCCATTTGGATGGAAAAAGTATCCTCCATTTTAGAAGTGGGGAGAGCATTATTTTCTCCTGCCTCAACAAACAGGCATCGTTACTACACCCAATCCTAACACACTGCAAAGGGATTGTGCTAGGTTCTGATTATTTTACTGCCTCACAGGTTACATTCACTTGCCCAGAAAGTCACATTCAAGGTTCTTCATAGCCTCTCTTTGTCTCTTCCAAATCACATTCCTAATATGATCAGCCCATGGCAGACACTGACTCCTCTCTACTAGTTAAAACTGTCAAACAAATTTCTTCATGCTCCCATAAACTCTCATAATTGCTCAAACTCCTCCAATGTTGGGATAGAGAATGTTAGAATGGAATGATGAGACCATGTTAGTTAATATCCAGTCACAGTCACTTTGCTTTCTGCCCGCTGTCCTTTTGGGATCTGTTCCAGATATAAACCTGGAACACAACCATCCTCTAGTATACCACCTGGCAAAAGAGAGCTGTGGGCTTTGGCTAAACTCTTGTTACTCTGGTATACAAGAAAGTTAAGAGCATCAGCAACGGGGAAACCGCAGAAAGGTTTAATAGATTTGACCACTTACAACACTAATCCATAGGAGCACATACCAGTCCCTTTTCATGCACTGACCTCTATCAAAAAAAGTTGCACAAAAAGCTTCATAAATCACCACTATCACCATCATCTCCTTTGCTGCTTGGGCAGTGGCTATTTTACCTGTCTTTTCTTTAGTGACAGGATGAGAGGACACAGTGTTAAACTGCACCAGGGGAGGTCTATATTGGATGTTAAAAGAATTTATTCTTAGAAAGGGTGAACATTGGAATGCACTGACCAGAGAGGTGGTGGAATCCCTGTCTCTGGAGGTGTTTAAGGAAGGACTGGATGTGGCAGCGCTATGGTCTGGTTGACAAGGTGGTGTTAGGTCATAGGTTGGACTCGATGATCTCAGAGGTCTTTCCCAATCTAATTGATTCTCTGATTCTTCTATTACTGCTAGAAGGAATAAAAAAAACACCCCTGCTGCTGGAGTTCTTTACCCTAGCCCTTGAGGGCAGGCATGTTTTCTTCTTCAGCGTATTTATTTTTGTCTCTGCTGTGCAAGGGCATTTCCAGGCAGACAGAAAGGAAGAGTTGCTCTCACTAGCACATGGTAATCTAAGGGCATGTGGAGTACCCATCAAGCTGGCATGACAGTCATGACCAGATACATCCCAAGCTTTGGGATGTGCTTTCAGAGAGTTGAAACACTGAGACACAGAATGTCTGTCAGTCCTGAGAATGGACTATGGTACTACTCTACCTTCACTGCAAATTTTACCCAACTTAAAGTCAGAATTAATCACCACAGCTATAGCTTCTTGATAACCTGTGAAAAGTTTTGGCTTTTCTTTGTCTGGTCCAGGGCACGTGTTGATCAGATGCTCATGTAAAAGCACAAGCTCTGGTCCCCTTTGTTTTGTGTCACAGCTGCACTTGAACTGAGAGCGAGTCAGTGTTGGCATCACTGACAGAACAAAGGAGAAAAAGGCTAACACAGGAGAGGGAGATTGTTAGGTTTCAAAAGTACAGTAATATTAGAAAAAAAAATTTAAATAAAAAGCAAACTCTAGGAAGGGACACACTTGGACCAGAAGCAATTTTTAAATGAGGAAGCTCTACCCATCTGCCACTCGTGGAGGGCTCACCATTCATGAACCTGGCCTTTCCTTACAGTTTTATGCAAGAGAGCATGGATTTGGTGAACAGAGAGATCCAGAGGGCTATTTCCTATGCCATTACAGCTGTAGCAATGCCTGCACTGCCTTATCTCTTTGTAAACAAGCTGGACTAGGCTGGGCTAAGTGCGCAGGAAAGTACACTAACCATGAGTGGATTTAAGGCTCTTGGCACTAGACACAGACACTTGGTTTAAGTGGCACGTGTCTCAGTATTAAGGCTCATACTAAGCAGTTGCAAATGGATATGGCAGGCACACTTGGCTCTGTGCTGAGTTTAATGCAGGAAATTGTGTGTGCTTCAGTACTGTAACATAGGAAATCTGAGAGCTAAAAATGCACCCTGGGGAATTAAACCTCTGCTCTTTGCCCCTGTCTGCAACACGGGAGTGCCCAGAGTGGCCTTTGTATAGCTTCACCTCCAACATATACCCCAATCTGCCTTATTTCCAGTACTACCTAACATGCAAGGGACACTTCCAGGGAGACAAAAGGCTGTATCTCCATCCCAAGCAGCTCACAAACTAAGGATATGCAGAGGGGACGGATGTGCCACTTCAGTCTCTCCCTTTGTACAGCTTCAGAGCCCAAACTTCCTTCTACTCACCCAATTACATGAAGTACATTGCTGCAATTATTTGTTAGTGCAGCAAGAGATATCCTTGTCAGCAGCACTGAAGCTGTGCAAGTGACTCTTGCAGATGCCATTGTTCTTAGACATAGGATCTCATTACATAAAGCCTGCCCACTGAGAGATATATTGGGGACAGGAAGAAGGGGGAGGGAGGAAAGTGGGGGGAGCCTTTTACCAGAGAAGGGAAAAGAAACCCTCAGAGATCCGAAATAAATGATTCTTGATTCACAGGGAGGCAGGCAGGAAACACTGCTCACACCCAAACAGAGACACTCCTCAATGGCAGACAAGCATCCTGATGATTGCTGGCTTTGTTGTTACAACAGGAAACTCCCCCGCCCCGCTTTGTAGCGCTGGATTCTCCGAGGCACTTACCACTACTCGGCCTTTTGCTGCTCCCTTTTTTGCAGGAGCAAGAGGAGCTGCTGGAACACGCTGCACAGCGGCTGAAATTGGAAACATCTTGGGATGCAGCATCTTTCAACTGACCCAACAAATAAGCTGCTCTAATTCAAAGGGCTGTCAGTGAACAAGATAATACAAAAACATATTTCCTGTGCGTTAGCACAGCAAACAGCATAGTACAAAACTCATGATAAGCCACCATATGGCTTCTGCCATATTATTTTTGCTAATAATGTAAAACAACATGCGCTGTGGTAGCTGCAACAACCACAATGCCACTACAGCCTGTTTGTGCCAGGACTAAAGTGGTTTCTTATTAATTATTTATGTATAGCATCGTATTTTAAAAACCCTGAGGATGGAATAATACTCTTATTTAGTTATTTTTCACCTTGAGTATGATTAAACTGTTCAAAAGTCAGAAGTCCCAATTTTTCAGCAAAACTGGGATGAGAAAACATTGCTTACTGAAAAAACAGTAAGCATGATGTCAACAACCTAGTAAAAATACCTGTTAAAACACATGGGTTTATAGCAAGCAATAGCTGAGCTACTATTCTGAGCTGTAAAGAAGAGACAGAACCAAAGAACTCTGTCCTGCTGTGATGAACTGCAAACTTAATCAGGATCCATACTGGCTTGAAATATGTGATCTGTATTGTCCATTTCCCTCCTCCTCTGTGTGTGTGTGCAGATGGTCAAAACCTTACAGCTAACCCTGAGCAATGGATAATGAGGTTATAACACTTGCCAGCCTCCAGCCTCCGTGGTTACTTCCAAATTAACATCCAAACTGCATTAAGCAATTCACAACACCAGAAACAAGAGTCTAGTTCACCAGTCAGACCGACTTGTTAGTCAGGAAATGGTTAGAGCAGCTACATTTCTGTACCTATTTTTGCTCTTCAAAACTGTGTACAGCTACTGTAAACATACACATCAAACCTTGTCTATGTTCCAGCTTCGAGAGAAAAAGAACAACAACAAAAAAACACTGGAAAAAACCCCCAGCCCCCTCCTACCCAGACTTGTCCTGAATACTAATGCTAAAACTATTACAAAATGCTAATTTGGTACCAGCAACCTATGATTAAAAAAACAATGAAGCACCTCGAGCACATGAATTAAGGCATCATCTTAAACATGTTTTTTTCATCTTAAGCTAGAAAACCCTTACATATACACATCTGGGCCTTTTCTTGCTCTTGATGATCTCAAAGCTATATTAAAGATGCAAATCTTTATGTAAGCTAGTCTAATGCATTTGGGGTCTGAATGAAAGCTAAAGACACCACAGTACTTTTAAAAGCAAGCGCAGATGAAACCAAAATCTCAGCTAAGATTATTTTCTGTCAGCAAACATCCCCTGAAGGCAATTCTCATGGATTACTGGGATGCCTATTGAGTTACTTGAGTACCATAACCTAACATTCAGTATTTGGTATGAAACATCACTACATGCTTTGATACTTAATATATTTAAGCAGTCAGTGGTAAAGATGCAATTTTATGACACTTCTCAGGCAGGTCTCTAAGTTTTAGTAACACTAATAATTAATTTTTACAATTTTTGTTTCCTCTCCAGTTTAAGGCATAGGAAAGGCTGATTTCCTTCTCTGTGCTGCACCTTTCACCAACAGCAAACCTTGAAATGGAAACCTCAGTGCTCAATTTCTTTTCATGCGTTCTAACCATCTGACACTACTTCCTCACTACTATATTGAACTTTTTCACTCTTATCTTGCATTTGTGCATAGTATCTAACTTACCTAATGTCTTCCATCTGTGGACTAAAAAATTAGGCAAATCTCCCAAAATTCTTGCAAATGTACTGGCTATTTAAGAGAAGGAAGACCAAATTGCTTGGCCGGGACCAACTGTTAAACTGGAGGACCATTCCCACTCCACCCTTCACTTTTTGTCTAAAACATTAAAATGTTTAGAATAGGGATAAAGACCTAATCTTGGTCAAAGCTTGGTCAAAAAATGGCAAAAAAAACCCAGAGACAAAAAATAGAATGAATACAGAAATTCCTCCACTCTCATCCAGATCAAAACTTCCCTTTATACAATATGTCTTTACCAGACACACTGTATAAAGATGTTAATTTTGCTAAGTCATTTTAAATATTCAATAACTCCCCACATCAATAGTATCCTTGACAGATCCATAAGTAATTGACTCTTGTTAAATCCTCCAGAGGGAACTTTGATGAAAATAAAAGTTCCTCGTACTAGCAATAAAAACATTTGTGTCATCTACAAACCCAGAAATACATCAAACCAAAACATGTAATGCTGGGTTCTGGAGTGCAGAGAAGCTGAACAGCAGGTTAGAAACAACTAAGCCAGGAATTAAAAAAAAAAAAAAATAATTTTTTCTCTTTAAAATTATGGCCACATCAGATTGATTATATCCATCAACTGATAAAACATTTACATTGTTTGGCTGATGTTCTTCAAACTCACAATTGCATGCAATTAATAATTACAAAGGTACAATTAAAACTTGCAAGAGGTAAGCAGGTCTCCCATAGGACCTCCCAGAAGAAGACAAAGTAGCATTTCCACTTCAGATCAAAGTAAACTACAAAACCCAACTAAATTCACATAGATAAAGTAGTGCAGGAAACAAATACTTCACATTTGACAAGAATAGAAGTTAATTTTTTCATCATCACTTTCACTATTCTCTTTGCAAAGAGTTTGCTTCCATTAGAGAGGGAAGGTGGTTCAATAGCTAGTACAAGGCAAGGGCGACTTGCCAAAATGACACAGATTAATTTTACTGTCAGGAACTACTGTAAATCTCAGCAGTTTGAAAGGTACCATCAGCCGGAATGGGGAGGGGATGAGAGTCAGAATCTATTTGAAATGCCATGGAATATAGGCCTCAAACCCATGAGAGAGAACAGCTCTGTAAAAGAAGTTACTTTATAGCAAATCTAACATTTTCTTTAAGATGCCTTGACTTTGAGGTGCTATTTCACAATTTAAGTTTTTTTAACATCTCTAAATCAAGACAACTTTCTGTTTGCAACTCCGAGGTACAGTAGTCACTCACAATCTTTTTCTCTGTTATTATTGGTTTCTAGAACCTGCTCCAGCTCACCTAGAAGTATTTGCCGTTCTTCCCATTTCTTTTCCATCTCAGCCTAACACCACAGTCATTTTGATTTTGAGAAAGCAGCAAAGACATAGTAATGATGTATATTTGTATATATTTTCCCCCTTTAAAACTGATTTTCCTCATATGAAGGCATGAACAATCTAAAGAAGCATCCCTGTGCCATGCACAGCTTTCACAAAAAGCTGCCTTTAAAGCTCTCTAGTTCTCTTCCACCTGATCCTATAAACACTGCTGGCAATTTTTCCCCCCATGCCTCTAACATATTTTCACTTAGCACCAGTTTGATGTATAAGATCTGACAGCCAGGCAGTTATAGGCCACCTGCATCACTGTCGCCATGACAACAGTGAAAGACAATCCATGATCCCATGCCCTGGTCACACGTTTCAATACAGCTTATCTGTCCAAAGCCACTGAGTCTAATGGAAGAGAGTAATTACAATCTTCCACTAATTGTCAAAATTCTCACCATATAATGCTCTTCAAAATTATTTTATTCCTCTCTTATGGCTGCTTTGAAAAAAAAAAAAAAAAAAAAAAAAAAAAAAAAAAAAAAAAAAAAAGGAAGAAAGAAAGAAAACAACCCCCCAAAAGAAACCTTAAGTGGGATTGGAAGGCAGAGAAAGAGTGAAAAGCAAGTCTGTGCCTAACATAAAAATGCAGCAGTGTGAGCAAACTGGCTCTTCACAATGCTGAGGGTCTAATCAGAAGCAGGGGAATGTACCAACCACTAAGAGGGATAAATGAAAATTTCTATTCATAGAGCATCACTTAAGATCCTTTTGGTTTTGCACTGGAGGTGAAGAGAGGATATTAGCTGCCCTCCTTTCCCCTCCCCTTCCTGGAAAACTTCCTATCAAAATGAACAAGCACCACGCTGCACTGTGCAGCAGCCTCAGCAAGCAGCATGGCTCTTCAGATGACCGTGTCACTAAAGAGAGAGGGAACCCTGTGTCTGAGACAGCAGAACAGCAGCTCCTCCTCTCCACCCTCTATAACAGACTCTTTCTTAATTTTTCATTTTTAAAGCAGAACTGCAGGACAGAGCTTCAGAATTTTACCCTTTCTGCTCACTGTCCCTAAAGGATCACTGCATTCCCTCCATCTCTGGCAGAAAATGCCAAAATGTTATTCCTTTGTCTATGGCCACAGCCGTAATTAGGATGGAGATCAGGGTAAAATGATACTCAGTTTGCACCCGTAAAACAGGGACATGACTTCCCTGACTTGTAGGGAACTGAGAGGACAGAGGCAATCCAGCCATGACACAAAGCAGCAGGACTTATTTTGAAGTATGGCAAATGTTGGACAGTGAGTACCTGGACTCTCATCCTGCAATAGGTACAAAACACAACACCTTCTGGCACAGAATTTGGTGCTGGAGGATTAGGTCACATCCATAGTAAACGAAAAGCTTTGCTTTCTGCTTGATACTCCTTGTCCCAATCCTTCCTTCCTTCTCCAAGCACCTTCATGCAAATCAGTCAGCACATCGAAGCTCCAGTTTCTTAGGCATATAATAAATACTTCTTCAATTAGAAAAATGTGATAAGTCAGGAACAGACAAAAAGACGCAGTAATTTATTAAAATGTTTTCATCTACCCATGTCCAAACCACAACAGTAAATAAAATGTCAGATGACTGCTCATTTTAGAGACATATTTTTAGTTGAATGCTTTCGGCCACAGCATTGGCACCAGGAAATGAAAGCTTCATTCACAGCATATTACTTGCATTTGCCATACAGGGTTACCCTGGCTCAGCTGACACAGTAACCCCACTGTAGCTCCGGCCCCAGAGTCCTGACTCTCAACTCCCAAACCACAAGGTAAATAAAAAGTCAGTGTTTTTTGGTCTGTTCATACAGGAACACAAACAGGGCTGAGGACCCTCAGTCCTGATGTAGCTCAAGCATGCATTTGAAATAACCTTCAGCATTCATGGCAGAATTACTTTAAAGAGAAGCAATGCTGTGATTTAATGACCACCTTTTAACATGTCAGCCAAATAAAATGCTACAACCAACAAAGGTAATAGTATCTTTAATTTTCTGTAGCGCTGCCACTCCCTCCTGAAGCCCAGTACAAACCTAGTGCCTGCACTGCAGAAACGCAGCTGGTGGTGTGGCTGCGCAGCACAGACGGCCAAGGCTGCCCAAGGGGGCAGAGGGATGCGTTCGGAGGGGCAGCATCCTCTGCAGATTCCACAGGGCACAGCTGGAAAATCTCTACTGATGACTAGTAGGCGAAGCCCTGCTTTCACCTGGCATTCTTAAGGGAGAGGACAGATTTTTCCGCTGGGGTAAAGCAGGCACCCCAGCAGATCTCTGTGGCTTTACACCAGCTAACTTTACACCAACTGTTCCAGGGCTCCCCTGCGCAGAGAGCCCCCAACTCTGTCCTGCCTTCTGGCACGGGTTCAGCACCATCACAAAGGGAAGGGTGCCACCTACAGCACTGTGCACAGCGCTTCCTCCAGCACCAATGGCTTGCCTTGGACGTCTCCCAGTGAAGAATTAATCAGGGTCAGCCCCCTGAAATGGAGGCTTGATGACTCTTCCATGACAGAAGCAGGCAACGTCCTCAAACTGGTCTCTTATTTAGGAATGCAGAGATGCAGAGGTAGAGTATCTCCAACAGATGCTTTGCCTTCGTTTCTTAGGTGTCTTACTGTTGCAGTGTATTTCCTCTTCTACTATACCTACATGTCAGTACTATGAAAACCACTGCACCAACTTCTTATATTTTTAAAATATCTTAGAGTGTTAAATATGATTTACTTCAGAACTTCTTCAGAGAAGACTTGGTTCCTGCCCCCTCACATTTATGTGCGTAATTCCTTTCCCTCTCCTTTCCATGGGAAAGATCAATTCAAATAACATATTTTCAGTCTTGTAAAAGATGCATCTTTTGGAGTTCCTCTGTGTGTAACACCCAACCTCTGGAAAGGAATTAGAGTTGAGGTGCCTCTTCCTGTTTTTAATCTTACTAAACCACTTCTAATTCCTACAGGGGGTACATATCCAATCAATAGAGTCTGCAAACCAATTCTTGCTTTTATGGAAGAGTGGTGACTCTATTCATCAATGCTGATCTGAGATAAATGTCCCTATGCAGAATACATGACACACACACACACTGTCCAAAAGGAAGACAAAGAAGCTGAATAAATCTGGCCTGCCACTATTGATGAAACAGTCAGAAAATGAATAGGTATCCATAGCCACTGCAAGAACTAAAAGCAAAATCCTGTAAACTAGAATAATAGTTTAGCTAAATATGAGGATTAGGTTCTCCTCTTTTCTTCATGCTCTTGTTTTTATTATGCAAGAATTTTTCTAATTATTACAAATTTGCCATGAAAAGCAAGCTCTGGTCAGAGTGTTGAGATGCTACCAAGTCAGGAAATAGGAAAAATTAGAATTAATAAATCTTTAATAGACTGCTTCATTCATAACTGCCCAAGTGTTCTCCCTGCTTGGAGTGACTTCATGAATGACCCCAGGGAACCAAAGACCACAACAGCATGCTTCACTGAACTTCATATGGTCAGAAGGTATCTTGTCTGGCAAATTTTGGATAGCATGAGATGAAATGTCCAGTAAGTGCCTCTCCATGCTCAGGGGCCTGTGCCTGGAGACAGGCACAAAGTAGACACAGGGAATAGCTACAGACCACCTCCACCACATAGGATCTTGGCCGGCACTGCATACAACCAGTCTGGAGTGGAAAAACTGTACTGGAAACAGGCCAGAAAAATGTCACAGGTCTACCTTTGCACTAATCCAGACAATTCTGGTGTTCTGTATCTCTGGTGCAGTTCAGCTACAAGAGGAATAGCAGCTGGGAAGCGCCATCACCAGCAATCCTATCTTCCACATACCCTCCATCCAAACACTGGCCTTCTACATGGTGATGGCATCTTTCTCTCCCCAGGCCTCCCTCACATCTGCATTTGCTGAAAGGACATCACTCATCACATGTGGCACAGGGTCATGGGGAGCAGGACAAAAATACACACTGCTTTTGCTGGGATCTTATACACAGGATCACTGAAGACTTTACACTGTGGCTTCCTGGTAACAAACCAGCTGGAAAAGGCCAGCTGGAGAAGTGAGTCTGGTGGTCTGACTGCAGAAACCCAGTGCAAAAATATGAAGTTACAAATTGAAGTGCCCCATATCCGAACGCTGCTGTTCTGAGGCATTTGATCTGTTAATACTCTTACTCCTGTGGCTTCGAGCCATCAAAGACCTTGAACCTACATGAAAATCACTGTGACCCAAAGAGTCACCAGTATTCCTAAGGGTAAAATCCTACCACTGACATGGGCCAGAAAATCTGAGATACAGTCTCATCTATCTGAATTTATATTCATATATTTTATATAATATTTATACCTATTCATAGATAAGTAAAGATTATTGGAAGCCAAAATGTAATGAGCACAATAGGTAGCAGGAAAAAAGTCCAGACAACTAAACAGAACCACAAACAGAAATGTGAATCACAACACCTGAAAGTGAGAAGGATCATCCAACACCAAACTGTGGCCAGAGAGATGTGTTCCCATGCATCACATGCTTCCGCATCTTCAAAAGTAGAGATGTCTTCTGCAGGCCAGTGCTGCAGCTGGCAGCATGCTGAAGAGAAGAGGTGTAATGCTCAAAACCTGCTCTGCCAGCTGAGATGTTTTCAGACACACCAGATATGGATGTCCCTGCACATACAGTACTTCCATTCAGTGACTGCTTCTATATTTATGAGCCACCACATTCACAAACAACAAGTCGTATGTTCAACTGGACACATCAGACATCTCCAGCTTGTCGCTGTGAGTACAGTGTAGTCAGTATCTAACTGTTCTGGTATTTATTTATTTATCTTCTCAGGCTTAATTTATTCACATTTAATTTTCATACAGATGCTGTAGATGCAGAATCCTGCACTCATAACAACACCTGTCTGCCAGGCTTTGCAACCACCCAAAGACATGCCTAACTGATTTGTCTAAGACCTATAGCTTAGGATATTTTTTTTTCCATGTGTTTAAACTCTTGTCCGGCAGGTTCTTTGGCTTTCAAAATCTCAGCTGAAGTCTAAGGATGGTGAAGACTTGCCAGCTGGATGCAATATGAAGAATGGAACTAATCTCACCAACACCTTCCTAGTTCCCTTCTCAACAAGCAAATGCTTTTCACAGCACTGACCTCTTGCTGGAGCCAAGAAACTCAGTTACTTCAATGAGAACTGTTGTAATACAGCTCCACTTGTAGCTGACTGATAGATACAGACTCAGGAGTGAAATCCCTTTTCACTACTTCTTTCTCAAAAGTGTAAGGATGATAGTGCTGATGGAAAGAAGTGTAGTCATCTAACTACTGTTTTGTAGACTTAGTATTTGTATATAGTCTAGTAAGCATCCAACCCATGTAACTCTGAATTAGAATTCAGTCTTTCCTCAGGAATAAACACAAGAAATCCCCTACCAGATCTTCCCCTTCCTGAAAGGCAAACTCTGCCACAAACAAGCCACAGCATTCCTTCCTCAGTATCAGTCCCCTATCTCCCTACAGCATATACAGATTAATCCTAAAGAATATGAGCAGCATATTTACTTTTACTTTTCTATGATATAACAATTTTAATTTTTTTTTTTTTATATTTTTTACTTTTCTATGATATAACAATTAAGAGATTTTCCAGATGAAAATAGAAAATATGTCATGAATGAAAATTCCCGTATGTCAACAAGTAAACCGGTATTAGTTGCAAAGAAAGCCACAAATCACAATCAGTCACTTCTCCTGAGTGAAGCCTGACTAAAGGGAAACATCTTCAACATGAGCCTGGATGCCTTTGCTAATGAGTAACGAGAGGTGTTAAATTACAGGCTGCCAGAGGCACTTCCCCTGAAAAAAAACCAGCTTTTAGGGAAGGTGAGGGCTTGCACAACAAGCAACTAACTATGGAGAAACCAAGAGAACTCTTTTGGTAACTCCAAACATCTTGAAATGTGCGCTATAGTTTTAGTGAGCCACAATTGGTAAAACTATGACCATACTTAATGAACAGTTGGACACTATTGACATCACTGCCATTTCCAGCACCCTTTCTCCTCATCATGCCCTTTTAATGAGTCTTCATATTTCTCATTAACATTTATTATATTAAACCTTACACCCACCTACAGGTGTGCGTATTGAATATAATCTCTGGCTGGAACACATTGTACTTATCCATACAGTATGTTCCAGGCCCTTGCAGTCCTCAGAGCAGATTATCTGCCTGCCAGTACCTACAAAAAATGTTACATTTAACTGAGGTTTCAAGCTGCAGAAAAAGTGTTTTCTAGAAAATAGTGCAATAATTTCTCACCAAAAGGAAAGGTGGGGGCAAGGGCAGTGACGTCAGTACTATTTTTCGGTTACACAAATTAAGGAAAAATAATTAGTATTAGAGTATAGATTATTTACTGAGGGCCTAGTCTGAATTTCACAGAATGTTTCAAAGACTTTACCTGTTGTGAACACCTACCAGAGTTGGGCCAAGCATTCCAGGTATCATTAAATACATAAATAAACTCTGCAGGTATTTATTGATTAACAACTGTGATGTATGGCAGATAATTTCTACTCTTGTAGAAATCCTACCCACTTCATTAGGTATCCATTTTTATTCCTATAACATAACCAGAGAACTAATTTTTCAAGGCTTCATTATATACAGAACTCTATTGCCAAGTATGTCTGCAAAGAAGTGATATAGGTGTATCTGTCTACATTCTAACACAAACACAACTGGGAAAAGCAGATCAAGCCACATAAATGTTTCTACATTAATTTTTTCTCTGTAATTGCTTTCCCATTTTTCCCAAGGACCAATTTTTGAAAACCTACTTTTAGTCTATCAGAATTTTGTCTTTTTCCATGGTCAAAAAGGAAAGGTTGGTCACAGTCAAGATTTGCTAATGTTTTCCTAATCACAGAATCTGTGGGGGAAGAAAAGTATGCAAATATATTTTATTACCCTGCACTCAATTATGTAACTCCAAAGAGCAAAAGAGAAGAGAGTTCTCCTTTACATGCATATCTACAAATTAAGAAAACATGATGATATTCGAGCAATCTCCAGCTAAGCACTTTCCAGCATGGTCAACCAGGTTACAGTTGACACCACACTTAAATTATTCCCAAGATACAAAGGCTGTAATTTTCTACAACAATTACTGGATTTGCTAGATCTCTATGGACTGCTGAATTGGCAACAGTATCAATTATACTTTCAATAGGTAAACACAGACTTACATTAGCATTTTTGGCAAAACTACGTGTCATTATATATATACACACATATGTATATACACACACAAATGGAGTCTTTAAATGCTCATGTCAGTCACTTGTAATAATGACAACCTCAAAATTTGGTTTTGGACTTTGTCCATCTCATGATGAAGGAAATTTACTGACCAAAACCACAGTGAACCATGCTGCCTATTCCTTCTGATCAATGGTGCATCCCAGCTGTGCCAGGTACTTCCCAAACATAGTCACAGCCTTCTTGTAATGAATTACCAGGACAGGTTAAAACATCCTACCCACCCCTTCACTTTCTACTGTGGCAAGATATGTACAACCAGAAAAGCAGAACATCAGCCAAGCAAGTTCTCTCTTTTAATCCCCACATACATCCATTTCCTCAAGGAATTCTACTACCCAGCACCCTCATATTTCCCACCCATATTCTTCTAAGGATAAGGAGCTATCAGGATCAGGTCTCCAGTGAATCCAACACAAACCTAAAACTCACTGGTGATGGAAATATGTCCCAGCCTGTGCTGATTTTATTGCAATCTATGCACTAAATAATGCTGAGGAGGAGAGTATATAAAAAGACTCAATCCAGCCAGCCAAGCTAACAGAACAATACAGCTTGGACACTTGAACACATACCTATTACTACTTCAAACTTTCTGGATTACATTTGATTCCTTCCCCTTGAAGGACAGGAAAAAAAAGCCATTTAACAATCTAGACATTGAAACTGAGATGCTGGAGATGATAGCATTCCACAATGCTCAAGCCCATCTCCTAATTAAGTGTGTGTTTTACTCTTCAATTTAAACACAAATATATAATTTGTCTCAATGTCTGCTCACTAGTTTCCAACAGGGAGAGGGGTTGTGGCATGCTCCTCAAAACCCTCCACCACAGCAACTTTGCACTTCTACTTTGCACCTAGATCAATGGACCCCTAATTTGCCACTAAATTTCTCTAAAACTTCCATGTTTTACTTGAACACATTGTCTTTCCTTATTGTTTTTGACACTCAAAATGACAAATTATTCCAAATGCCAGTTGATGAGTCAAAGAACCCTTCCCATTATGATATGCCATAAACTATAACTAACTTAAGTAAATAAAAGTAATCAATTAACCCTAGTGAGTAGAACAGTGCATTTACAAGATCTGCTTGCTCTGAAGACACCTTCACCACCTGGCAGCTGAGCACAGATAAAGTCCATCTGATCCAGAGATTGGGGTGGAAAAAGTACCATTTTCTCCTGTGATTTCAAATTAAAGGAAAAGAGACAGGGAGGGACAGAGTCTGATCTCCTTAGTTAAGAGAGAGAGGGAAAAAAACCTCAAGATCTCACTCAATTTTAGCCCAGTAAAACAGAACTGAAAATCTTAAAAGCATAAAATAAATCAACTGTATATAAACAAGTTTCATTATGACACAAAATATTTACTGGTCATGAACATCTGTAAAAATTATGTGTTTGTGCTGCATTATCATCTCAATTACACTGTTAAAATACTCAACCCCTTCCTAATTCGGATATAAGTGTTAAAAAAACACACACAAAGGAACATGTTTGTACTGAAGAGCACAACAAAGGAAGTGCAGATAGGTATCAGTCAAACTGTGTAAGCAACTTAAAATTGGAGGATGGAAAAAGTGTAGTGCTAAATGGCAAAGGGCTTCAGGCCCAGCACTTTCCCACTTCATTTGAAGGCAGAATGGCTGATATAAATCAAAGTGATTTAAATTGCTGAATTTAAACAGGATTTAAATTATCAAGCAGGAAATCCTCAAATGAATAAAGCAGTTTGGGAGCATGGTGGATTTGTACTAATTTTTTCTAAGAAAGGGTCAATTCTTACTGATTGGTAATTATGAAAGTGTGTTACTTGACAACTCCATATGCCTTTTGCATGAACACACAACCACTCTGCATTGATATATCAAAATAATGTTTTCTAATTAATTTTTAAAAACACCTTCAAGTGCACCTGTTATGTAAGAATAAAAGTTTATCAAATTATGGTTTTGCTGTATTTTATAAGTATTTAAAGATAAGTAGATACCTTGGCTTTCACCTTATGGGAAGCAGAAATCTCCTCCAGCTGTCTTCACACTCACCTTTCAGCCTTAAACAAATTGAATCTAGTAAACCGAAGAAGACACCATGTCAGTATCAGCACAGAAGGCTTCTATTGCCTTGTTTAGAATTTTAAGACCCCCTTGTTCCAGAATACTTCCAAAATGTCAACCTTTGCTGCTTCAATTTCCTTCAAAATTTCAATATAAATATGGTGCTCAGTTGCTTTTTTAAAAAATGGTTGGTTTGTTTTAAGAGGTGACAGAAAGTTTAGGCACAAGCTTTCCTATTTTCACATCTGATTTGTGTTTTGAAAATTAATTTTAACTTTGCTAATAGGGCTCATAAATCTGAACTAAGAACCAGGCAAAATTCAGTGTTTCAGGTGGGGAGTGTGTGTGTGTGTGTGTGTGTGCGCGTGTGTGTGTGTGTATTAAAAAAAGAAAAAAAAACCCTTCAAATCACACTCCAAACAAAAGCCTCAGCAGAGAAACAGAAGTAAACACCTATGACAAATAACTCACAAAAGAATAACTGCAGCTGACATATGAAAAAAAAATAAAAATCACCCTCATCCATCAGTTTAACCTGGTTAATTTTGAATTATCTTTTTGGAACACAGACTGCAAGTAACCAGAGAACAATAGCATAAGGTTGGATGGGACTTTGAGCAACTTGGTCTGGTGGAAAGTTTCCCTGTTAGTGGCAAGGGGGCCAGAAGTAAAATATCTTTAAGATCCCTTCCAACCCATTCTATGACTCTATAACCACCTCAAAACTTGGGAGAGGATGCATTCTTTATGGACCAGAGGAAAAGGAGCATATAGGATATGATATCTATATCTTGTTTCAAAATTTCTTGTCTCACTATTCTAATGCCACTGAAGTAGGTGAGTTAAATGAAAATCCAGATGAAATGCATGTGAGGGGTAGGACAGTGCTATCAGTGTTTTTTCACTGTGACAGGAACCACACTATGGAAAACCTGAAAGAAACCCTTCAGACTGCTCTGTAGTGATCAACAGACATGGCTTAATTTTAGTATCCTGTATCCTCCTTCAGTTTGCAAAAAGCAGCATCACTCCTGTTCGCAGAAAAAAAAGGCAGCAGATTTTTCCTTTCCCCAGATTAATCTCTTTTACTAAGTATGGTAGCAGTTCCTGAAATAGACGCCAAGAACTGCTACTTTTACCAGGATAATCCACCTTGGGGTTCTTTCTTCTGTCTTAGTGAATTCTTCCCTTGCTGCTTCTGTCAACTTTCTGGGGCAGAAGCTGAACAACCAGGGCAGTCAGGAATACATCCACATAAAAGTGCTCAAAGCTACAGTGAGTCTGTAGTGTTTCTCACACATCACTCCATGCCAAAAATAGGAAAAAATAAGGCAGAAATACTATGTTTGTTTTAAAGCTCTTGTCAAATCTTTTTTCCCACTGCACAAAGTGAGTGAAAATTAAAAAAAGGCAATGGAAAAAAACAACTGAAAAAAAAAAAAAAAAAAAAAAAAAAAAAAAAAAAAAGACAAAAATCAAAATATGAGAGGGGGAATATGAAAGGAACACACATTTTTTACAGTATCTTTTTAAAAGTATTTGCTCCTCTACCTCAAAACCAATCACCCAACAGCTAGGTTTTAGCCCCAGAAGGACACTAGTGCTTTGGCCACTGCTGACCAGCACATCACACAATGAACAAGACTGTACAACTCCTGCCTCCTGTCTCCTTGCAGCCCTGCACAGCCTGGACAGCTGGTTATTTTTATGTCCAGGATAGCGTGTGAGTGCAAAGCTTATTACCAAGGGTTTCCCCCTGCGCACAGGAGTAATGCCAAGGATTTTTTTAATTGTGGGAATGGGCTCTGCATACTGGCCAACTTACAACACCTTACACTTTGTGAGAGATTTAAGTAACTTATATGCTTCCCTTGACTTGTATTTTAAGAGTAAATTTTATTTCATCATTTATAATTGTTTTGCTTAATTCTTTGAAGTACCTAATGTACTTGTTCATATGAATGTATTAAACTAATAAGTGCTTTTAATATTAAATATGGAAGAAATCATCTTTTGATGCACTTGTTTATCCTCAAAAAAACCCCAAAAACCTAAAACCCTGAGATCATACGAGAGAAGGGATCAACCTAGAGCTCAGCACACACTGATCAGGGACCAGGAGGTTCTGCCTCTCCACAATACTTTTCTCTAGCTTGACCAACAAACAGAGGCACTTGGATGGGAAAAAGAAGTCAGTGGTACGGCCTCATTCCTTTTTACCTGGTGTTGCTGATGGCATAAGGGGGCAGATTAATGCCTTTTCCCAGTGCTTCCTCATTTCCTAGTCTGACAAAGACAGGTGTAACTACTCCAGAAATACAGAGCTAGTATCACCTTGAGAATAGGCACTGAAATGAAAATTAATTTTATTTTTGTCCATCAGGGTCTCCTGGCTGTGTGGAATTAGTCCTTCCAAGCCACTGGCTATTTGTTACTAAAATTAAAGATGCATGCATTTTTTTGGCTGTGCTGAGGAAAACCTGCAGCCTTTGTTACTATATAGGTCAGAATGTATTTCTCCTAACATCAGGCTAAATGAAAATAGTTTCACATACCACCACTGGGAAAGATACTGCCACTTCTCCATTCCCACACATTCAGCTCAATGAGATGACCAGATCACAATCCAGTTTTCTTAAAAGCAGTGGTCTACACCTGACAGAAGCTTCAGCCAGAAAGCATAAAGCCTAAACACTAAACAAATTTTAAATATGACCTAGTTCTGAAACTTCATCTCCTTTATGTGACTGAGCCATTATTGAGATAAATCTATATGCAGTAATAGGAGGGTACTGAATTGAAGCAGCCAGTAAACCCTATTACAGAAACAGAGAGTTTTGTCTTGAGCTCTTACCCACACACACTTCCCTTGAAGGAATTAAACTAACTTAGATGTGCCAGGATGAAAGGCCTTTGCAGAAAAATGATTTTGGAGGAAATGAAGCCTTTTTCCAATCACATAATTTTCTTGAAGTGTCAGAACCCTCCAATTCTTCAAACTTCCACCTTACAAACGGAAATTAAAAGTATGGTCCCAGTTGTCAAAACACACATTTACCATAAATAAATCCATTACTCACTGCAAGGTTCTCTCTGTATTAATTATACTGTCTTATGAGCAACTTCAGCATGAGGCCACTGAACTGCAAAGGCTTTCCAGTGTAGCTCTGCCCTGACACTTAAAAAACTAATGCAACATCCTCTGCTACAAAGAGTGATAGGGTAACAGAACGTATTTATTATTACAAAGAACTTGTGAAAGTATCTTTTCTTATAAAAACTGAACCATCAGTGAGCATCACCTATGCTGAACAAAATCAATCACACAGTGACTGCACTTAAATATCCACACATATATGAAATGTAGGACAGGTTTACTGTGAGGAATTAGAAATACAGTATTTATGTGCTTTTACTTCAATTATACAAAATAACAACCATAAACAGTAAAAATTCAGAAGATTTGTCATTTGTCTCCTTGAAGGACTGAGACAAGCCCCTACCACAGAGAGAAAAAGGAAAAAAAAAGGGGGGGGAAAAAAGGGAGGGGGGAAGGGAAAAAAAAAAAAAAAAACAAACCAAGAAAGAAACAAGGAAAAAGGGGGAAAAAGAAGGAAAAATACGTGGGAAAAAAAAAGAAGAAAAAAAGTAAAAATGACATCTGTTTATCTTCTTCCTTTCAGTCATGAGCCCAGCCAACACACCTCAACAATCATTTGAATCTAATATCTCCTAAACTTGCAAAAATATCTTGCACTTGTCACGTGGCTCTTAAGGTCTGTATTAGTTTTTCATAGCTTACATTTTGTGGATTCTTAGCTTGAAGGGAGGGAGGGTTATTTTCTGGTAGAGATGCAGAGGACTTCCAGAAATTCCCTATACACAAATTGGTTTTTTTAACTATGAGAAATGACAGCTCTGGTCTTCTAAATTCTACATGTTTAGAAATAAAAATTATATATAGGGAGTATTGGATAACAGGGCCAGGAAGAGCTGATGTGTGACAGGAAAAAAGTTATTAATAAAATCATCCATATAAATGGCTCAAATGTAAGCAATAAGTTGGGGATTTCTGAAGTATCTTTTTTCCACAGTTTGCCAAAACTCAGTTTCTTACAGGAATTTAAGATAGTTCTCTATGCAAGTACTGGGTTCTGCCTGTCAGCAGTAACTTTCCAAGAGAGACCCCCAAATTTTTTCTAAATATTACCAGTAAGGTTACACTTCTCTCACCACAAACATCTTTCTATTTGTCTCTTTTCTTACATGTTCTCTCTCAAAGATGAACTAAATTGAATGGGACACCTTTTCTGTCTCATTAAATAAATAATCTCTTTACAACATAACAAAGACTCGTATTGATATTTACAGAACAGTGAAAGCAACAGAAGCAACACAAGAACACAGCTGTCAATAATGGGAGAGGAAAATAAGCACACTATTACTTAATATTACCAAAATAATATGAGACCTTCCATGCAGTTCCACAGTCCCAGGGGAAAGGAAAGGGTCTCTCTTATGGTACAGCCTACATACTAGGTGTGAAACTGGTTGTATTTTCCCATGCCCTCTGGACAATAAGTGTCCATATCATTCTTTGTCTTTACCTCAAGGCCAAAGTCAAATTACCCAACCTGAGCTCAAATACTACTTGGACAGATAAAATATTGTGCTGAAAATACATAGTTAGCTACATATGTCCTGCCACCCTCCAGACTAAAGAAGGCAACTCTGTGACACAAAGACCCTTACTGACATGTCAATATTATGAATGATTGCTAATTGAGGAATGCTGACATCTCAATATTACGACTAAAACATGGCATATAAAACTTAGTTCTGTCAACTCCCCAAACAATCTAAGTCTGCAAAAGGCAGACTTTAAAATCATACAAATCATATTACACTGTGATGAGTTCTTAGTTCTTGAGAAAACCTAACTATTTTGCCTGAGACCATAATGGCTGATAAAGGTCTGACGAAAAACAGCACTAATTTCCGAGGACTGAAATTTCAAGGATGTTTAAGGATATGCAAATCATCCCAAATATCTGAAGTACCAACTTCATGTACTAAGGCAAAGATAGGATTGCTTGGACAACAAGAGGACAAGTGGCTTATTAAGCCGTAAATCTTCCAAAAATCCTGTCAGTTTGGTGTTCCATTTTAACCTCAGGGACAGAAGCTTGCTCATTCCATTCCCAAAGTATGAGACAGTACTGCCAAAGGGAACCTCTCATAGCTGTTGAGTGTGCCTGCAGCACACTGCTGAGCAGTTCTCTCTACCCATCAGAAAACAGGATCACAGTCAGCCACTAAAACACTGTGCCTAAACCACCTAAAACACTTTCCACTTGTTCCACTGGTTTGAGAAACACACACTGCCTTCTACCTGCTGCAGCAATCACTTCTAAAAACGGATTTATATCAGCAGTAGACATGTGCATAGAGGGGAGAAAAAAATGCATTGAAATACAGCTAGCAAAACAAAGCTAATCCATCAGGACGGAAAAAAACCCCCACACTGTTAACTTAACTTTAGAAATGTGCAAATAGGATTTGAACACACAGGACTTAAAATACATGCATGTGTCCACACGTGTAAGTCACCCAGGCAATGGTTTTCACATGAACTGCAGGTGACTTCCAGGGAATATGCAACAGGTAACTAAGAAAAGCAAGTCTGCTGTCCAGAGGCTTACATTTGCTGAATGATTGCCATACATATTCATTAGCTGTGTCACTGGAAAGGATTTAGAATTCCTGAAATCTGAACGAAACACCAGCTAACAGCAGTGCAGAAAATCAGCTAGCATAACACAGTGTAATGCTGTGATGGACATAAGACTTGGAAAAGCAAGAAAACCAAAGCAACTAATTCACGTGGTAGTTGCAGCTGACCATGAGTATGGCACGATTAAGTGCCCCAATACCAAACTCTGGCTGCTCAAGATGGCAAAAGCTGGCCTTGTTACAATTCCCTGTGCTCTCACTGACTTTGTGAAGCCCAAGTACAGGGGCAGAGGCAAAGTTCTGCTCTTCAGCCTGGTTCAACAAGTCCAACACCTTCCTATATATTTCTGTTCTTCCATTACAGCTGATGTCTGCTTATCTCCGCTCTGTCTACCCCAGTCTGGGTTCCATCCTTTTTCTGTCCCACACTCTTTTCCTGTCCTCCCATCTGCTTCCTCAGATCTCTGCATTTCTGAACCTTCTTGTTTTTCCTTCCAAATCACAAAACCAGCCAACCAAAACCCATCTAAGAAATAGGAAAGAAAGCTCACCCCACAAAACCCCCCACCAATCAAACCAAGTCAAAAGGCAAGAAATATATCCTATAAAATTAACTCTTGCAAAAATGTGTATTGTAAAATTGAAAAAATATGATCTTGTCTAATTTTAAAAATTATGCCTGATATCACATTAATAGAAGTTATATACAACTGTAGGCATTTAGTTTCTTCCCTTTACATCAGGAAAGGCATTTCATCCTCAGTTTAAATACTGAATCTTGAATCATGTAAGAAGTGTATTTCTTAACAGAAAGCACCTCTGAAAACTATGAAATATTTTATGAGTCTGTTTGTGCTACGTTACTTACAAAGCCAGATGTATATGATTCAATCATTGTTTTTTACTTACTGGCCTCAGTTGTCAGTTATCTTTCTATATTTACAAATGTCTATAGATGAAGGACTTAGAAAATCTTCTCTTAAAGAAAAAAAAAGTCATATTGTAAAAATACATGAGGTGAAGTACTTTGGTCAAAATTTGTTACATATTCTACTGTTGTTTGAGACAAGCAGTACAATTTGCTCCTGCCATTAAATTTAGGGACAAGCTAGGCAGTCCAAACTTAGCACCTCCCATAAACTTTATTTGACTTTATGACATACCTTCACCATGCATTCACTAACCACAAGAGATAAGTCACAGATTTGGGAAGTAAATAATTTCCAAACCAGAAACAATGTCTTCTCCACTAGTAACAACTAGTGAAATTTGACATAGGGAACACACTGCACTAGAAACACCAATATTGCTAATACTCTTATCTACCTTTTGTACTAACAGGTTGGATTCTAGCAAATGAGCTAATTCTGAAATAAAACATCTGAGAAAGCAAGAAAGCAAGACAAACAAATACACAAAAAATCCCCCCCCCCCCCCCCCAAAAAAATCCACTGAAATTTTCATCACAAACTTATACAATTATCATATTGCCTGGATTTGGATTCAGATAGAAGAAAAATAAAACTACATGTGAGTGTGTGTCTTGGACACAGCCCCTTGCTTCAATATTACCTCAAGTTCCATAAACAAGTCAAGACATCACAATGGTGATAACTTTTTATGTGGGCCTTTCATAATTACTTAACCCAGTTATTGTTCTACGTGGAATTAAAATGAACACAATACATTGAGTAGCATAAAAAAATGCAATCATCGTACTACAAAGATCAAGCAAAACTATGTTTTTCCTTCTTTTATCAAGAGACCAAGTTTATCAATTTTCAGAAGGAAATTGGCAAACAAAAAAAAAATATGAACACAAATCCCTTCCTGTTTTTCTTTCCTCGTATGAAGGACAGTTATCACCTACCTGATCCAAGTCCATGCTGATGTGTTCTTTGGACTAGACTGGATTGAAAAGATATTCTCCTCACATGGTTTAAACCTTGGATTATCACCTCACCCTTAAGAGTAACTACAGCAGTATTCCTGGAGACATTTCCAATAATATTCTGCCTGATGGTCCATAAACCGTGTAAGTATTTCACTACCAAATTACACACCACAACTACCAGGCTTTCAAATGGCAGGTTGGAAAGGATCCTTAAAAGTTATGGAGTCCAACCATTAACCCAGCATGGCCAAGCCCATCGCTAAATCAGGTCCTTAAGTGCCACATCTACATTTTTTAAATATCTCAAGGGATGCCAACTCCAACACTTCCCTGGGCAGCGTGATCCAATGCTTGACCACCCTTTCAGCAAAGAAGCTTTTCCTAATATCTAGAACTGGTTTGTCCATGGAAATGCATAGCTGTATCTCCACGCATGAATCTTGGGAGTAAAACTGCTGTTTTTTCAGTGCTGTAAAGGACAGCACATGTAAAATTACCAGAGATATTTTGAAATCAACTTGAATTCAGTTTGCTCAACTTGATTACAAGAATTACAGAAGTTTAAAGCAAACTACATGGGACCTTCTGCCTCCCCTTTCCTCCAGTCCATCTTCCCCTGTACAGCACTCTGTACCTTCACCTTACACTGAAAAAACCCCATTGTTCTCCTCCTAGACAGCTAATTTTCCTCCTACATTAGTACCACAGGCAGACTGTAGGAGTAGGACTGTAGCCCTGAGACCACCCTGTTTCACGGCAGCAAAATGTTAATTTTTTTCAGCTGCTTCATCTAATTAACCCCAAGGCAGTAGCATGTGAAGACCTCATTAAGTGGAAGAGAATACAGTCCATGCTTAACTTCCCAGAATCCATGTCTGGCTGTAAGTAAATGGACACTTTATCACAGTGATAGGTGAAATTTTCAATACTACTAGTCAAAATTAATTTTGCTTTTTCTGCTCTACATTCACAATTCTTCATTCCCCCTACCCACTGCTGTTATTTTCCACAGCAAAAGTGTTACTGAGAAGGGCAGTAAACATTACTGTGACCTTAAAGTGGTTTTGTTTTGTTGTAAACAAAATAGAGGAGAGAAAATAAGTATGGTTTTTTGTTTTTCTTGTTTTGCGTGATGTAGAATACATATTAAAATGGGTTAGAAAAAACAAGCTCCAGGAAAATCCTGTGAGGCAAAAAAAATGTGAAGTCAAATTCTCTCAGGTAAATTTTCAAAATTGCAGCAATCCAGCCTTTAAAGCTTTCAGTGTACAAACTACCTGGCATAAATTAGGAAAAAAACCAAACCAAAACAGACAGCACTGCAACCTCAGCATCGGATCTCCTTTTTTAATGGAATGCAGACAGCAAGCTCAGCCCAGAAATGTGCAATAATAGAAGGACCTACAGATTATTTTAAACCACTGCTTCACATCCAGCCATAGATTACATACCAGAACACTTCAGCCATTTTCAAACAATGTGACCCCCGTTCAGTTACAGAAATCTAGTCTTCTGCATGAGTCCACTAAAGCCTTCAAAGCTCCATTATCTGCTTTGATGACAACTAAAAATATGTATAATGAATAGCAACGCTGCTTGCTGAAAACATCGCTAAAAATTGGTTATTTAATGTCAATAGCAGTTTTGTCTTTGCTGCCTCAGTTATACACTGGAATGCAATCCAGAGAAATCAGAACAACAGGTACCAGCTCTGAAGACAAAAAGGAACAGCAGCACAGATCACAGCTGAAATGGAACAATCCATTTAGCAGTCCAATGGCAACTAGTGCGAGGTAAGGCAGTCAGATTTAAAGTAATTTTTGCAAATGCTAGAGAGTCTGAAATAAAATATTCTGCATAAACAGAAGGGGTAGGGAATGCAACAATTTCTTTTTTAGCAAAGTGCTGATCTATACTCCTTAATGTAAGGAATTACCTTAAATTATTTAAAAATTCCTATACTTTCAGAATTCTTCTGCAATCTCATTTGCCATAGCTACCTCCCTTCCTCCTTTAGATGAAACACAATGTAGAAGTGCCAAAACATCACAGAAGATTAGATATGAGCTAAACGAAAGAGAATGAAAATATAGAAAATGGGTATGTATCAGTGAGTCTTAAACTTGTTGGACTATTACATCCCCTTTTCACCACTGAAACTGATCATAAATCTTTTCACTTTGCCTTGGAATACAGTTTAAAAACCAGTGTGTAGTACTAGTTTATACAAACACACCTACACAGGCATATTGCCTTCTTGGTTGTGATGCTGCTCGGGGTCAGAGTAAGGTCAAAAAACAATTCTCTGCTCTTTTCCAAAGTATACAATATCCAAGGACTTTCTAAATTGGGCTGAGATATTCACAATCATAAAAATTATGCAAAAAAACTACACCTTCACTGCAGCACTGAACAATTGTTCCTCTGAATCTGAACAACAGAGGAAAATGAAGTTGAATTGTTCTATTAAACCTGAAGTTTTACTGTATGGCACATAGTAAAAGTAATGTAGGGAGGAGACAGAAAAGTGAAGACAGGAGGGGAAGAGGCACAGCCCCACCTTCCACCAGTGAAAGCACAACTTCACCACAAGCTTCAGTTAATGAGAGCTGAGAAACTTATTGGATACTACAGAGCCCTCCATGAAAACCCTACAGAAAGTGATGAAAAAAAAAAAGCCTTGACCTGTTGATCTTTCTGTTTATTCCCTTAGTTATTCTGTAAGTCATAAATTCAAACCTCTTTCCTACTCTGTGTGTGCTGTGACTGTGAAGAACTGACAGCAAGCAAACGGCAATAGATCATCTGTGCTACCAACAGCACTGCAGCATTAGCTTTATCACTTTCACAAACTTCTAGAAAATGCAAAGTTCCAATGGGTGGACACACTTCTCTCAGGTCAACTGAAGATCGAAGTATTCTTATCTCCTCACTAATTTTAATGGTGTGTGGAGGCAAACAAAATCAGCCCAAAAGAGGGAAGTCTTGAAAGAAGACAGCTCCTCCTGTAAGCACAGAATTTCAGCAGCTGCAATCTCATTAACTACTATAAGTTTAGAAGACATTTTCTCTTAAGCCCTATGAAACTGAGTTTCAAGTATTCAGAAAGCAAACAGGAACAGTTTGTAGTGACTTTTGAGCTACAACCATTGGGAAACTAAAATAAGTAAGAGGGAAGCAAAAGAGCAAAGTTACATGATTTTGTGATTCATCAGCTTAGACAAAAAAGGAAAATATATATTTCAAATTTTTAAGGCTCCGAAATTCCCACTGAATGTACAAGCATGCTGCTTATCTGAACAACACATTGAAGGATTGTAGTCAGCAGTTACTGGCTGTCAGGCCAGTTCTTAAACCTCTGCTAATCCAAGCATATCTCTCACATGAATTATACATATTGGAGTAATATGCATCCAAATGTCTCATACATGCAAGTGTTTAAATAAAAATGAACCCTGACTCCTTTGCTACATAGAGCTACCCCTTTTTCAGTGTCTGTGCTCAGGAACAGAAATTGTGCAGTGACACCAGGTGTAAATTAGCTGAGGTTCAATGTATGCTACCAGGTAAGCATGTTTGAACTAAGAGGTCCCAGATGTTTATCCTGGGATAAGGGTTGAATTTCACAAGAGGATTAAGATGTTGTAAGACTGTGCTACCCACGGGAGGGACAGTCAAACAAATGATGGATCTGATCCAGCTAAATACTAACCCAGAAGAAAAGTAAGAAGCGTGTCTGCCCTCCCTACCTGCTCAGTGAACCCGCTGGCCGTGAGGCTACACAAGCAAGCAAAGACAGCAAACGCAGTCCCCGTCAAGAGCAGGAAAGAGGAGGCTTTCTCACTGGTGGCAGCTCAGGTTACACCGGCTGAAGCCAATTGTGAAGCCTTAAGCTTTAGGTCAAGTTACTGTAAATTGAGGTTAATCTAAATGCAAGCAATTGTCCTAACACAATCGCATGTTAATATTTTTGGCGCTGTGTTAGCAGAATGAGTTTTTGATGTGTTCCAGACAAAGCTGTTCTTCCTGAACTTAACAATGCCTAGAACTTCACTGCAGGACTTTCAACACGTTCTGTTTGGTCAATCTGAAGCTGAGATTTCACTATGACTATTACCCTATGTCAAAATACAACTTGCCCTGCTCCAAGTGGCTTGCAATAACCTAAGCCACTGTCTTTGAAAGGGACACACTTTCCATCAGAGCATTAAAGGTCATCAGAGGCTAGCAGTGCTTGAAGTGAAGAGTCTCTTCATTCCTTTCGGTTTGCTAAACTGAAACCTATTGTGCTGACTAGCTGCAAAAAGAGGTCAGCACAAAAACTCCTTGTCCTAAAGGATAGTAATCACACAGGCGCATCAAGTGCGAGTTGGTATGAAAAGGAGAAAACAAATGGGAGAGGCCTGTGGAGTAAGAAAGACACAGAGATCCACCCTTATAGGAAAAGGAAAATAAAAAGGGTTACACAATGACTCCTTCTATGATGCTTACTAAAGAGAGGGAGCATTGCTGGCCTGGGATTTAATTGTGGTATCATCCCTGTTGTGTATTTGCTACTGACTTTACCCCTGTGTGAGCAGGATCATAGCTTATTAACCAAAGAGATGCTTAATCCTACTCAGTCATCAGGCATGAGTAAGGGCTACAAGTATTTGACTTCTTGTGGAAATAAAACAAAACACCTAACAAATTATCTTCTTTTTTTCATCTTTGCCATGTCAGAGAAATAGACTTTTCCTATAGTATGAGTGATGAATTCCTAAGCACCGTAAAGTAAGTTGAATAGCAACATTACACAAGAAAGAACACAATAAATGTGCTCAGGTTTGTGAACATATGCACAAGTACATATTAAATACAGCAGGTGTAAGCTTTAACAAACTCCCCACAAGCCTGACAACATTATGTGGCACTCAGTTCCATTACTGGCATTATCCATGAATCACTAAGACAAATGAAGATGTTCCACTTTTCACTCTGGATACCTTTTTCAACAAAACAAAGAGACTCGGGTGGAGGGAGGAACTACTTTTCTGTGGTGGAGTATCTACCAACAAGGAAGACATATAACCAGATCTCCATAATTCTGGACATGTCATTCTGCCCCTACACAGGGGAAGTTGAAAGGACTGCCCTGCCCATTTTCCTTCCCTCAGGTGGAAGTGCAGTGTGATCATTAAATTCTGGAAGGCAGTGCACTAGCCCAGAATGGGTAAAGAGCAGGACTGGAAAATACCATGTGTTTCCAGCCATGTTTTCTCTGACTTTAAACTACTTCTGAACTGGCATAGTATGCTTTGGCAGGGGAGCAGAAAAGATTATCTAATAGGTTATTTAACTTCAGTTGCTAATTTCTCTGATCTAAATAATATTTCATGTTTAGGTGTTTAAAACACAATTTCCTACAAACTGGGTTTAGGATTAGAAATGAAGAGTAAGACAGTGGCTATCAAACCCACAATAATGCTAAATTTAAAAAAAGAAAAAAGTCTTGAAGAGCCTTAAAAATAGGAAAAAGTACTCTCAGCCTCTTTATAGTTCACAAGAGAGCTCAGACACAAATAAATGTGCTCTAGGAGACCAATGTGATAATTACACGTCACTGGACAAAAAATGCACAGGAAGAACAACAGTCACAGGGATAAGAAACAGAGGTGATAAAATTTGAAGTTATGTATTTGGCTATTATATACTAAATATACATTATTTATTCTATATATAATGTAGGTATATACACACATACCTACAACCTCTGAACCCCACACAATAACATGCATGCAGAGCGAAGAAGACTCTTGCACTGAAAGAAGGAAACTAGAAAGCAGATTACAGAGATTTACAAAAAACTAAAGAACTGATATAATGTGTTGATATTTCCTGGAACCAATCTAAAAATGAGCAGTAGAGTTTTGGATGAATAGCAAATTTTCCCAATACTTCCTCTGAAAGCCAGGCTGGTACAGCATTTTAATAATCCAACTCAAAATCACAGAAAACTTTGGTTTTTGCCAGGTTGAACTGGGGTGAGGGAGAAATGTCCTCACAGACATTTCTAAACTATTTTAATTTCTGTGCACACCCCAATCGATGCCTGTGTGTGAGCAAACTAGTTCTGTAACCCACTGTTCTCCTCAATAGAGGAGGTTGAAGAAGTTATAAATCCACGTATTTCAAAACTCAGCAAGCAAAAACTTTATAACAAGATGCAAACTCAGGGTAGATCAGCAACTCATGAAATAGAGCCAACTCTATGCTCCCACACCCCATTTTGACAAAAGGCTTCCATTGATAACCTCTTGTCAGTAGACTCCGTGTCCTAAACAGTGGAAACTGCACAGTGCCTTCTGTGAATTCTGGGAGGGAGGGTGCAAATTGTGGGGGTGACAAGAATCACTGTACAAACTGCATTGCTTGTACTCCATCCAGTGAAGAAAATCAGAGCGCATGTCTTTAAATAATTGTCTTCTAAAGATGTTTTGGGATTTTTTACCCAGCTTGCTGTAGGGGACTCAGCATTTATCAATACCAGCTTCTGGGAGGGTTTGTTGGGTGACTGGCTGCCTGGATTAAGCACATCTCCCCTCCCTTCTCAGCATCTCATACTTTGGAGGAGACATACACACACACACAGAGGGATTATATTTTCCTTTAATTTGCTTTGATTAAAAAAAAAAAATAAAAAAATAGAAAAAGCATTTCTTACTGTCCTCATTGTGTTTGCTGCAATTTAACCCCACAGTTTCTTTTCCAAATCATGCAATTTAATAATTTGAGGGAAAAATTGAATAATGATTTTTATGTGAAGAGTAAAGCAGTAGTAGATCTATGACTGTTCCACTGTAAAACTCTCTACTGGAGTTTACCAGTGAATAAAGAAAGGGAGAAAACTCTTAAATGTACTTAATTTTTATCTCATGTAAAAAAAAAAAAAATGTTGATTTGTTTTGCTAAATAAAAATTATGATGCACATAAACAGTTAAAATTATCACACTGTTACGATTAGTAGAAATTAGGAAGTTTGGGAGCTTGCATTTGGTTGTATTGCAAAAACCATAAATGTCTCAGAGATAATACTTCTCAAGTGCTTTAAAAAAAGTAGTTTCTTGGGAATTAAGTATTGCTTTCATGTTCCCATGGATGTTCCCCAGTGTTCTTAGACATTAGTCATAAATCACAATTAACAATTTACAAGTGAAACAAAGCCGATGATGTGTCTAGATTTTTGGCAATATTTGTATATTTTCTTTAAAAATTGAAAATGGGTATTTTTTGTAATAAGACAGTAGAATTTCTGGTTTTAAGATTAACAGCATAGGGCACATTGAGTATATTTAAATAGTACGAATATCATAGCACATGAATTGAGCTACAATGAATTTCATAGCAAACTGTCCCTTTACTAGGCCACTCTTAGCTCTTCAAATGTCCCAACCAGAAATAAACTAGTAACAGTGAGAGCTGAAACCGCACTTCCTCCTTTTGTTATTTTGTTTCTACAACTTTCACATTATAGCTTTGGCTTTCTATCCTACATTTTCAAGGAAGACCAATTACCTGCTTATCTAAAAATCCTGGCTTTAATGCTTCAGCACCGGGGCTTGGGAATAAGGGGAAAAAGGACAACCCACCACTAGCCTAGGCCTAATAGCACACGAACTGCCTTTGGAGCTGAATGGATGGGGACACAGCACACCAGAACGCTGCCCTGGAGAGAAGTCATTCGGATAATGTCTCCTAAGCCTCCAGCCCCTTTTCTGTATCTTGTGGAAACGACACGCGACAAATGATTTGAGGACAATTGGGCTGCCGAAAAGACAGTCCCTGCTCATGGGGTTTAGGGAGCGACTTTGTTGGCTGCCCCGGGAGTAGGTTAGCCGAGGCAAAGTACCGTGCTGCAGTGTGTATTTAAAAGACTCGATCCTGAGGAAAGGAGCCAGAAGGAAGAGAAACATGGTTATGCCTCACTGGTAACATCAGGAAAGCAGCAAGATGTCAGTGAGGTCGTTCTACTTCCTGTTTGCGAAGTGCACACGCACACATTCCGCCACCCCCGCCGCTTTGTGCAGCTCCTGCCCGCGCTCCCCCCGGCCCCGCTCCCTCCACATCCCCGCCTCCCGGCTGGCCTCGCCGGGAGATGCGCCGAGCTGCCGGGAGCTGCGCTCCCGAGGCCAAGGAGGCGGGGGCAGCTTTTGTCTGCCGCTGGCGAGGCGATCCCCACCTCCAGCCACCGCACCCTGAAGGAAGCGGGGCTGTAGAGCGCCCAGCAGGGCAGCGCCGGGCTGCGCGGCGTCCGGCAGGGAAAGCGCTGCCCGGCACCGAACCGGCACTGCGGCCGGCGTTGGGCAGGCTCGGCGCAGCCCCGCAGAAACACAAGGCTCCCTCCTCTCACGTACGAGCTGTTTTGGGGGACCTCCCCCGGCGAGGGCCGGCAGCAGCTGCCGCCCTGCCGGACCCTCCCGCACAGCCGCGCCTCCCCGCGCAGCTGGGGAAGGCGAGAGGGAGGGACGTGCGAAGCTTGTTAACCACACGCTGCCATCGCACCTCCTCCCCTCCTCCTCCTCCTCCCCGGGCTCCACCGCCCATTGTGCGCCCGGCAGACGGCGAGGTCCCAGCCGCCCCGTGCACGCCCCCGAGCGCCGGGCACTCCCGCCCCGCCGCGGGGACACGTCAGGACACACACGCGTGTCCCCCGCGGCAGAGCCGCCCGCCTACCCCCGCCGGCCGCCACGAACGCCACCAGTCCCCCCACCAGAACCGCTGGCGGCCGTGACCGGCTATAAATAAGGCTCTGCCGGAGCCCAGGGCCCGGCTCCCCCCGCACCTCCTCTTATTATTCATCACCGGCGCAGCCTGGGAGTGGGAAACTCCGCTTCCTACTTGCCGCTACGCTCCTGCCGGCTCCGCCCCCCCCCCCCCCCCCCCCCCCCCCCCTCCTCTCCTCTCCTCGCTAAGCTCCTTAAATCCCAAGGAAACTTTGGGAAGCGATTCAACTCGCGTGGGGAGCCAGGATGCTACACGCCGGGGCAGCCCAAGCGAGGAACCTGCCCAACTTTTCCTCCAGCCAGCAGTCCAGCCTGCGGAGTCACCTTCCACCTTCCTCCGCGGCGGGATTTAAAGGCGGCCACCCCCCTGCACGGAGAAGCCGTGGCGCAACACGCACGCACGCACACACACACAAAACCCTCCCCCAGCTCTCGGCAGCCCGCGGCGCACGCCTGGCACCGCTCCTTCCCCCTTGCCCCAGAGCAGTTCTACCCTTCCGACGTGCCGGGGGGGATGGGGGGAGGAATTGTCCGCTCCCTGCACCCCAGTCCGTGAGAAGTTGCGAAGCGTCCCGGCAGCTCCCGCCTGTCCGTCCCGCCAGAGACCCTGACACCGCCAAAGTTGAGTCAAGCCCCGTTCTCCCTTGATAAGCTACAGAGCCGACCTCCAGCTCATCCCGGCGAGCGACGCGGAGTGGGCAGCCACCCCTCCGCCCCTGGGCCCGCATCCCCTTACCATGATCAGTGTATGGTTCCTCTGCTCCGCCGTGGCGGGCTCAGCATCTTGCTGCTGTTTGCTCTGATGCTGTTGCTTGCTGCTGCCGCCGGTGCCCGTTTTCTTGGCCCTCTGCTCCAGGGTCCGCTGGTAGAGGCTCACCGTGTCCCTGCGCTCCAGCTCCAGCTGCTCCGCCTGGGCTTGCTGGTACCTGCTCTCGCAGTTGACATGGTGCCGCCGGCAGCCCTCGATGCGCTGCCTCAGCCGCTCCACCACCGTGCTGTGCTTGGGAATGCCGCCGCTATTAGCGTTATTGTTACCGGGAGCGGCGGCAGGAGGGCCGTGGGGAGTGCTGTTAACCCCGATGCCGGCCCCGCTGAGGCTGCTGTTCAGGTTATTGTTGATGCAAATACTGCTGCCATTCGCGGTGGCAGCGGGGGCTGCAAAATCCCCCATCCTCGTCCCCGTGCACACTATTTTGGAAGAACTTTTTCTCCTACACTTCACACACACAGTCTCCTCTGGGGTCCTGATGGGATACTTTTTAGAGAACCGGGGAGGGGGGGGAAGGGGGCACCATCATGTATCAGGGAAACAGCGATCCCAAGCAAATGTTTCTCTTTTCCCCCAGCCAATCCCTCTCGAGAAGCTCCAAAACATTAAAAAGAGAGAGGGAAGGGGGGAGGGAAATAGAGAAGGTGCTGAAAGGTTATCGCCAGCAACACAACCAACAAACACACACACACACAAACACACACACACAAAAAAAAAAGCACAACAAACTAAGCAGCAACAATTCGGGTTAGCAAACTCCAGGAGATATCAGACCAGTTCCTTTCCTCCTCTTTCTTTTTTATAATCCATTATTTCAAAACAGATTCCACGAGATTTCCGGAGATTTTGCCAAAAGCCTTCTCTCCCCATGGATAAGGAGAAACACGCGCCCCTCCACATGCATACACATACACACCCGTTCACACGCACGTTCGCACACACATACACGCACACACATACAAGCACAGTCACACGCTGGACACACACGGCACACTCACTCGCACTCCACGGCATCAAAAGACAGGCAAAGCCGCTTGCTTATTGTATTTTCCTTCTAGAAAAAAGTTTTGGTGTTTATGCCGCACCGCGTTCGCAAAGTACTTTGGCTGCTCGGTTGCATTTCAACAGGAACCTAAATAGCAAATCCTCGGGCTGGGGGAAGTAAACACATGAACAATCCGGACCGAGCTGGAGAGAAAAAAAAAAAAAAAAGTAGCGCTCTGAAGTCTCTGCCAAACGCCGAGCTGATGCAGCCTAGCGCTTTGCTCTGTCGTGCTGGCTGCTGCTCCTCCTGCCACCATCACAATGATCAAATGCTCTCCTCCTCCACCTCCTCCTCCTCCATGCCAGCGGAGTGATATCAGGACAGGAGCGCTCAGTAAACACCGCAGCAGCAGCAGCAGCAGCGGCGGCGGCGGCGGCGGCGGCGGCGGCGGCGGCTCCTCTGGGCCGTGAGGCAGACCCGGGGACAAGGTGCAAAACCCGGCACGGACGTGGCCCAGCAGGAGCGGACATGGCGCTTCCCCGGTAGCGCTCCCGCCCGGCGCGGAGCGGGGCCCGACACCTGCCGGCCCCGCGGTCTCTCGGCACGGCGGGGCGGGCGGTGTCTGCCGGCCGGCGCACCGTGCCCGTGCTCGGGGCAGGGCTGCCGGGGCTGCCGGGGCTGCCGGCGGGCTCCGGGGGGCGCAGGCAGGCAGGCGGCCGCAGCCCGCGGCCGAGCGGCGTGTGCCGCCTTTCCCTTCTGTGTCAACTGTTGCATAATGAATGGGAGCGGAGCGCGGAGCCCTGCGCCTCCCCGGCACGGGGCTGAACTTTCTATTTTAAACAACAGAAGAAACATGACACGCTGGGCAGCAACATTTTTCCGAGCCAACGGTGGCTGCCTCCATATAGAGCGCGGGTGATTAATGGATCAAGAATAATATCCCGGGAATCTAGTTTTAAACCATTTTGCAGACAAAGCTATTGCATCCTCAATTGTCATTGACTGTTATTTTCTACATAGCCCTATGAGAAATGCACTTCTAATTTTTTTAATACATCCATATAGAACAGAATTATCTCAGAGAGACACCCGTGTTCTCTAACATGCAGCTGATATCAAGAAAATTGGGAACTCATGCATTAGTAATGTAATCTGATTTAAGTCATCTTCATTTTCGCCATTGCAGGTTAGCATAGGGTACTATTTCTAAGAATACAGCGGCCAAGAGCACTCTTTGTCTTCTTTACGTGCTTCTTTAAGTGAGAAGTTTGGGGCTGATTTCATGCCTATTGCCACAATTCATGACTATGTTGAGATTGAACATAATAGTGGACAAATAAAAATAGTAATTAGTACCTTTCCTACTTTGGGATTAACAGACACATCTTCCCCACCCAGAAAAAAAAAAAAAAACAAAACCAAAAAAAACAACAAAACAAAAACCCAAAACTTTTGTAGTATCAGTTTGAGAACCACAGTGAAGGTACTTAAAGTTCTTCATGATCATTGATTACTACTTTATCACAGAACAAGCAGGGGGGAATTACAGCTCTGCTCAGAAGCAGTGTAAGAACGCGGGGAAACTGCAATACTGAGTCAATTATAGAGATTCGTGCCTCTCTTAATTTGGAGACGGGGGATGTGTTGTAATCTCTCCAGTAACTATTGAATTGGATAGTTAACATTCAATGTAAGAATAGAAAGAGGAGGAAAAAAGAAGGGGGAAAGGGATTTGAGGTTTTAAACTACTATTATTAGTAGTAGTAGTAGTAGTATTAACAATAATAATAATTAAAAAATTGAAATGGGAAATGTAATCAGGCCAGGGAGGGAGAGGGGCTGTGAAGTACGTTTAACTTAGAGCGAGTACTTTTTGGATTCCTCCGCAGTGCCCCCTGCAGCCCGCAGCTCGTGTGCTGCAGTCTGGCTCCACAGAGTGCTGGGCTGCACTCGAGTCCAAAAAAAGAAGTGTTTCTTTCACCCACAGGGTCAGAAATACATGTAAAAGCAGTGTTCTTCTTACACACCACTGTAATGCTTTTTCGGTGCATTTTACAGTTCTCTTCTTTTCCTACGACTACAGTTAATAGTATTTTCTAATCTCTATGAAGTCACACAAACACAACTTCCAGTATATCACTTTGGCAGCTGTCGATGTGGTAATTTTTAAGTGTAAGCTGTATTACTATAGAATTTAATTTCAGTCTATTAAAAATGTAGGGATTTTTTATCTCTCGGCTAGCTATCTTGGTTCTGCCAGGCTGTACAGCCCAAGGGCAATGATTTGAGTAAAAGAAGTTTTGGAGCATTCAGTGCTTAGTGTTAGAAGTTTTGCAAACAAATGAATCACCAGTATTGTGGAAATAAAATCCCAACCAACCAAAGAAAGGAAGAAAGAAACAAAACACAAAACTCCCCCAAGAAAACCCCTCCATGTGAATACATTCAAAAACTTTGATTCTGGTTAAAATCAGGTTGTTGAGGCTAAAGCAAAGCTGAGCAAATATATATCTATTTCCCCACTCATTTTAACATCACAGTGGTGATTCTTGCATTATTCTACTGTACAATCTTTTATAAGATAAGGCACTCCTATATCTAAAGCAGATCAACAGAATCAGCATTTCATTAAAAACCGGAAGTTGTCCTCAGTTATTTTACAGCTGTAATCCAGCACCTAAGAGCTAAGTAAAAAATTTTCTTCTGATGGGAGGTTTCTCTTTTAAAGCCAAATATCGAGTGGCCATTGTAAAATAACATAATAGAGATAAGATTTCACAGTTAATTTTTTAAGGACACTTACATAAACAATTTCCAGCTTCTAAAAAGTAAAGTAAAATGAGCTATTTGGTGAACTATTTAAATTCAATTTTTGAGAAGGCCAACACTTTTGCTAAGCCTCTGAGTCTGAAAAAATAATAACAGGACACAAATCCCTTGTATTACAGCCTAAGCAATGCAAGAAATAGAGAGATCTCAATTTTTTTCTAACTACTGATTATTGTCATTAAAGCAAGGTTCTTCACAATCTTGGCCAAACAACTCTGTTCTGTAGTCAGGCACAAGCTCAGACTCAGTCACGATCATTTGTGCTCTTACTTTTATGACCATGGACTTACAAAAACCTCTTCTATAGAAATTCACTTTACTTGCACAAATCTGTTTATTTGCTTTATAACCTTTTTTTTTTTTTTTTCTGTTTGCACATAAGCTTTGGAATACTATCTTCACAACTGGAATTTGAAAAGAAACAAATCTATCAGAATTCTAAATTATCTAAGATGAACTTGCTGATGGCAGCAGTAATGCCTACCAATATCAGCAGACAGGACATTAATTACCAGTTACAGAAGAAGATTGCTTGGTGAGAGATCTATTCAGTGAGTTACGATTTTGAGAAATTATACAGCACAGGCCTGATCTGTGAAAACATACGCAGTATGAAAATACAGCATACGTTCTCAAGATGATTTTCATGACAGAGATCTGTCTAATTAGGAAGGAACTATTTTAATGCTACGATATGAAAAAGCCCAGCTGGGAGAGGAATTTAGAGGAAGACACAGAAACATGACTGTTAAGCTGACAGCAAGTGCAGTCTAAGCATGTTCCAATGACAGCTTCTAAAAAAAAAAATTTCATCTCAGCATTTAATCAATAGTGGTTTCAGAAAAAGCACAGCCTTACAGATAATCTAGCTAGTCATACTAGTAGGAGGGGCTCCATAAAAAGTACATAAAATATGCCTTTGCAGAGTAACATACCACTCTCTTTTGGTCAACTGAGCTAGAGAGTTATTCAGTCAATGGGCAACATGAAAAATATCACTGTGTGGACAAACGGGAATCCCACTCTATTAGAAACCACGCTTTAGTTCCCGGCATTGCCAGTCAGGTTGGAAACTCCAATCATTGTGACAGCAAGTTTCAAATCATCCTGGGCAAGAGATTAACCTTCAGAGTGGCCACCTGTGCAGAAACCTTTCTGAAAGCTCCTACTATAATTAAATGGTTTATGTCTGAATCAGTGGATGACATGATGAAACAGGCTTCTGCTGGAAGGCAAACCTAGAGGCAACCACACAATGTGTTCACTGAGTAACTCTGAACTCCTTGGGTCTGCAATATGCATTTCTTACATATTGAAAAGGGTTTCAGAGGATTTCTGCTGAATGTTCTCTTGGACACAGTGCTACCTAGCAGCAAATTAGATGTACTTCCATTACTACCACAAGCTACTGAAGTGCATGTTGCCTAATACATCTGTGATCAAAAAAAGAATAATAATGTCATTTGGAGGAAAGTTAAAGCAAAGCCGTATATTGAGGGTTCACTGAAAACTAAAAACCCCACAACTTCCATGAATGAAGGTATCTGTGAAATCCAAATACAGCACGGCAAAAATTCTCATGACAGTTGGGGTGGCCACAAGCTACAGCTGTCAGACCATCCAGAACTGAAGGGATTCTTCAAGGGATGAACTGAGTCTGGGGAAAAAATGTTGCTCTAAATAGTTAAGAAGAAAGTCATCAAAGCTTCAGAGGAACATAAGAACAAAACAATAAAGGGAGGAAAGGGAAGCAACAAAGAAAATCAGAAAGCAAATTCAAATTGCAAAAGGCAGAGATGTAAGGCACTGCAGAAGAGGAGTGATCACTCTGTATAAATATAAACAAAACCAAAACACCCTCAAAACAGATTTTCCAGCTTGTACAGGTCAAGTTGTAGAACATGGGAAATCCAAATCAGAATTTTTACAAAATCTTTCCAGTTGTGACCAACACTGAAAGTCCCAATTCAGCAGTTATTCAACAGGACAGATGTTGCTATTCAACAAGAAATTAACCACACACTCACGGCAAATCTTCACAAAGAACAGAGGAAAAAGAGGAAGTTTATTATGAAACTTTGATTTATATATCATTGCAAAAATGTCCAGGGATTGGAAGAAAAGGTTGCCACCTCTCTGACCACACTGGTCAATCCAAAAGTCCATCAATTCTCGCTTCCTCCACAGAGGAATGCAAAAAACAATTGCTGTTTACAGAAACACGTGTGGGAACTGACTCCAAGAATTCGAAAACATCAGAGGCTAAAAAGAAAACATGCAAGAAGCAGGGCGACAGACAGGCAAATGGATTGAGATACACACACACACCTAAGTACTCTGCTGAACGAGGGCTGGAAAAATATGGGGAAGGAATGCAAAATGTTGATTTGTTCTCTCCTGTTCTGACTACAGAAATGCCACAATAAGAACACAAAGCAGAAAAGTAAATGCCACGAATGGGCACTGTTGTCCACACACTATCCTGTCAGATTAGTATTATTACCATGCATCTTAGTTTAGGAAGAAATCAGAGAATTCATTCTGATGTGCCACAGTATGTCCTTCTGTTAATTTGAAGGTCTAGTTTTGATGCTAATGGCTGTAGGAGATACCCATGGAGACAGTGAGCAGAGAGCTTGAAGGCGGAAAGGAAAGTCATCACTCAGGCACAGGCCTCATCTCAGCCTTTGATTTGTTACACGGATGTCAAGAAAATAACTAGGGGAGGCAGGGGAGTGAGAGGATACATTGAGAAGAAAAGACACTAGGAAAAATCTCAGAGAGATGATTCTGGAGATTCCTTGAAGCTTTCATGAGAAATATCCATGAAGGAACTTAAATTTCTTTAGTCATTCTTAAACTGAGTAGCCCACTGCTTCTCAGTAATGACTGCCTCATTTCAACTGAATAGCCCGAATTCACAGGGCAACAAACAAAAAAAACCCTAACACTGAAATCAAATGCCCAACTTTGGCAATGAGGAAGCAGTCAGGGGATTTTTTTTTTTTCTCTAAGGCAATTCCTGAATAGATATTAGCCATTTATAAGAATTCCAGTGTGAACATGATCACTTTGAATTTTTTGAACCAGAAGATAGACTGAAGCTACTGAAAACTATCATTCATCCTCCTTCATATGGGAAACCGAAAATTGTTCTGCAATCCTTGGCATAAGGAATCAAGTTCAACATTCAAATAGGAACATTTTTATAAATTCTTAAATTACAGAGAACTAGAAATAAAGGGTAATTTTCCATAGTGGTAATTTTTTGTAAGTTCCATCTTCAAGAAAAAGAAATACAGTATTTTTCTCCCTAGGCCAATGTGCTGGCTGTCAACAGCGTGGTTTCATTGAAACTGCTAGAATTTACAACTTACAAATAAAGCTTTATATCACATACATTTACAAACCCATATTGAAAGTACATCACTGAGGTTGTAGCCCTGCAGTGAGTTTAAAACCACCAAAATCAAAGCATTTGTGAAATCTTTCATTGGCTTCTTTGCACAAGCCACAGCATGATGAAGTCTTCAGATACATCATTACACACTGTTTTTCCACAGGGTGTTTGTTTCATTCTGTACACGGAATTGTCAGTGTTCACCAGTGAGGAGCATATTTAACACTTTTTTTTCCCTTTAGTTCCTCATATCACCTCATGTGTATTTACTAATTTAAACCCTGTTCATAGACATTCATTTCCTAAGAATGGCTACCACTCCTGCTCCAGAATGTTTCATTTGTACCAATAAATTGATTTATACAATTCATGGCAAGTGAGAAGGCAATGCTCTTACATTGGAGAGTGGAGACTGAGAACAAGGAAATTAAGCTTAAGAGGTTTTGCTAAAAATACCCCAATTGAGCTGTTTTTTTTATAAAGGATTACACAACTCAGAGCACACTATGTTTTATAAGAGCAGCCCACATCAACTTCAGTTGAATCTGTAGGTGCTTAGCATTTCCGACAGGCAGAATCCTGTTCTCAAGTCAGGTACCTGGAGAATGAGGAATGCAATTAATGATCATCTGCAAGAAGCAGAGTTTGTTTGTACTGAGTAGCATCATGTAAGAAAGCTCAAACATTTAATCTCAAACACATAGAGTTCAGTGAATTACAGGCAAAACCAGAATTAGACTGGAAAGAAAATACTACATGCTGGTTTTCAGTAATATTTTAAAAGAAATCTTTTTGCTCCGCTTTTTCTGTAGACACACCTTTCAAATAGGTTTTGCTGCAGCTAAGTCAAAACATGCTGTGTTTAGAAAGTACTTCTCAGGGAAAGTTTACCTGAGGCCAGAAAATGCTAAAGATATAAGACATTAGGATAACAAGAAAAACTGTAAAAGGATACAGAAATAATCCCTGATCATGCTTCATCATATCAACCAAAATAGAAAACAAGTAACTATTAGCTGCATTAAAAACCAAGCCTGTGTTCAGGTTATTTCCAGAATCGTGGAAGTTACTGGACAACATTCTTCAGAAGTCTAGGACGCCTCCAATCTTAGCTCAGGCTTGCAGCTAATGAAGAGTTTGCAGCAAACAACAGCTGATTAGATTCCAGTTAGACAGGGAAAAAATCCTTCTCATAGTATGAATAGTGAGACTTACATAGATTACTTATGAAGCCATTGAGTCTCCATCATTGAAAGCTTTAGGAGTTGGTTAGACAAATTTGTCACTGAGGACACCAATGTAATTGATTTTGCCACGGAACAAAGTGGTAGATTAGGTTCTTAAAGTTCTTTCTGGTCCTAAAATCTCATAACAATACATTTACTTAAGAAGCTTGAAAACCATGAATATATTCAAGCTGTTAATAACTTCATTTATTTAATTCTGACTTTGGTGTACAATGAGAAGGTTATATATGAACTGTGAACTTACTGGTTAAGACTACAGGTCCATCTAGAACAGTGCTCCATCTCTCACAATAGCCACAGGAGTGAACACTCAGGAAAAACCAAAACAGTGTAAGGACATACTGCCTCCCAGCCTTCAAACATTTTTCAAGTCAGGTTATGTGATTTATGTAGTTAGTGGAGTCTACAGCATCTCTTCCAAAGTTTTTCCAATCTCTCCTTGCATCTTTACAAATTCCTTGATACAGAAAGTCATTTGAGGAGTACCGCCACAGGTCCCCATAGGCTGTCTGAAGAACTAGTTCCTCTGGTTTGCTTTGAATGGAGATCTTACTATCTTCCATTATCCTTCATGCTTGTATTAGAAGAGTCAGGAAAAAGTCAATCCCACTCTACTTTTTTCCAGACCTCTCAGTTCTGCAAACCCCTTCTTAGTTTCCCACTATTTCATGTGTTTTTCCAAATAAGATCCTTGGATATTCAATGGATGGGGTCCCTTGCATGTTGTAATGGCCAGCACAGTATACCTCTGACTGTCCTTGGTCATCTCTGAATAATTTCATTTCTGGAGTATCCTGTCCTAGATTAATGGACCAGAACCCTGGATTTTATAGTAGCATATGGACTTGACTTGAACAGACTTACAAAATCTTTCTGATCTGTTCTCTATTTACTTAATAATTTATAACCTTTTTTTTTTTTTTGTCTTGAATTACTACTGCTAAGTGATATTTTCATGGAACTGTCAATCCTAATGCAAAGGTCTTGATCCTGAAGACCTTTGTGTCAGCTTAGAAATTATCCAAGATGTGTAGATGTGATTCCTCCCCAAATGTACCACTCTACAATTATCTATACTGAATTGCACCTTGTATTTTCTACAGTTAATCTTCCTGAAGCTATGCAGTCTCCCTCATCCTTACTGCCTTGCATAACCTCCTATAGCCAGCAAAGTTTTGTCACCTTGCTGATAACCTCCCGTCTTCAGGACATTTAAGAATATACGGAATAGTATGGAATTCTGCCTGTGTTCTCCCTCCTGTGCAAGAACTGACCATTTTCTTCCATCCAATCATGGTCTATCTTATGTTCCCATCTTTTAAATCATATTCTCATCCATTTCAGTATCTTCCTTCTTAGGCCAGTTACGGTTTTGTGTTGCTTGATTTTTCTAAAACACCTTAATTAAAAAGTTCTATCAGACATCTTTGAAAACTCTGAGTTGACTGTATCAGTCAGATGAACCTAGTTTATATATCTCTGACCCCTTCAGAAGAACTCTGAGAGCTTTATTAACTCTCAGTGATAATATTTATTCAGGTAGGTATCAATTCTCTCTCTTATAATATCTAGTCATTCACCTGGAACAGATGTCAATTTTAAGTTGCTGGATACCCTTGAACCTTTCTTAATGATGGACATCATTTGACACCCGATTTTCAGGTACTGAGGAATAGTGAAGAGACATGTTACATGCTGCTTTTAGTAGATATTTCATCCCTGAGTTCTCTTAGAATCTATGGGTAAATCCTTAAGATCCTGGAGATTCATCTGCATTCACCTGCCTTTTGTACCATTACCCCTTCCAGGTATTTCAGTTTCAGAGACAGTCTCTGCCAAGTTCCCTGAATACCCCAAAAGAGCTCTGGAAGGATAATTTTCCTGATTTCTTTGTGTTGGGTTTGTGTGGCTAGGTTTTGGTAGAAGGTTTTGGGGCTACTGGGGTGGCTTCTGTGACAAGTTGCCAGAAGCTTTCCTTATGTCTGATGGAGCCAATGCCAGCCAGTTCCAAGATGGACCCACCACTGGCTAAGGCTGAGCTCATCAAACTCTACAAAACTGTAGCCATAGAGAGGAGTGAAAATATGTGAGAGAAACCTCTCTGCAGACACCAAGGTCAGTGCAGAAGGACAGGGAGCAGCTTTTGCCCGTGATGGTAATGGGTGAGCTCTCCCTATCCTTAATTCATGAGCCTTATATTTTCTCTCCCCTGTCCAGATGAGGAGGGCTGTGATAGAGTAGCCTTGGTGGGCACCCGGCATCCTCTCTGGGTCATCAAACCCATCTTCCACAGTGAACAAAGGATTTAAATTGTTCAGCTTCTCTCCAGTGGCTTTGTCCTCCCTGAGAATTTAGTTTATACTCTTGTCATTTTCAGACTCACTGACAATTTTTTCCTTCCTGATGGACTGAAAAAAAGAATATTAACCAATTTTTAACTCTCAGTAGTTAGGTCTCAGACTCACAATAGTTATAAGGGTATATTTGTCATTTTGTTTGGTTTGGTTGGTTTGGTTTTTCTTTCATTTGGATAGCTTTTGGAAGAACACCTTCTTTATTTTTCTTTGCTGTTTGGCCATGATGACTTACTTGTACTTCAGGAGTGTTCAGTAAATAGTGTGCATTGGCACTCTGCTGACTGTTTGGTGTCCTTCTGTAGTCTTCATCTTGCCTTTATGGATTTAATTGTCTTGTGTGGAATTCTTTGTCTGTTCTTGGTAAACTTTCTCATTTTCACATAGAAAATGTTCATGTTGAAATTAACACTACAGTAGTGGACATTTTGACCTCTATAGCTCCCCAAAGATATAGAATCCAAGGGTGTTAGGTCATTCTTAAGAAGCAATCCTAATGTTCAGGAAGATATATATGCATATATGCATATATATGCTTATGTATGTGTGTATGTATTCATTATAATGAATACACAATTATAATTGTGCAAATTATATATATAGGGCAGATGTGGCTGGTAAACAGACAAACTACTGCAAAAGGACTTCTGGTTTTCTTGGGTTTAACCAGACATAATTGAGGGTTCATTTGTGTCTGTTCTGATTCCTGAGTTTGCCTGAAATATACACTGATAATAATTAGCATTTATTAGCATGTGGTTCTCAGACCTTTCTGAGTGTCATTACTCCTCTTTGCAGAGCATTTATGAACCACAGAACAGAGAAGTGGCAAAAGACAGTACCTGTGATTCTTCCTTTCACTCTGCTACCTATATTGGCATCTCCTCTATTTATTAAGACCCCAAACTTCATAAACTACTGGGGACATTGCTTTCAAATTGCTGTTATAATTGTAGTGGATTTTATGTGGTAAACATGCCCAGATGAGGTGTTTACATCCTTATTTCCAGTCCCTCTTTCACCTGTTTATAACAAATATTTGTGTTGTATCAATGTAACAAAGAGTGATTTTCATGCAACAGCTATTTCAAGGTGACTGGTTTGCTTTTTAAGTATGTTTAGTATTTGATAGCTCATCAAGGCATTCTGATTGAATAGGATAATACAGACACAACATTCACGTTGCTGGGCCTTTGAGCTCATCGATGTTCCCTTGACTTATGTGGGACATGTTCTAGAGAAATCCAGCACCACCTACCAAAAGCACTAAAGAACTCTCTCTGCAGAAGTACATAGTCTGTAAAAAAAACCCCCGTAAAACAAGAAATAAATAATAGCATTTTTAACTTTTCCAGGGTATAGCATCAATACCTATATGTATAGATTTTTTTTTTTTACTTAGTTCTTGTCTGGTGAAATATACAGTCATTCATTTTCCACTTCACCTAACTCTCATTTCTCCTATTAATCTGTTACTGATCCAGTTTTTTAGCAATACTTTGATACCAAGGCAAGTTTTGTGTCACATATCATCTCAAGCTGGAATATTCAACAGCTACTCCCTTAACCCCACATTACCAGTTTTGTCCCACATGCAGCTATGCACATTGCCAGCCAAGAAAAATGGTGGGGTTTCCTTGGTGTTTAATGGCATACTACTTCAATTTCTATGTCAGTGTCACACCATTGGGTGGATGTACATATTAGGGGGCTTTATGTACATAAGGACACCTCATGATCCACCAAAACTAAGTTGCATATTGCATTTATAAAAGCATCTAGCTTTGTGCAGATAGGAAAAAAAAAACAAAAAAACAAGAAGAGACCTCAAGATTATAGAGTATCATTCCATAAAGTGCAAAGAACTGAACTAGCAGAGCTTATTACTCAACTGTTCATGTCATTTTGTTAATAAATGAAGAGTCCAGTAGAATGCATACTAGCTCTACAGGCTTATATTTTGCACATCATAATTTTACAGCAGTGACACTAACAAGCCAAAAACTGGATACAAGGTTTCTCCATTTTTCTCTCTTATGACTCAGAGAACTGTCACCTCTCCCACATTGCCTGGTACAGTAATTACACTGGAATTTCACCTCCAAGACATAGTAACAGTAGAAGTTTGGTACTCTACCAATATTTAAAATTCCCTCACTGTCCTTGCTAACATACTGATTCTTTGCTGTGCTGAATCAGCACAGCACTGAAAAACAATCTCTCCTCTTAATCACTGACAGAAAGCTGTGCCTTCTCAAGGGCAGAGTCAACAAACAACAGGATTAGAGTAGAATGTCAGTAGCTGTATCAACTCCTATAGCATCATTTTAAAATTATCTAAAATCAATAACCTTTCACTTCTGGAGCATGAGGTTCAATTCTGCATTCAGCCATGCATGAAAACATGTCACCCTTGCTTTTGCATGTTTTCTTTCTGGCCTTCTGATTTTTTCAAATTCCTGGAGTCAGTTCCCACACGCATCTCTGTAAATAACAATTGTCTACATTCCTCTCTGGAGGAAGTGAGAATTGATGGACCTTTGGTTTGACCAGTGTGGTCAGAGAAGTGGTAACCTTCTTTTCTAATCACTGTTTCACTTTTGCAATGTTATATAAGTCGGAGTTTCATAGTAAACTCTCTTTTCTCTCTCCTCTTTTGAGCTGTTGTATGTGTGATTCCTTTCATGTCGTATTGCAACATGTGGTGACTCCAAGTGAAGGACAGCCATGGGTGAGGTCATTTCAGTTTCTCTTCCTTCTTTCCTCCTTGGGGAAGATGTTGTGTGCTAGCAATGGCGACCACACAAATGTGTTTTACAAGAGGATCGCTCGTACTGGAGCTCTGGCCGGGGTTTCTAGACAGAAATCATATCCCTGTCTCCAAGAGTGAGTTTAAACACTTGCTCCTGTGGGCCCGGAGAAATGGGTTTTTTCAGGACTTTAAAAGTGTTTTTCTAGAAACATTTGGTCTCTGGTTGGAGTCCGCCTTACAGGGGTTCTCTTTGCTGATTATAATGAGGATGTGGAGAGACTTTTGGTCCTCTGGCAGGCAGTGGACCTGGCTTTGGAGGTATATTCCTCTGGCTCCTCTCAGAACTCCTTGGCTTTGCAGAGTTCCCAAGAGGATCTCTCTGTCTCGGATGTGAATGAGGGGGAGGAGGGGGATTTTGGCTCTCTCCATGAGGCAGGGCCCTCGCCTGCCCCCCGTGGGGTTGCGCTGATGGGTGGAACACTGTGGGTTCCTGACGGCCCCGAGGGATCGGCTCAGCCTGTTCCCCCACCCCTTGCACCACAGTGGCGGTGCGAGGAGGAACTGCTCTCCCTCTGTGCCTTCCCAGTGCTGGGGAATTGCAGGGGGGCCCTGGCTCAGCCTCTGGCCCTGATTGGGTCTGAGTCTGTGGCCATGCTGTGTCCGCACTGTGGTAACTCTGCAATGTATCCCCTGCTGCAGCGAGGGAAAGGTCCAGCGCTTCACCGCCACGGAGCCTCAGCTTCTGTGCAGCCTGTCGAGCGTGTGCAGGTGGTGGAAGCTGCCGGAGAGGGGGCGTTGATTGATTTCTTGTCCAGCCCCGTCAGGAATGGCAGTCAACCCATCCCATTCTGCTCTGGGGGGACGATGCATGCGATTCGATACCCGGTGAAGGGTGGGACCCTCTTGGGAGCGGTCCTGAACTCTGCTCCCCCCCGCATTGGCCCTGCCAGGCACGGCGGATGGTGGTGCATGAGCAGCAGACACACGGAGCGTGGAAGCGGCTCCAGCAACAGCATCTGTCTCTGCGTCCCGCTTCCTCCCCCACGCCTGAGGGGGGTGGACCCGGGGTGACCCCACTCTGCTCCGCACCGAGCGTGGGCTCTACTGGGACAGCTGTGGCAGGAGTCGGGAGACAGGATGCAGAGCATGAAGGGGAATCGCGCTCGGACGTAGGTTTCTCTCCAGACCCAGGTGCCGAGGGGAGTTTGTTTGGCCGGTTCATGGCCAGCACCCACAGCTCAGCAGACACAGTTGTAGTAGACTCTGGTGGGACGCACAAAGTCCCCCTGAGTGCCTTTGATTCCTTGGGTGGAGGCAGGAGTGCTCTTCCTATGGGGAGATCGAGTGCCATCATCCAGGGCATGATTGTGCACATGGGGTTGACCGAGGCGGATTTTACGGGACAGAATTGTACAATGGTATTCATGTCCACCTCCCCTGTCACTATCCTGAAAGGAACAAAGATTGCTCAACTTGTGCTTTTTGAGTCTTCTGTTCCTAGGGCGGTTGATCGGGCACGAGGAGAAGGTGGTTTTGGATCCATTGGCTCTCCTCCAGTTCACTGGGCCACTGTCCTGACTGAGGACCATCCCCATGGTGCAAGAGAAGCTCTTCCCAAAGCTTCCTGGAAGCTCCATGGACCATGTGCTGCAGACACACAAGGTGGAGCTGTGTCCTGCCACTCTCCTCGAGGAAAAGCACTTTCTGGACACTGGAGCAGATGTCACGATCCTCTCCCTTGCTGCCTGGCCTCTGGAGTGGCTGCTTCCTCATAACACATTAGTCGCCTTTTGAGAACTGGTGTAGGAGTAATTGGACCAGGGTCATCTGGAGCCTTCTGCCAGTCTCTGGGACACTCCTGTCCTCTGCATCAAGAAGAAGTCTGGGAAATGGAGGCTGTTACAAGACCTCCGAAAGGTCAGTGCCATGATGGAAGGCATGGGGACATTACAGGCAGGCATACCAGCAACTACCATGCTTCCCACAGATTGGCCAATCCTCATTATGGATTTGACGGATTGTGTTTTCACAATTCCTTTGCATTCCGATGACAGACCAAAATTTGCCTTCTCGATGCTAGCAATTGGCAATGCTGAGCCTGCACAGCGGTATCAATGGTGAGTTTTGTCCCAGGGCATGAGGAAAAGTCCGGCCGTATGCCAATGGCATACACTATGTGGCCCGTGCCTTGTCTGGAGTCCACAAGCAGTTTCCTGATGCCCATCTGTATCATTATATGAACAGCATTTTGGTGGCTGTGTTCACCCACAATGAGCTGCTGAGGATTTGACCTCAATTGCTTGATGCCTTGAATTAAAATGGGCTGCAGGTACCTCCAGAAAGGGTTCCACAACAACCTCCGTGGAAGTATTTGGGGGTCAAAAAATTCTGGAAGGGATAATCTGATTCCAGGAGGTGCAATTTGTGCATTCGGTGAAGACACTGAATGATGCTCAGAAATTGGTAGGTGTCATCACTTGGTTATGTCTGTACTTGGGACTAACCAATGCACAATTATCTCCTTTGTTTGACCTCTTAAAGGGAGACTCTGATTTGAAATCACCTTGGGCATTGACCCCTGAGGTACGTCAGGTGCTGGAGGAGGTTCAGCAAGCTGTTTCTGCTTGCCAAGAAGCAGAAACAAAGCTTGTTTCTGCTTTACGGCATTGATCCTGCCATTGATATCACTGTGTTCATTACCACTCCAGATTCTCATCCCACAGGTATCATTGGCCAATGGAATGACGAATGGTCTGATCCCTTGCATATCTTGGAATGGGTTTTCCTGCCCCATCATCCGCAGAAGACAGCAACTGCAGTGTTTGAGCTGATTGCTCATTTAATAATCAAATGCCAACAACGGTGTTTGCAATTGATGGGTGCAGATCCTGCAAAGATGATATTCCTGATACAAAGGAAGGATTTTGAATGGAGCCTAGCAAACAGTGTGTCCCTGCAAAGCTCTCTAGAAATCTTTTCAGGGCAGATCACTTGTAATCTGCCCAACCACAAGCTTTTACAGGTAGCAAAAATTTCATAGAAATCTCTTTGTGGCCCCAAAATAGCCAGGAACCAGTGCAAGGACCCACCGTCTTCACTGACGGTTTGGGGAAAACAAGAAAGGCCATGTTACCTGGAGGGATGGATCTGAGTGGCAAGTTCTGGAAGGTCATGAGGATGGGTCAGCCCAATTGGTTAAAATGAGGGCTGAAGTCATGGCATTTTATAAGTTTTCCCAGGAACCTTTCAATTTGGTCATGGATTCGGCCTATGTGGCTGACATCGCACAGCAATTGGGTTATTCAGTTTTAAAGGTGGTCAGTAATCCTGCCTTGTTTCATCTGCTGAAGACCTTGTGGTGTGCCATTCAGGACCTGGTTCATCCATACTACGTCCTGCATGTGAGAAGTCACACCGACCTGCCAGGGTTTGTAGCAGAAGGTAACGCAAGGGCTGACAAGTTGGCTAACCCAGCGTGGGCAGCACCTCAGCCTGACACGCTCGCGCAGGCCAAGGCATCACATGGGTTTTTCCATCAGAATGCACATACACTGCAGAAGCAGTTTCAGCTGACACCTACTGAGGCTCATGAAGTTGTCAATGTGATGACTGTCACGCGCTGGCTGTGCCTTTGCTGGCTGGGGTGAACCCCAGAGGCCTTAGGGCCTTGGAGCTTTGGCAGACTGATTGCCGAGTTTGGCTGGCTCAAATATGTGCATGTCACTGTGGACACGTTCTCCTCTGCCATGTGGGCCTCTGCTCACACTGGAGAAAAGGCCTGCAATGTCCTTGCCCACTGGAGGCAAGCCTTTGCCATTCTAAGCATACCTTCTGCTGTGAAAACCAACAATGGTCCTGCTCACACATCACAGCAGGTGCGGCAGTTTTTACAAGCACGGGGTGTGTCACACAAGTTTGGTATCCCCCATTCTCCGACTGGTCAAGCTATTGTAGAACTCACTTATGGTACTCTGAAGTGGGTTCTTCAAAAACAAAAATGGGGAATGGAGAGTGACACCCCACACAGTCGGTAGGCAAAGGCATTGTACACCATCAATCATTTTACTGTGCCCCAAAACTTGAATAACCCTGTCGTTTTTGCAGACTACGGGCAACATGGAAACTGTGACCAAACTGAAAGTCTTCAGTGGATGGATCAAGTGATGACTCAGATGCAGATGACGTGAGTGATCATTCTGATGACTCCTACACAAATGGACATTGGACATTGTAAATTTCTTTTTGACATTGTTAATTTTTCTTTTTTTTTTTTTATTTTTCTTTTTTAAGTGGAAAAAGGGTGAGATGTCACCCCTGCTTTTGCATGTTTTCTTTCTGGCCTTCTGATGTTTTCGAATTCCTGGAGTCAGTTCCCACATGCATCTCTGTAAACAACAATTTTTTACATCCCTCTCTGGAGGAAGCGAGAATTGATGGACCTTTGGTTTGACCAGTGTAATCAGAGAGGTGGCAACCTTCTTTTCCAATCACTGTTTCACTTTTGCAATGTAATATAAGTCGGAGTTTCATAATAAACTCTCTTTTTTCTCTCTCCTCTTTTCAGAAGTGCTGTCGTACGTGTGATTCCTTTTATGTCGTATTGCGACAAAAATGAGTTCAGCAATCTTGGGTTAGCCTCCACAGAATTATTCACATAATTTCCTGTGACTGGCAGATTTTACTGTAGAGAAAGAATGAAAATGAATTAGAAAATAAAAGTGAGGTTTTGTCAGGTTGAAAATCAACCATCAATAAATTGGAATGCCAGAATCACAAAATTCAGATCTGAAGGCTTGGACCTTCAGGAACCCTTGAATGCAGAGAAAGAAAAGTGGAAAAGAAGGCAGGATCTACTGTAAGCACAATGTAGCAGCCACCACAGCATTGATGTAGCAGTCATGGAAATGGCTGTGAGTGGGAAGATTGCACACCCACAGACTGCTGCTGAACTCTACTTCTTCTGCACCAGGAGAGCTCTCAGGACTGCCCACTGAGTATGGCAGGCAGTTCTGGATCTCAAACATGCCCTGCAGTTTGCCAAGGCCAGCAGCCCTGCCCCACCTGTTGCCATGAATTCCAGAGTGCTGCTTGGAATCAAAAAGTTATCAGTCTGTTCCCATGACAGTGAGGAAGACTGCAAGTCCTTCTTTTTCATGAGGGAGCTCAACCTGAACAATAAAAAATCCAAATGAAAACCTAAAGATACACATGAAAGAGAAAAAATTGGAAAAGGATGAAAACAAGAGTAAGAGAAAAGTGGAGAATGGCAACCCCTCATTCATCATAATCCTGTTCACAGTTGCTTTGGGTGACTAATGGGAACCTCCCATATGAAATGAACCCAGGTGACACTCACTGAACTACCTCAGTAAGGGCAGTGGACAGTCTTTTGACTCTGTACATACAAATTCTTTGTGATTATCTTTCCTCCTTCTGTATAATTCTTCTTTTCTTTGACAAATACGAAACTTTGTATCACTAGAATTCTTTGAAAGTAACCACACAATGATGCGCTATAATTTCAAGGTTTAAATGGGACTGACAAAAGGTGGTATCTTTCATCTGGTGACACAAATCAAGACATATGCCTGATGCAGATGGTTCTCACACACACTTCCAAGAAGAAACTGCATCCTTACATTTGTTTAAACAACATCTGCCTTAAAAGGATTTGGATTCTAACCTGGAGCCCTGTGCATTACCGTGGTGTAAATACTGTAAAACTCACCTATACTTTTCAGTCATTGCTTTGTCTAAAAATTAAGAGCCAAAGTGCAAAAAGATTGAGAAACACAAGAGATCGATTGGCTCACCATAAATATAAGCTGCAACTATTTCTTTATGATTTAGTTGTTTTACTTTCATAAAAAGAGCAAAAGTCACTCAGAAAGGGATGTCCAAAGCACCCATCTCCTCTGCAGCTCTTCAGATTGTATTTAACACTCCCCAGTCATCATGTTATGTGGGGAATCCTCCATATAAAACTCTAGAAAATCTAGAGCAAGGAAACTGCTGCTGTTTTCATCCAAATACTTGGATAGAACTGAAAAAAATCCCAAACCTGTCAGTGTCACAGCATTATTCTGCCTGTTGTTTACCAAATTTACAGTACAACAACTTTCCTCCTTGCACAATCTCTAAGAAGTTTTCAGTTGTAGAAACTTGTTGTTTTCTTTCCTCTTGGGTATGTCCAAGATTTTAGAGTCAGACTGGTGTTAGTGTAATTTCTTCCCTCTGGATTCTTGGACAATGTGGTTTTCTCTTACGAAGAGACAATGTCACTACTACCAGAAAGGAAATGCCCTGTCACATTCCTGTGCTGTAAAATAAAGACAATCTTTCAGTTCACCTCTTATTTTCTCAATCCCACTTCAGGAAATATACTTTTAAAAAAAAAAAAAAAAAGAAGAAAAGAAACAAAAAAGAATGGCAGCAAATCTAATTTAACCATCCTTTGACTAAATACATAAGGTACATTAGAACCTAACCCACCACATTCTTCTTTAAAAATGGGTGGCTGAAAGGTGCTGTAGGATTTATGAAAAGAAAACAGATTGTCTTGGAGGCTGATGCCAAATAACTCATTGCTGGAGTTATTACTCTTCAGTCAAAAAGTACATTAAGAAATTGTATAAGTCATTTTAGACAGCAATCACCATGGAGTTAGGCCGGCCTCTCATGTCAGAGATGAAACAGTCAAATTCCCTGACAGTGGTGAGTTATTCCTTTTATCACTGGCAGAACTGCCTAAAGAATCATCAAGGCTACAGGTGTGGAAAACATGAAGCCTTTCCAAATTTAAGTCATAAAAATACAAAGTGTTTTATTATTTTAATCTTTATAATTTATATTTGGGAAATAAAAGAACAACACCTATAGTCAGGCAACAATGGGATTAATTTAAGCTCAGTATTTAATTCCTGTAAGGAAGCTTTCTTCCAGACCATGATCTTTGTGATTCCATTCCCACCTTCATCTGCCGCCAGTCTCTCTCATAACTAAAAACTTATCTTTCAGCCCTGACAAAGCCAGAATAAAGTACTGGGTGTTTTATTACAAGTTGTAATTCAGTCACTTTGGAGATGATTTTCTTTCTGTAGTAATGACTTAGTGGAGGAAGCTGGTAATTTTTTTGTTGCAATTTAACATAGCTAGAGAGGTCACATACTGTAAGTGAGAGAATAGGTGTTCAGAAATATTTTTCTGCCTGACCAGACTGCCTTTAAAAATCCTAAAGGAAGTGAAAGTATATTCATTTTCTTGTGTAATTTTAAATATTTGTGTTAAAAACCTAGCATGATCTGAAGAAAAGCAAGCTTTGTGGACCTGATTTCAATTTGAGCAGAGCTTCAGTTAATAATGTAGCACACATAAACCCTCTTTTAAAAGTTCATAATATTACACTGAAGACAGAATTGCTAAGGAACTTCGTTAATTTGTCTCCCTATTAAATCAGTGTTACAGACTTCCAGATGTCTTGTTAATAAAAGAAGTATTGAATAAAATAAGTTCAAGCAATTTCATTAGTATTAGCTTCTCCCACCATTAAGAGCAGAATTTCTCCTGAATCTTCAAATTATTTCATTAATGCCTAATGCAAAGCAACAATAACTCATCTCCAAAGCCTATAAACCTCTGTCAGCATCCATACTGTTCCTATATTTAAAAAACTGTGACTGCTTCCATTTACTCTCTATTTACACAGGTTTAAAAGTTGCTCTTAAGAATATGTTCTACTAGAAATTTTAGTCCATGAGCATTTTAATTTTAGGCTGGGAAAAATCCATCTGCTTTTTAAACTCTTGGGTGCCAAAGAGGTTTTGTAGTGTCAGGAGTTTTTCTGAGCAAAGTATCAGCTAATAAATGTACCTTTGAATGTTTAACAGTCTGAGAAATTTTATTAAATATAATATTTTTTTTCAAGACAAAAGCCCCACCAAAAGTGATGTCTCTGGGTCAAACTGCCTCTAATACTACATGCCTGAGATAAATAACTAAGTTGCAATTATGCTTCTGCATTAATTAAGCTGTGTTGCTCTGATGTGAAGGTGCAGTTCTCTGTCTCCAATAACAAGGCTATTTATTCACCTAAGTAAACACAGATTCATAAGCTACAGATCCCTATTTCCCTCCCATCTGTGCAGGTAACCTAATGATATATAAAGTGCAAGGGTTTTCCTAGGTTTTGACCAAATCTTGTCCTCAAGTTGGTGTCAGCCTTTTCCCTCTAAAGACTGATTTCCACAGAAACCTAACGCCCAATAAGATGGGAATAGCAACAAGTTCTTGGTTTGGGTAACTAGGAGCCAGGACCTAGGAAAACCTTAACATCTGAAGACACAATGGGCATTGGAGATGGGATTCTCTGGAGTAATTCTACTGAGAGCTGTGAAATTACCTTTTAAACATATGTAAAAATATGTATATTTAGAATGAGTAAATTAAACTTTGGTCCATTAGAGGTACAAAATACTCTTCCTTACTTACTTGTGGTAATGAATGTGGTATGAAGTGAGAGAAAGAAAGAAGCAATGGCATAAGAGTTAGGCACTAGTTTGGTTAAGCCTACCTCCCCATCACAGACCTCTTAAATCCTCAACTCATGACTACATGTTTCTCAACAAGAGACTTATAAAGCTTTCAAACAGGAAAGTTCACCTGAGAAGCCTGTCCAAAGCATCCCAGTTTTAATATCCTTTACTATACTGTGTGGTAGTAAAGCACCCATAACAACCTTGAGTTATCTCCCAGACTCAAGCTTAGCTGTACTTGCCTAGCAATATGTAGGATCCACATGCAGCACAGACATTGCTTGAAAGAACTGCTGATATGATTAGGCAACCTATAATTAATCAACACTTTGTGATGTAAGATAACTCACCTGGATGGCTTCAAGAAGTTTTTCATATCTGAGAAAACGAGTCAAAGAAAAAATCCCAAACATGTGCAAGTCACAGTTCTGCTGTACCCCTAAATAGAATCTCACACAGCATGTAGCCTCACCCACCTTTTCTCTGTGCACTGTGGCTGCTTCATCTGTTAGAAACATAAGTCACAATTGCCTGGAGGGGCCAAAATTTAGAAGGTTGCCACCACAGACCAGGGAGTTGATGATTGACTCCAACATCTGAGAACAGCTCCGAGTAAGCTGCTGCTTTTCTATCATGAGTGGGATAATATTTTCCCCCTCTTGGTACACACATTTCACAGCAATATATCCTATTGCTATTTAGGAATCACTGGCCATTTCCATTACAAATGTTTTTTTCCTGACACTTATAACCAGAGCTTTTGTTACAATGTCCACTGCCAAACAAAATTTGCCTCATTCTGGGTTTCATTGTAAAACCAGCACTATAAGCCACCTTCACTGAAAGTTTTGCAATTATTTTGGCAATTTTGAGGTGATGTAGAAACAACAGATAGCTTAAGGTCAAATGTCAGCAAAAAATCTCAAGTACAAATTGATTTTGCTCTTTAAAAATCAAAAAATGAGGAATCCTCTGTATTCAAAGAAGAATCCGCATTGAGTGGAGGGTTGAACTGAATGATTTGCAAAGCAAATGTTTGTGTGAACCCCAGTGAGAACCAAAATAGCAGCCTTTTGCACTGCTCTATTTATAACTCTATAATTTTAAATGGTAAGTCCAAAAATAGTCATTGCAATATGTTAGCTCAATGTAATTTATCTTTCCAAAAGAGAAAAATTAGCCAAATTTTTTTTTTTTTTGGTAGAGAGTAGTAAAATAAATAACAAATATTTTTCAGATCACTTTAGAGGTTTTTTTCTGTTTCTGAAGTTTTAATCCTTTGTGGCAAGCGTTCCTGGCATCTGAATATGGTCTTTCCTTCATCTGATTTCATTTAGGATCTACATCTATCAAGGGACTTTCAGAAATAAGTAATGATTTAACAAGGCAGCTAGCTTAAGTGGGGGATAATTAGGCTTTCACCCTCCTCTTCACTCTGTGCCACCGTTTTTTACTCTCTCCATCTCCATTGTACCCTTAAAAGCAGTGGATCTGCAGACAAGCATTGCACACTCCCCACAGCCAACTTCCTCTGAAGCTGCAGTCCGTAATTACAACCAGCTGCTAAGGGCTGCTGAGAACAGGGCAAGCAGCATCTTCTGCCCAGAACTAAGCCCAGGCTTTGGGAGCCCCCAGGATTTGGGAGCCCCCAGGATTTGGGAATCCACAGGCCTTGCTACATGGACACCAACAAGGAGGTTCCCACACAATGGTAGTAGAAGTTAAGAGAGAGCAACATTCCAACTTTGCATTCAGAGACACTAAAAGGACTGGGTATCTCAGTCTCTCTCCCCCTTTCCTCCTTCCCCTAAATCCATCTGTTTAAAGGGAGGAAAGCCTCCTTCCCTAGATCCGGCTGCTGCTCTGTGCGACCCACTCCTGTGCTGCTCCCTCCTGGGCTGACAGCTGGCACTGCACATCCCATAGCACTGTGCCGGGGAGCTGTGCATCCCACAGGGACAGAAACTGGAGATTAACGCCCTTTTTGAATGGTATGTGCTCACTCCTGCCAACTTCACCAGGACTGCAGGATTTTTATTTTCTAAAACCCAAAAGCCTAGCTGCCAGTCATCCAACTTCATGATAAACCTAGATTGTGTCCTGATGTCCTGAGGTGTGTGAGACCCAGGGACAAAAGCAAAGCGGTGAAATAGCAGGGGAGGCTGTGTGGGCACAGATACATACCTGGACTGGATACTTTGTTCTGCCTTTTCAATTCCATTTCTGATTACCTCTGAAACTCAACTCCTTATTAGTATTCCTGAAGACAAATGCAAATTTCCATTTGTCCACCTCCAAGGATAAACCTCAAAATTCTAATCTTCATCTGTTGGAAGGAGCAAGCTCATCTGACTTCCGCATTTTAAGCAAGTTGTGATTCCCAGTGACTTAGCTACAGGACTTGCTAAAGGAAATGTAAGCTTCTAACTATGAACAGACTTAACAGATGAACAAAAATGTTGAGGGTCTCATACACCTCATGACGTTAGTTACAAAGCACTAACAACAGAGTGTGCAAACTCGGGGGATGCTGTCATGTAACTATGCGCAGTTAGTGCCAGATCTGTCCTTTTCCAACTGAACCACAGAATAGCTGAGGTTAGGAGATACTTCTAGACATTGTCTGCTCCAAGTCCCCTCCAAGCCACCAGCTCAGAGGTGTGCTGAGTTTTAACTGTCACCAAAGATGAAGACTCTACAAACTTTCTAAGCAAACTGTGCCACTGCATTAGAGACAACCTTTTATTTTTCTGTGCCACTGCATTAGAGACAATATTTTATTTTTATCTGTACATCTTTGAGAAATAATAACCATAATGACAGCATTTTTACAATTTTCCTTCAGAAAAAAACTGCAATTTCAGGCATGTTAACCATGAAAAAGTCACTCTTACAAAAGTTACTCTCAAGAAAATGAACTTAAGGTGGAAATGCAATAAATAGTGCAAAAATCCATAATAGCCTATAAAACAAAATAGAAGTGGTGTAATACTTTAAAGACACAGGCTAGGCCTGGATAGCTGTTCTGATTAAAGGACAAAGCATTAGGAAAGAACAAGCATGTTAGAGATGTCAATACTAAGGAGTGACTGGAATTACTTAGAATGGTTCAAGGTAATAAATCTTCAGCAAAAGGAATGTACTTAAGAAAGGAAAAATTTAGGTCAAGTTGCAGGAAAAGATGCCTAATGGCAAAGTACAGGAAGTCGTGGAGTACTTGCCTGAAGGAAGAGGCATGGCATATCCCTGAAGACTTTTAAAACTACGCTGGAAAAAACACTAAGTGTTTGGTACACAATCATCCTACCCCAGGAAGGAGAAAGCCTAGATAATATAACTGGGCTTTTCCATCTCTGCTTTCTGTGATTCAGTGGTAGTTCCAGTTTCAAATTAAAAAAATCCAACATAAACTGTGAGCACCCCTTGTTAAAAGCAAATGTTACAGAAGAACTTATCCCTTCACCCCAACACAGAATTCAAGTGCTCTTCAGAAATTAAAACAGATCCCATGTTTTAACTTACTTTTATTTGAATATGCCTACATTGTGATGAAAACATTAAAGCTATGAACAGTCATTGTGTTTGTACTTACAGCAGGGTTCAGATGTGTTCAACCTGGGTACTCACTCTGAAATTTCCAAATTTTGAATGGAAATTGTACAGACACTGTTTAATTGAGGTGGATTCTGTAGGTAGTTATAATGTTGCTCAGCATGAGGAAGAGGGATAGATCTGAGATTCTGTGAACTTTCAAAGGCAGGCTTGCACCTTTCTTACTTTCTGCCTTTTTTTGTTTCTTTTTTTTTTTACTGTTGTGGGGGGGGAAAAAGGGGGGGGGGAGGGGGGAGAAGGTAGCACATTTTACATAGAGTCCTCTAAAAATCTTACTCTTTTCACTTAAAATAACCACTATGTGGTCTTGATCTCAGGTTTGGAAAGAGATGCAGCTATCTGCATTCCAAAATCCACAAAGGCTCATGCTGTTCTTGGAAAGCCCTTGTTCTATCCCAGTTGATCACAGGTGATTAGCAAGGACTGGGCCAGCAGTCCTGCTAAACTTCATGGAATAGATGAATTACATCCACGGTACTAAAAGCGAGTAAGCACTGTAGGACTGGATGACAAAAAAATATGCACAGAGTGCCTTGGCACTACCATTTCAGTTTGTATGCAGAGTGTGCTTTTGAAGAGATTTGTCTCTTCCTGAGAGTTTCATCCTGGCTGGTTCAATTGACAGAGCAGTTTGAAGATGGATTCGTTTCAAATTAAGCCAAACTGGAAGATGTGTTCCAGCCATTACTGGACATTCAGTCCGCTGCTGCAGACCAAAGCTAGCACAAACTGAAGTATCCTGAAAAACACATAGCATTGGTCATCCAGCACCAGAAAGATTCACTGTACAGGTCCACTCCCACTGCATCCCACTACTGCCTAACACAGACACAGCCGTACCGCCTCTGACAGCCCTCTTCCCAAAACTGATCGTCTGACTAACAAGACAGTTAGGAAATAAATGGCGAACCTGAATGAACACCACGGACATTACAAGTCTGGCTCATCAGTGACTCCTTATTTCTGATCTCCTTCCTGAATCCAGCCCTTCTGAACACTTGCACTAAGTGTAAATCCCGCACACCGTTCAAAGCACGGAGCAGGAGCACTGAGGCTCCAGTATTCCCACCCTCCGATCACCCATCGCTCCACCAGCACTCGCTCCGCTCCGCGCTGCCAAGGCGCCCGGAGGGAGCGATCTGCGGGGCGGGCCGAGCCTTCCAACTGAGGCGCTCTCCCTGGAAAGGCTGTCCCCGGCCGGCCCAGCGCCGCTCCCGCCGTGTGCCGGCTTTGGGCACGCCCGTCCCGCCCCGGCGCCCAGGATGCCCTTTAACCAGGGGCACAGCGCCGAACCCCGGGCTCCAGGGAAACCAGACCTGAACAACACACGCCGGGAGCCGCAGCTAAGCTGCGGAGTGGATCTTCCCGGAGCGGGGGGCGCTCCTGCGGCACCACAGACCGTGTGCACCCGGCCGGGGCTGTCCCCGGGAAGGGACAGCCAGCGCTTCCCGAGCCGCTCCCGCCGCGCTCCCTGCGCTGCGCCCCGCCACAGGGGCGCCACCCGGGGGCCGGCGGCGGCACGGCGCCCCGGCTGAGGAACAGCTGCCCAGAGGGAAAGGAACGGGCACAAAACGGTCAGGGAGACAATCTTTTATTTTTCTCTGCCACTGCATTAGAGACAATATTTTATTGTCTCTAATTTTATTGTCTCACGCAGGCCCAGCGGGAGCGGCTGTAGAAACCTCCCTGAAACGGGTGCAGCAAGACGGGACGGAATACACCACAGATGAGCGAGAGCATTAGCTTTCGTTTGAGTAAAACTTTGTATACCTAGAATGTTTTGACGAGAACAAGTGAAAACTATGAAGATAAATGGAAAATAAAGTAAAATGCAACAGCTATTTATCCCTGCCAGATGCTGCAGATAATTCTTTTCTTGCAGTCATCCCAGCCCAGGAAAACAGCAGTCAAACATGCAATTCTGCCAAAGGTGATCCTGTCACTGGCGGCACTGAACACAGAAGATCAAAACGCCTTGGCTTCTAGGGCCTTGTGAAAGTAACAAGGGACAGGGCTGCTCTCTGCAGAGGTATCTACACCACAGAGAATGTTCTGCCATGAGAACAAGTGAGTCGAGTTCAACAAGATCAAATTTAATTTCACTTCCCTTGGATGGTGACAAACATCCCGCAATGATCAACGTGGTGTAGGCAAGAAAAAACTTACGTTTGGAGAATGTATAGTAGTAGATATTTCATGGTGATGGCTGCAGTAATGATGGCTTGGATGGACTCTGTGTTTTGTGCTCCTGTTAGGTTTATCTATCCAGTCTAGAAGGGATGAAGATAGCCTGATTCTAAAACTGCAAACCAAATTTTTGTGACAACTGCAAGATGGGCACGGACTGGGACCGTAGTGGTAGGAAGGTCTTTCCACAGAAAAATGGGTCTCCAGCTCAGGACAAGCAATATGAATCAGCAAAGTCACTCTTGTGGGGGAGAAAGGCAAACATAGTTGGTGTGCAATAGTAAAATTGCTCTGTGAGGCAAGTGAAGTAATCCTTCTGCTTGTACTCATCACTAATAAGGCATCAGGCTTGAGAGCAGCACCTTGGTTTGGGCACGTGTCAAGAATGTTGTTAACTGGAAAGAGCAGCAGGGAGCAAAGAGTGATCAGAGGGTTAGAAAATACAGCCTACAACGAAAGATCAAAAGACCTGCAACTGTTTTATCTCCAGATGAGAAGACTGAGGAAGAGTAAGGGCCACTGTTTTCAAAGCAAAGGAGTAATTTGTTCTGCCTGCCCATTGTGAACAAGAAGTAATAGATTTAAATTGCAGCAAACTTTTCTAGAGATAAGCACAGGGAGACATTGAAACATATAGCCTGGAGAGGTTGTGATGTATTTGTAACTAGAGAACAAATTAAACAAACATATATTGAGACTGATATAAAAAAATCAGAAGTCTTACTGGGGATTACAAAAAAATTATATTTTAATTATATTATTTTATGAGAGGAAAAAGACCTTTTTCACTTGAAACACAATTAGGATTCAAAAAAGGGGAATAATAATTCTATTTTTTTTGTCCTTGCTCACGGAATGAATTGAAAACCCACGAGTATTTCTGTATCTCAGCCCCCTGTCAATGAAATGGAGGTAGCAGTACACAATTTATGATACTGAGAGTCTGTAATGCATTATTGCAACCTTGTGGATGCTAGGAAAGAAGGTGATATACGGATGTAAAATATCTCCAGACACCCTCTGTTTTTTTCATACTTGCACTGCTTTAAATGCTGCAATTTGTTTTTCTTTCTTTACCAAGAGTTCCCAGTACACTGGGATCTCTCCTAGTAACTGAAGTACACCACTTCCCAGAGAGGAACAAACCAGAGCTCATGTGGTTTAATAGAACACAGCAGCTGAGAAATACCTCTTGGTTAAAAACCCACAAACCCTAACCATTAAATTTCATACTACTACAAGTTTCTTTTATTGTGTAAATCGCATCAGAAGAAATTTCTAATTCAGGAACAGCGATCCTTTCCTCTCATTTAGGCATGTTAAAACATCTACTGAAAAAAATCTACTTCCCCAAAACAATTAGTGAACATGTACAGCCAACACTAACAATGACTGTTTAGCATCTATCAAACCAAAGCAGAGTTGATGTACCTCATTACTATTTCCCTTCCAAAATGCAAGAATGGGACTAGATTCACTAGAACTTTAAAATGTTCTTTTTTGTTAATAAAGTTTATATTTGAAGTAAAACAATTCAGGTGAATATGGCATACTGTATAATCCAAACAGATAACTGCAGATCCACTAAAAACATTGATCCCAAGCTAAACCATTTTTAGGGGCCTTGTTCAGAAAATGCTTTCAAATAATCTTATTACAAATACTTTCTTTTTGCAGATTTCTGCCATGATATCCCAAATAAACCCTGCCTCTTCTTGCCACACCAGTGCCCTGCTCTTTTGTCAGCTTGGCAGCCATTTCTCCAAGAAACCACTAGAGAATTCCAGAACCCAATTCCCCTGTGGTAGCAGCACTGTGGCTATGACAGTGTAGTGGCAGCGTTCAGGACGGAAACTCTGCATGAGAAAAGCAATAGTGACAGTGCTGGAGATGGAAATATGGCAGTGGCACACATCAATGCAAGGCGCGTCAAAAAACATTGGGAAGTTCTCCTTGATCCCCAGCAGAAACTTAATCCTTACTCCAGTTGTTTGCTCCATAAAACAGCATTTTCATGTCCAGATCTGACATCCATTTTTCCTGAGCATCTGTATAAATGTATCACTTACTAAAGTGACTGGGATTATTTACATACACCATGTTCCTCATGTGTGCACCTATATTTAAATATTTAAGAACACAATCCTGGAAAAGTAATTTGAAAAGCAATTTCCTTTTTTCATACCAGCTGCTGAGATGATTAAGTTGCTACTTATACAGTACTTTTTAAGTTCTCCAGCTCTCCAGAGACCTCTTACATTTGGCATTATTTGTAGAAGTGCAAAATACCTAATTCCCTTCTAGCTTCAGTTAAAAGTTGCAATCAACTCATCTTAAAAAAAATTATTATTCTTACAAAGACAACATATCAAAACTGCTGCTATGTTCAACTGCTCCTTTTTTTTTCTGCTCTGCTTTTAAACTGATTACTTATCATTTATTAAAACTCTAGAACTGGGCCTTGGGGACATGGCTTAGTGGTGAAGTAGGCAGTGCTTGGTTAATAGTTGGATTTGATGATCTTAAAGGTCTTTTCCAATTGAAGTCATTCTAAGGAAACAAGTGCAACAAAGTACATTTAAAAGCATATTTATAGGATTTTAATAATTACAGTTCAATATAGGAGTTGTTTTACTTTGCTTTATATCAATATATTTAAAGATGCAGGGAAAATTTTGTCAAAGATGTGACCAGCAATCAAATGCTTATAGTACACAGGATGCCAAGGAAAGTCAGACAAGTTTACCCTCATTGTGCTTATCAAAAGCCTTCTCTGCAAGGTGTATTCTGTGACTTTTGCTATTAAAAAAAAAAAAAAAAATCAAAATTAGAAGCAGAAATTGAGAGAGATGATCAAATATATTATTAGTGGGGCTGCTCAAAGTTAGTACTATTATTTTTAATCTTTGCTTTCTGCAACTCCCTTAAGATTTCAAGGGAAGCAGTGTCACTGCCATCTGTACTTGGGGAAATGTTTCAACCTTCTTCAAGACCTTTCAGTGGGAAAATTTGTGAGAGTCAAGAGTCAGTTCTCAGTTCTGCAATACAATTTATCGAATCAGATACAGAAGGGTCAAGAGTAAGGCATAAACCAGTGCGGTTTAGAAAAAAGACCTCATTTGGGGATAGAGTCAATCTAAAAACTGGAATAAGGAAGGAAGCAGACAAACTCTCCAGATAAGTAGTGTAGGAATATGAATCAAGAAGGGAAGGTAAAGATGAAGAAGGAACTGATTCACTGAGGTACCACAGTAAATGAAGTTGACCTGCAAACCAGGGGGCAGTTGAGTTTAGGCATGATGAGATAATCGAATACCTAGGAGAGTTAATCTGATGTACAAGGACCAAGAAGTGACAGAAAAAGAAGAACTAAAATTTTACAAAATATTTAAATAAAGGAGATAACATCAAAAAGTGGGCAAAGTCTGAGTACCTGTCACTGTAACCCTCACACGTTTGTCACTGTAACTTTCCAGGTTATGGACTTCTGTTTTGTTGCACAGACTTGTTTCCATTTAACACCATCCTTGTTAGACACTGAGACAGATCAGTAGGGGGAAAAAAAATTCCCAAATCAACAGAATACAATGATATTCAAATTGTACATCACAAAGCAAAATACAAAAAGGAGAACATTAAACAGGTTAAATATAAGGTATTAATTATGATAACCCACTATTTACTTTGCAGTCACAATAATGTTGTTAAAAATCAGTTGTGTGTGGAGAGAGTATAGACAGATACATAAATTATTCTCATAAATAAGTGTCTATAGAAACACCATGAGCAGCACAGGATTTAAAAAAAATATTTAAACCATAAATTAAGTAGTCTTAGATCTTTATATTTTATTATGAAAAAAATACTTTTATTTGGAATAATGGAATGTTGGATATATTAATGTTAACTATTTACTAAATATTCACCATTCTCAAAGCTGAAAATTATTCCAAAGCAGTGGATTGGTTTATTTGTCAGCTACACATTTTAGAGCAAAAAGAGCCTCATTGAAACAGGTTCTTAATCTGCATTAAATTGAAAAGCTGTCAGTAAATATCATGCAAAAGACAGGGCTATTGATATCAGAGTATGAAACAGACATTCAGATCCTTTTGTCCCAAACTTGTTCACAAGAGAAGGTCTTTGGTCCAATTAGTGAAAGATAGAGATGACTAGAAGCACAGGAATGTAATGACACAAGCACACTTAAAAGCATTTTAAGTGAGACTGTGAGTTTTCAGCCAAGACCCACACGTCAACCTTAATTCAACTGAATTCCTCTTCTAAAAATGCTCTCTATGCTTATGATGCTACAAACATTTAGATCCAATGAAGCTAAACAGAACTGATGGAAGCTGCAGGACACCTAATGAACTGACAGAAGCCATTGTTCCAATAGACCAATACATCATAATTCAAGACTAACACCATCTACTTGCTGTAACGTCAATGGTGGTATAAGAGATACTATTTATAGCACAGTATGAATAGTTTCAATTCAAATTTGGGTACAGTTTTTTTGGATGGAATGTGCTTGAACAGCTACAGAGGAGCTACTGAACAGTCCATCCAGTCTGAACTGTTTGCAGGTCAGGAACTTCCTTCAGCCAAAGGTAGAGATTAAATAGGTCTCAGTCTTTTGTGCTTTGAATATGTGGACACTAACCTTGCTGTCAGACTTTCTGAAGAATACAGCATGATAATGCAAAATAAGTTGTGCATAGTTTCATGCCAAGTTTCAGGATTAGCTCTGATGCAGAACAGATGAATTTTTGAAGGAGGATTAGATAAATTACTTAATTAAGCAAGTTCAGATTCCTTAGGAAAGATACTGGGGTGAAGACAGAGTGAAGAATTCTGCAATAGCAGAAATAGACATGTACAGTGTCAAGTCAATACTGGAATTAGCAGAAAAGGTGAAAAAGCAGGGGTTTTCCTCTCACCAAAAAAATCCATCCAAATTTAGGAAATTATGATTAATTTTAGTAAATGTCAGAAATGTCAATAATTTTGGATAGAAAGCGGATTTAAAAAATTACAAAATCCACTCTCTCCCGTCTGAGAAGCTAAAGAAATCCAATGTAAATAAAACTGTTATAATGTCTGCCACCCATCCCATGGCATATTAGATACTTTAGATGAGACCAAGGAAGTTTTAGGATGCACAATTCTACAATGTCTGTGCAAAACCAGATGAGAACTATAGTTCCTTTTCAATACATCAAGGCATTAAAATTTTGCACTAAGAATGTGATGGGTATCTTGTATTTCAGAGTACTTCTGCTTTGGAGCTGCTCTGTTTGGAGCCTTGCAAGTGGGGGCTATCACTGCCTTGAGAATCTGACCAACACAAATGTAAATGCACTTCCAATTTAAGCTTAGCCAGCAGGCTATCTGTGTTTGATGCACAAGTACTGTGGACTAAGTTTGGAGGAAGAAATGGAAAATAGAATAGGGAATAGATGAATGAAAGAAAAAAGGGCCTAATTTTGAAAAACGGTTAAAGATTAGGTTAGGTAGTTTATAAGAGAACACTGAAAGAAAGTAAATGTGTGATAAATAAGAACTAGAAAGTAATTTTCTTGGAGAACACCAGCTGGTTTGTCTAAGACATATATTACAAAAACTGCAAGACAAATTCTATTTTAACTTACAGAAACATATAACATGCATATGTGTAGCTTCCCTAGAAGCCTATCTGCAGGTAATTTTTTCCAGAGAATTTAGCTCACAAAATTTCTGCTGCTTTTAGCTGCTAAAAATTTGGAGCATGGAATATTATTCTCTTAGTGATGAAATATTTCTGTAGGAATCCCATTGTTACGGAATCTGTATTTCAGCTTGTATTTTAGCTCAAGTGAAAGACACTACATTATTCTAAGTTAAAGAACAGTGCTGCTCCAGACATTTCAAGCCCTACTACTGCATGGTTTGGCTCCCTGAGGCAGATGACACTGGATCCAAAGAATGGATGCTTTTGAACTGGGAGACATGTACTAGTTTCATTATTCAATTAACTGAGCTCCATGAATACACTTGGCTGTCTATAAATACCAATGTTCTGTCACAGCTCAGGGCTCCAAACTGTTGATGTTAAAAAGAGGGGACATAATTTATTTCATTCTCATAACCTGGAATATAATTTAGAGAATGGACCATATGAGAAAGTTCAGCATCTGCCTATGGTTTCATATTTTCCAAACATGAATCACTTTTAATTATAGAGCAATTATATAATTTCTAGAAAATCTCCGAAGTTATGTTCCTGGGGTGCCCAGAAGGGCTCCCTTCCACACAAGGAAGTGTGGCCACAGTAGCTCTGGGGGCAGGAAAGACAGGAAAAATATAAACAGTGGAATATTTCAGACCAAAAAAAAGTACTTTTTTGGAGAAAGAGCCACGTTAAGCAGCTGTAACCCTTCATGTAAGACAAGGAAATTGAAGGAAGGAAGGAATTGAAGGAAGACAAGGAAAAAAGACTGATACCTTCAAAAAGATGAAGCTTAGTTCAGCTAAATGAATTTATGGGCATGTAGTGAGGCAGAGCAGTAGCAAAAGCAATAGGCTGCACTAGGTTGTTAAGGTATTTCTGTAAAAATACTTCTGTGATTTAATTTGATAAATAAGAAATGAGAGGGAAGGGAACAAATTGCACATGAAGGAAATTTAAAATGCCTGACATATGGGAGCAGGTATTGAGCTTGTTAATAAAATAGAAAAAAAACCTGTCAGTAAAACAATTTTCACTCATAAAAACATGAATGTTTTCTTTCATCAAAATATTCATAGTCTTGAAGAAACAGAAAAAAGCTCAAAATAAGAGAGAAGTTAAATAATCAATAGAGTGGTTTTCATATTCACAGCATTGCTTTACTCATTCAAGAGTAATAAAATTGTAAAACAGAATTTCTTTTTAGCTCAAAAAACTCTGTAAAGAGGATGTAAGAATAATTTATGAATATGTTTTTGAAGAAAGACATCCCATCCAGGTTTGAATTTCTGTGTTGATCAAGGAGTTAAATGTCTGGAAAATGGACAGTGAACAAGAAATTCTTCATTATAAAATAAATTGTTTACATGGGTTTCACTTATTTGTGAAGAGTGAAATGTCCAGGAAGACCTCCTTTTTTACCCAAGAATTTTACAGACCATCTTCAAAATAAACTGATGTGTAGATAAGAAAGAATTTAGAAGGAATAGGCAAATCTTATTGACTGAAGGCCTAGGATAAATCCTGACAATGTTCACACTCCAAACTTACGTAAGGTTGCAGTTGTGAAGTGATGGCATTAGTAAAACAAATTCAAAATTACTGCAAATTCAGAAAAATAAACCAAAGGAAGCCAGTTAATTAAGCACCACTGTTGCCCCTTCACCCTGGACCAAACCACCACAGTATGTTGACCCCTTCAAAGGGCCGCTGCAAAAACAACAGTGAGTATTTTTTTGGCAAGACAAGATTTCTCTGCTAAAAATACATGTAGAATTATGGTTCTCTGAATGTACTAGGCACAAAGAGCTGTCGTTCAGAAATCCCAGCCTGCCTTTTAATCAATCCTGTGCTTTAACGAGCTGTCTCTCTTGCCTCTCAAATAACCTACACTTAGATAGATATGCCTTAGACTCTACATCAGGCAGCAGCAGCAGCAGCAACAGCAGGGAAATCTCTCATCTCCTGAGCTGGCTTTTACACAGCTCTTCTCCATAAAGACCATGCTACCACAGGCAATAGCTTGTAGTGTTTCAGTTTTCTTACTGCTAAAAGGACCTAATTCCATAAAGCCCAAAGAAAACCTAGTTTTGCATGCCAAATAATTTCATTAATATCATCATTATTTCATATAATCTCATTAACTGACACACTTCCTATTTGGGTCCCAAATGTCAGTTCTGAGAGTAACACAGTCCAGGAAGAATTAGGCAGCTCAACAACTGACTTAAGGAATAATTACTTTATCATTTTTATCTCAGCATTTTCATAACAAAAACCTAAATTGATTTCCATCTTGTCCACATCACTCTAGAGCTTTTTTCCCCTTCTCTGGCAAATTTCTTTTAGCAAATCAGAAAAGGGTATTTCTAGTTCATCCCTGATAATGGATTGGCAGGGTAGAATATGAACATTTTGTTCTAATTCATTACTAGAAACTAAAATTACAAGTCATACATTATTCTAGTATCATGGAAGCTTTTAACTGCAATAAAGGCTAATTCTGGTCTCCATGTTCCTTCTTCTTGGGGACAGAGATATTTCTACTTCTGACAAGCAAGGAGGAAAAATGACAACTGTGCCTTCTTTTGTCAGCAGTCACATTTTTTACCGAACAGTCACTTCCCTGCTCACCAGAAAGACAACCAACCACCTGCAACACTGTCTACAGACACCAGCAGCATAATTTTGTTTATGCCTGGACTTAAAAGCAGCAACAACATCAAAATACTAATTTTTCTATTAACAGGAAGAACATCTGAATCCAAAGTCCCCATCAGAGTGATGGCATTTCATCTCCTACCTATAACCTTTCTTTCTTACAGATAATATTGGAAAAGCTTAATCAATCCTGTAAATTTCAGATAGTGCAAGTCATTTTCCTCATGGAGAGTTTCAATCTCTCCTGTAGCAAGCAAGCAACATCATTTGTGTTCTGTGTCAGACAGTACGCTCTAATAGTAATGTTCAGCATCAGAGAGACTCTGAGACATGGCTGAGCTGAACAGTGCACAAACTCCCTTTTCAGTGCTGAAAAGTGTTAAATCATAACAGTTGACTCCTGGAATGGTATTCTTTTTTCACCCAGCCTATGCAAGGATTGTGAACTATGGGTATGCATACAGATAAACCTTCCATAATGGGAATGGAGTCCTTTAAAAATCTGCAGGTCAGTGAGTTTTGGAAGGAGTTAAATAGTTCTGAAGAATTTCCAGCTTCCCTACTCTCTCTTTCTCCAAGCAAATCCTTGTCTCACTGGTTATGCTGGAAGTGGTTTTTCTCTTTACAGAACAACTTCTATTTCTTCTGCTTTAATTAAGATTGGTAGCCTTCAGGTAACTCTTAACAATGTGTGAGAGTTGATTCCTTTTCAGAGGTTGGTAAGCAGCAAGACATCTTCTAGGTGTTTCAAGTCTCTGTGAAGCTCTGAAGCATGTCCCAAGCAAAAGAAAAAACCCAGACCCATTCATCTCTACACAGGACTGTGTATCCTACTGTGAAAAACTCTATTTCCTCATCTTTTAAAATTATTTGATATTCAAATGGTCCACAGAGAATCTAATGCTGGTAATTTTTCCCAACTATGTGCAAGATCCAAGAAATGGACAACAGTGCAGTTAGATTATTCTAACAGACTTCCCCAGGGATCTGGGAAGCCCTCTTTGAAACTGCTTGATGAACCAGCCCATACTCCACACACCCATTTTGTGCAGTAGAATAGAACTCGAAATTCAAAATCCTAAGCAGAAATTCTCGGATCACTCTGCTCCACCCAATTTGAACATAAAGCACAGTGCTGAAATACTCCAAACAGAATCTGGACTATCCCCTGGTGAGCATTTTCATGTCAGGTGGTTCTGGCTCTGCTGGTTCACTCTTGGCAAAATCAACCATTCAGGCTTATTTTGTGCACTGCTGGAGTATTCAGCAACTGAACTTGGTAACGTTGTTCTTCAGAACACAGAGACTTCAGCAGGTACAATCTCTTCAGGATTTTTCTTTTAAAATAACTCTTTCTCTGGCTATGAGATTAGTGTGACTTCTGAGCTTTGAGCTCAAGTTCTACTGTCTTAGGACCCTAACAATCAAAAGCCCCGCACCTAACAATCAAAACATCTACCACAGGCAACCCTGTGCATTTAAGAATTATCCTTCTCCCCATCTATTCGCCATTCTCCAATTATCAAGTTTTTTCTGCTCCACTTCATTCCAAGCATTTTCATACAGAAACAGGTTATACTCCTCATCCCTTTCAGAGACTGCTCTCAATGGTGCTTTATTTCTGTGCTTTCAAATACAGTTTTCCTTAATTTCATTGCAAAGATTTTGAGAATCCTTCTGGTTTAGAGAGGGTATTAGATACTTATTTTCAAGTTATAAGAACTACACTGTTAGCTCTTCATATTCCAAAATGACAAGGGTAAGTGAAGTTACATCATGTGAATTATGAAGTGATAATGTCTTTAGTTCTGCCCAATAAGAAGTGTAACTGTTTAAAGCTTGTAATAATCATGTTTAAACATATTCAGATTATAATTACTTTTCTTCTGATAATGATACCCTGTCTGATTGGATGATTACCTATTTGACTTTGATAAGTCTCAAGGTCAAAGAAGATAATTACAGACATCTGTTTTCTAAGAAAAATAAACTCTTGAAAAATAATATTTAAAGTGACATCTGCAAATAAGCATTTTAGAAGCATGCTTTAATGAAAGTCACAGGCAAGCAAATAAAACAACAAAAGCAAACTTCAAAGCTACCAAGTGATCACACTTCATTTGTAAATGTGCAAATTTTCTTTTGTTACTTACATAAGCATAAATAACTTCAGTCTGAACAGAACATTTTTAAGTAAATGTTAAGCATGAAAATAAATTAAATTCAAGTAATGCATATTCCATACATTTTAAACCATTCCTGTAGGCAACATCTGTTTGAAAAAGAAAATTGTTTATTTAACCAGTAAGGGGTAGCAGATTATGTACCCTACCTGTCGCTATTTCCAAGGAAAGAGGGAATTGTATTCTGTGAAAACAAGCCAAAGTATTTTGGTTCCTAGCACACAGTGATCAGAATGGACTAACTTCTTTCCTTTTAGCTGTCATGTTCTCCAGTGTCCTGATCCACAGTTAGAACCAAGGCTGTGGAATACTGAGGCTTTAATTACTGGCAAACAAACAAATCTGGAGCAAAAGACACATGCATTTGTTTCCAGATGAGGAAGAGGCAGAAGAAGAGCTAAGGACTTAATTTTACTATAAAACAAATAGAGTTCACTTGGATGCTTTGCCTTTGCCTTGTACCCTCTACAGCATTTTTCTCTTCAGGCAATTGAGCATAAAAATGCTGTCAAACCAAAATACTCTGCTCAAATTAATGATAACTTCTTTAGCTCCAGTCTTAACCCATTTCTCCTATTTCTTCTGCATCAACAAAATTCTGTAGTTTCAAAAGCTCTTCTGCACAGCAGACACTCAAATAGATACTTTCAAAGAAACCTCTGCACTCCTAGCTCATCTACAAGAATGTAGATTTAAATTTATATTTTTTAAAAGTCAATAATCATACTTGAGAACTTTCTGGATGCTCCCCAGTGATGCAGATCTAATTTATGTAGTTCAACCAAAAACAGAAGTCACCATAACCTACTACAGCAACCTTCTGACAAAAGAAATGTTCTCCTCCTGCTCTTTGTAATACTAAGCCATAATAGAATAAGTTTCAATATTATTACTTCAAATATTCTGTTATATCAGTACACACAACCACCCATCTATGCTGATCTGTAAACCTTTCCAGTTCTGTGAAACTTCACCTTGCAGTAAATTCCTAAATTCTTATACTTAGAATATGACTAGTGAAAAGAAATCAAGATACCCTAACTTATCTTAGGGAAGTAATTGACAACATTAGATTCGGGATGCAGTCAGCTAGCCCATGGATTTGGAAAAGCAGCTAGATGGGTTTATATTTTATGTGCTGAAATACAAAATCAAAAGATCAGGGACTTGAAAAATTAGAATCTATTCCCCAAGAGAATAACCACACAGATCAATTTAATTTTAAAGTACAATAAAAGGTCCTGATCTAACTTATGCAAATGGAAAAAAAATATGGAGAGGTAGGTGGTTTTTCTACATTTCTTGAAAATCTAAAAATCCTGATAGTCACACAATAGTGGCTAGAGCCTTTTGAAGTAAAGTCTGATTTACAGGACTGTACTATAGGCCTAATTTTTATAGTAGACACCTCTCTTTTGAAACAAAGTCTGCTTTCAATTGCCAAGGAAATGAGATGCTAAAGACAATTGCATTCAAACTTTCCTAATCAAAAATTTAAATCTTCATTAGAAAACTGAAAGTTTTTTAAAACAAGTGCAAGTGAGTATATGACAAGTACTGGAACAGGAAGAGCAACTGAACATCAAATGTGAACAGAAATGACAAATGGGATAAATTAACCTCAACTAAAATTGATACTGTTCAAATATAAAATAACAAACAGTTCTCCAGGGCAAACAGTCTAAACAGATGAGCCAGAGAGATCATACAAGAAGAGATATTCCCAAATGAGCAGAAGGGAGAAGAGCACCAGACCTTGCCCAAACTTACCCTAGACATTTTTATCAGTGATACAGTTTGAATTTCTATCTTCTGATTTCCTAGTGTCTTAGTCTCTAAGAAGCATTCCTCTTTCTCTGCTTCCACAGCAGCACAGACTAAAAGAAAATATTCCCCTCAATGCAGGACCACTTACAAACTTAGGGACCATTTCAACAAACAAACACTGATGTTTTAGTTTCTTGTCTGTAGTAGCTCTTAAGGAATTGACCAAGCACTTTGCAGTACATGTAAAACATGTCCTCTCTCCAGCCACGACACCCAAAGAAGAGGGGTATAACAAATGCAGAGATCCAGGTTGTGTGTATAATAATAACTGGGCTGTAACAATATACAACAAGTATTTTAACTGGCAACAAACCAACACATATTAACAAAATACAGTTTGGAAAGTTTTGAACTTTAAGTACAAAAATAACCAATCTCTGGCAATGAAAAACAAATAGCAAATTCTTATTCCTGATGTAGATGCCTGTTGCAGTAATTTCTCAATAGGGAAGCTGTAATTCAAATACATTTAACTATAATTGCAATTCCTATTGATATTTTTATTGAAATAGGAGACCCAGGTATAAAATGACCCCAAGATAATGTAAATGGATAAGAATTAAATGGATATTGAACCTATGAGTGAAATTGAGGCGCTATTCAAGAAGCAAGGATTATATTAGCCAACCAAACATTATTTCATCTCATGAATGTTCGATAAATTTTCTTCCATAAGCAACCTAAGCAAAGAATACGTTCCTGGGATCCTCAAAGATGATTGAGGAGAACACATTCCTCTGCTGGAACACAACTGACAGGAAAAGAATTTTCATTTCTCTAATCATTGAAGAAGATCTTGACTGCCTCCTTGGATTGTGAAATCTTAACAAGATAGTGTTAGCACAAAAGAGGTATCATGTCATCTACAACCTTGCATGACAGGTTACATGATTTTTCAGCTCTCTTTGTATTCCTTCCTCTTCTTGCACCACTTAATGCTCTTCAGGAACAGAAGGAGCCATACATTTATTCAGAAATGTAAATCTTTCTTCCCCTTGTAATAAATGTGTTGCACTTTATGGGTTTTCTTTCCTTAAGTAGCAAAGTCTTTCTACCTAATGGGTTTCCAGATCTCAGCACTGTTCTCTTGTATTTTTAAAATTTCACAACATGCAACTGCAGCTTTTGTGAATTCAGAACTTATTTCCGTCACCTAACCAAGTAAAAGGAGTAGCTTTCAAAACACTCGCTTGTTTGGAGCAATCCTTCCCTCACATTCTCAACAAGATTTCACAGGGAAATATTCCACGGAAGTTCTCTGAGATACAAGCTACCTTTCACATGAACTCATAATTAATTATTACATAGAAAAGATTGTTTGGGGACTATACAAGAAAGATCCCTTGTAACAGAATATAGTAATGACTTGATAGAACTCAGTGCTTTATATCTGTAATACTGAGACAGAATTATGAATCTTTTTAACCACATAAATCAATTGACATTAAAGCTTTATTCCATGGATTGAATGTCAGAAGAAGAAAAAAACCAATTACCACCCTTAGATATTCCAGAGACCAGCAAATTCTGTGATGACTTGTTTGCCAGATTCTGTCTGTAGTCTCAACTAATAAATAAACTGATTTACTTGAACTAGGAGAAAATTATGTACTTGTTACTCCAGCCAACAGTATTTTCAGTAAATAACACTTAAAAGAACCCAAACATTGTTATGAAGCAAGGAAGGAGAATCAAATCAAACTTCATTAGAAAAGTGGTTACTGCCAGCAAAACAAAGGGCTGGTGAAAACCCACAAATCAGGGCTTGGTTAATAATTTAAGCCCTGTCAGTTGTTCTGCTGGAGTTTGAGGCAGAGGTGTATCTATTAAGTCTTGCAGGCCCTGATGGTTCAGTTTAGCTCATGAGAATCACCACCTCTAAGGGTGGATGCATAACACTCCTTCAATGTTATAGCACCAGGGCTGCTGATTTGAGAAATAAAACCACATATAAAATAACCCTGAAATAATGAAGAAAAAGACCAACTTTCACCTTATGATCAGATATATGCCATCAGCCTCTGGCTGTGATATTGTGACACGTGAAAGCAGTGCTAAAAACCTTCTTACAGTTTATTCTTTACCTCTTTCATCTGTTTTTTCACCCTTCCTCCCACTTCCTCTGAAATTAACAGTTTGACAACTGTTTTAATAAACACCTGCTTGAGGCAGATGAACTGTACTTTCCATTAGAAGTTAATCTATTCAGCACAAGCAGACGATCTGTGTGTCTTGTATGTTCTTACTGGATAACAAATCTAAGCCATGACTTTTTTAACCCATCCACACAGCTGAAACTCTGATTGTCATCTTGATTACCACAATCCTTCCCCTTGGCCTTGGCAGATGCAGTCTTGTCTGTCTTATTTCATTCAAAATACCACTGCAAAGATATTTTTTTTTTTTTTTGACTGGGCCATATCTCTCTCTCATTCTAGTTTTCAGATAGCAGCTGCTTCTCTACTACAAACTCAACTCATTTTGATTGCTCAGACTTCTCAGTTCTCTTCCTCCCTCACCTTCTTGTGCCATATTGAGATGCTCCATTCTGATCACACTGCCATGCAAGTTTGGATGCTTAATTGTTATATTCCCAAACTGGCAATTCCCTAAAGATAATTGCAACATATTGACAATACTGCCCAATTACTATTCTCCACAGTTTTGCTTTGATGCTCTAAAGAAAACTTTGACAACAGTGAGATTGTGAGTGTGCTGAAAATCCTGCCTGGCATACAGCCAACATTATCCCACTGTCTCTTCGTGTTTCCACCACCTTTTAGTTTCTCTTAATTGCAGCCTCTTTGGAGCAGTGATCCTTTTGTTCTGCATTTGTACAGCATCAAACACAGTGAACTTTCCATCTATGGCTAGGTATCAGGTACACAAAATAAATATAGACAATAATGAAATTAGAGAGGTGCACAGTTGAGTAAATACTGCAGGGCAGAGCCTGAGGAGCTGCCGAAAGCTCAAGTCATATTTGTTACAGAAGACTACATTTTGGTAAATTTTCCTGGCACACTTTTTTATTTCTATAGGAAAATGCCATATTTCTAGGTGGCATTTCTAGCCAAATGTTATTTAAAAATATATTTTGTCAGAAATCAAAAAGTTCTTCAGAGCTAAAAAAATTAAGAAAAGGCATATTTACAGGGCTGTTTGCACAACTGTAAGCAAGAATTTCACAAATTACTGCGCTCTACATTAAATCCTGAGATAAGTTTTACTGTGAAGGAAACTACAGGGAAACTCAGCATTACAAATGTTGCTATGCTTATTGAGCCACCAAAAGACCTTGAATTCCTAATATTTATTTGCATATCCAAAGGCCAAACTTTTAAGATCTGTATGCACAGATGACAACTGCATCTCTTAATTGAGCCTCATCACACAAAACTAACTTTACTTAGGGATATGTGCTGTGGATATTAGATTTAGAGTATAAAAGTGCTAAAATTAGGGATGAACAACAACAAAAAGCAGAACTAGAAATGCTGAGGTTTGACTTCCTTCCTCTACGTGTGTAAGAATTCGTTGCTTAGTTTTGTTACTCTGGCACTCCAAGAATCAAGTAAACATTCACACCCAAACAGGAGCCTCTATAAATTTGTTTAGTTCCACTTTCTAGTCTGCTCAGAACTACATTCTGCTAAAAAACCCAAACAAACTAAAAAGAACCAAAAACTTAATTCTTTCCAAGAACTGCACATGAATGTTAGGCATATTTAGCAGAATGAAATGCAAATTAACTTCCCTTGGACTTCCCACGTTAGTCTGTAGTAACTGATGATAGACACATCTCAGTATGCCACAAACACTACGTTAGTCTAGCTCACCTTGGTGAACTGCTTTGTGAGCATATGAGAATACTCATTGCCTCATCCATAATTTAAAATCAATTACGCTATACCAAGGCAATGACTTAATAAAATGTATTTCTCCATTAGTTACTGGTAATTGGAAGCTGACCTTGCACCCTGCTGACCCAAGTAACAACCATCACAGCAACTTCAATTAAAAAATAAGTCAAGTCTCTCAGTCAGGCTTTTTCAAACAAACTGAAGGAAATGCTTCCTTTAAAAGCAAAACAAAACAAAACAAAACAAAAAAATAAAAACCACACAAAAATCACTGCCCTCTTTCGGATCAGATATCAATGCCCTCCAGTTCAGAATACAGCAAGAAAATCCCTTTTGGGGGAATCAAGTCTGGTATTGCATCCTCTAGCTGATTTGCAGTGGTCCATCTTTGGAATGTAACCAAAAGAATCATGGTTTAAAATCTTATCTGAAAGATACCACCTTGAAACCCCACACATCTCATGCCATGCTTGCTATGGACCTGGAGAGGGGAATACTTATTAAAGTTAACACTTTATGCAGCAGTCCTTGAAACCAGCTTCAATCTAAATGACAAGGGGCCCACTTCCAGAAACTAATTTAAGGACGTTGCAAAATGGCCTGGAAATTTCCTCCCTACTTTCATTAGAGAGGATAATTTGTTTACAAAGCAATGGATTTTAGAAAACTCTCAGAAAATCAAACAAAATAGCTGTAGAGAGATGAGATCCATCCATACAAAGCATACAATACACAGAGCATGAATAATTAGCATTAATGAATGTCAAACTCATCACTGAAGCCTGGCTGTTGATTCACAACACTGCTGGAGTGTGGAACTACTGCTCCACGGAGAACTAACACAAGGAAAGGGACAGAGGTCTATTGGGAAAGTCAGAGATGAAAGGGAACTTCTGTGGAAAAGATTATCAAGAAAAAAGATGACTCCTTCTCCCTTTTAATGGCAAATATATCCTCTTACAGTTTGATCTGACTAATGCAAAAATAACTGTAAAGAGTCGCATCCTGAGAGGATGCTTAGATGGGTTTATTTGCTTGCTTCCTAATGACAATTTTCCTCAGAGTTTATCAAAGGAAAAACCATATGTGTATCTTAGGATCTGTCTCTTCATACACCAGATGAGGAGAACTAATAAGCCTTTTTTTTTTCTTTTACAGAGAATCCATGGAACGTAGGAAAGCTCTTCACCCATTAATTTCTTGTAGGTGCAGGCATCTTCACTTTCTGTCTGAAACTATTCCAGTAGAACACCTCTAAAGTTGCTGCATTTCATTCCCAAAGGACAAAACCCATTATAATTATAAAGCAATCTTAACTTTGCCCTATGAAGGTATCATTTCATGTTAAATTGTCCAATGTAGTTTTCCTAAAAGCAAGGCCAAATTTCCTGCTCATCCCTCCCCCCGGGCACTAGGATCTTGCCTTATATTTATAATCAAAGCCTAGGAAGCTGTGAACCACAGCACAGAGGTGAGCAAAGGGCTTTCAGTTCCTCCCCATATTTACAGAAATTTCAGTTGAGGCACAGACACAGGAAAGCTTCTTGCTGCTCCTTCACTTGCTCCATTTTTTGGCCCATGCTAGGTAATTCTGTTGGAACCCAGAATGCAGAGAATATTCCTCTGCATGTTTTAAGGGATCCAAAACCCTCTGCTTTTAATCTTCGCCCATGGAAAGGGCTTCCTAGGCTCTGGGATGTAGCAGAACTTTCAAGAATGTAAATTAGATAGTAACATAATATGTAATTTATCACAGGGCGAGAATTTTAGATTTTTGGGTTTGCTAGCATGGTAAGTAGATGAAGACAAGATGGAGGATTCTTGTCGTTTTTAGGCTTCTTCCTCCTTTTCCATCTCCTCCATAATCTGCAGTGCTGGGGACACAGAACAATTGGTCAAAATTTGCTGCAGTGTAGTATCATGTGAATAGAGATTTAGTTAGTGGAAGAAAAATAGAAATAATGTATGTTCTTGGTGATAATTGGGTGAATTTTCTTTAAGAGAACCTTGATTCTGTGTGTTCATGGCTTTTTTGTGTCTTTTCTCCTGTACCCCAGGCTGGTGTAAAGCCTGGTGTGCAGAAACTGCTGATAAGAAAATAATAAACAACCTGGAGAACGAGAACAACCAAGAGTCCAGTTTGCCTTCTTCTTAACAAGGACTTCTTAAAAGGCCTCCCCTATCAGGGGAGAGACATGTGGGAGTGAAGAATTCCGACACAATTCCATCATTAGCCTTGCAACTTCCAAGAGCAACTTTTCTGTTGCTCTTCTGGGTTTTGGTGAGGGTTTTTTGGTAGCAAACATTCACATAGAATGTGTTGCACGGGCCTTGTAGCTGGTTCTCACTACCTGAGGTATTAAAACTCTTACAATTTTATCCTGGACTGCATCCAAATAATGGTGTATTTCCTCCTATCTTGAACTGACTCCCTTTCATAACATCTTAGCTTTGATGCCCTAATAAAAAAAAATTGTTTGGGCCTGAAGAGGTGTTAGAAGCATTAATGCCCATGGCAAAAGAGCACAAAGGTTAAAACAATCCAAATATTATTCTTTCAGGTTGCACCACTTACAGAGTAGCATTTTTGAATCTTGGAGTGTGGCATTCCTGCCACAGCTTCATGCTTTCCTTCTTGAATAGTTCACTTGTTTGGAAATTTAGCCCCATTTTGTTTCTGACTGCTTTCTCTTTTCCCTAGTCTTAGGTTACAATGTAAGACATAACCAAAGTTATGTATGCTATCACCATCTCCACAAACTGTGCGGGGCAGTGTTCTTTACCTCTTCCATGGTGGGAGGAGGGTGGGATAGTCTCTACTTATGGGCCATCAAAGTCTGACTGCATGACCAATAAAATTACACCATCCCACTGTCAGATGTTCCACCTGAGAGAGGAACCAAGCATTCCTACCTGGACATAATCTGAGGTTTGCAGCACCACAAGCAGCCTTATCCACTGAATTCCAGAGGACAAGAGCTCCATAACCACCACTGGACCTTCAGAGGAAGACCAAACCCTTCTACAGGATCCCTGCTTCAACAGATCCACATCTATCACTTCAAGAGGATTGCAACCACCATTTAATCAGACTGCTACCACCACCCTGGCCAACACTCAGAATACTGTTTCTGTATTATTGCCTTTATCCTAATTTTCCTATTATATTGTAATTCTGACTCTCCCACTGGTTTGTTTTCAAACTAGTACACCCCATCTACTTTCAGCCTTCCCAAATCAAAACTGAAAACCTTTTCTTCAAGATGGTGCTAATTTACACCCATGAAATTTGGTAAGGAAAGCCACGCAAACGCAAATATAAGAGATAACACCTTGTATCCACTTCCACAGTCTCAAAAAAAGAAAAAAAATAAAACTCCTTAAAAAACCTTGCCTTGATAAAGCATTTTTAAAGTGAAACATGGGAACAAAGTTGAGTACTCCACCATTTAAATGCTGTAATTCATGGATTTGGATTTAAAGTACCAGAATTTCTCCTTAATACATTCAGATACTTCATATTTGTGTTCTGTTTCTGCCACGGTTCACAGGTATCCTTTTAACTTTCTTTTCTTATCTCAAGTCATGCGTTTTAAAAATAAAACCCATGACGATTCTCACATAATTTCAGTTTGTTTTTTTTTAAGGAAACACCAACTATTTTAACATGATAAAACTAAGATCTATGCACAGTTCTACTAAAGTCACTGGGAAATAGCCCACTTTGTAGGGGAAAAAAATATGTCCAAAGACCACTTCCTTCTACAGAAATTGTTTTTATCATGTATGAAAACATCTCTTGCTCTCAACAGAGATTTCCCTGCTATCACATTGTTATAAGTACTATTGATCATCAAGTCCATAAAATGCATTAGTCACATTAAATAATTCATCTCTCCAGACCAGCTTTGGCCACAGATGCCATTAGCAATAACCCTCCAGGAGACTTGTACGAAAGAAAAGCCAACATAGCTGTAGCTCAAATAGAGAACATCCAAAAATAAGCAAGAAACAAATGACTGAGCAAATGTGTTACATGATTGCACTCCACTGCAGATTCCTCTAGAAACCAGATGTGTGACAACAGGAAACTTGAGATCTTCAAATGGTGCATCTGCATGCAAGGGTCAATAATATTTACTGAAGTATGGGGATTTGAAAAAATAGATATGCATGCAAGGACTTTGTTGCTCTTTGACACACACTTTATTCTGCAGAGTGCTCCAAGTGAGGAGCAGCAGCCTGTTTATGTGCTTTGGTCACTGTTTCGGCAGAGAAAATGATGAATACCATATTTGTTTCAGCTAATTAGTCATCAAGGGCTTGGAATTCTGTCTGGTACTCTGGACCCAGTCCTCTTCATCAGTTGTACATTACAGGGCTATGAACAAGCCGGAATCCTCCCTTACTATACACACAAAATACCCAAGACCAGCAAATGCAGTTCCCACATGACCGTCTCCTTCAAAGCCTGCAGCAACAGCAGGCAGCCCAGTAAGAATATCCAACGAAGTTCATCAAGCCCAGAGTAGGCAGGATTTAGGCCATTAAGAGATCGCATCTGATTTTGGAAAAAGGTTTGAAATGGTAAAATGCCTTATGTATCTCCCCTATTTTTCCTCCTGGTAAGTGAGGTAAGGTTCTGAGAAAAAATGCAGAAGGGCTGGTTGGCTGTGTACCTGTTGGACTGTGTACCAATGTCTGCCTTACTGCTGCAGCACAAGGCACTTACTCTACTCCCAAAACCAGCTCTGAGGTCAGCACTGACATCGGTACTTAAATTACATTGCTTAAGTATTCAATTACGTCCTTGACACAGATCAACTACAAAATCCTGGGCTTCATTTCAGTACCAAGCCTGAAGACACTCTTGGGTGTTTATCTACTGCTTTCATCAATATTCATGAAAACTGGGCCAGAACATGGCTACATGAACTGATGTTACTGGTATAAAGTCAAACAAAAGGCTCAAGAGCTGCTGTAGAAGATATTGTCCCCATACTTCCCCTACCCTTTACGTCTTCTGCCAGTTCCCGACACCTGCTTTAAAAGGCAGCCAGACAGCTGTTCAGCATTCCACAACCTCTGCTCAACTTGGTAATGAAGCCCTCAGAAAGATGAACTGATATTTTATAACCAAATTAACTTTTACTTTAATATCCATTACTCCAATGAAAATAATTCACTTGTGTAAATAACTAAACTTCTTGTGCTCTGACAGTTAATTCCATTACATAGCTTTAAGGTTTTTTCTTCCTCTGTCTGCTGTTCCTTTATGCTCCTCCTTTAAAAAAAAAAAAACATGGTGACAGCAAGAAATGGGTATTTGTACTTTAACATGGCATCTCCTGTCCAAAGATGTTTTTTCACTAGTAAAATATAAGGACACCACCAAAGAAAATGTTTCTTATATACCATAGCACTCATAGAAACAAGCAAGCCACTGATAATTCTACAGAGCCTTTAAAGTTATAGAACACAGGTACATGTTTAAATATGAAGACTATTTGGGGCAAGAAAAAAACAAGATCACACTGTAGACTCCTTTTAATTCCCATCCCTATGTTGGCAAATGAGTCTTCCACAAGCAAGCTGTGTAAATCTCTCACAAACCTGATTCCCAGGTCCTCACGGGAAGCAAAGGGCTTCTGTAAAGCAATGTGGGTCCTGAGTCCCATGTTGTCTTGGTCCATATACACGTGCACACAGGCAGATACACGCCCCCAACACAGTATCTACACCTTCCCTCTCTCCTTCAGAGGCACTGACTGAGGAAATGAATCAAACAAGCCATCTGTCCAAAGGCCCTTATTTCACAAGGAGCTTTAATGAACTCTGAAAGCGAGCAGAGAGCCTTATTTTGTTCGCCTATAGGGCAGGGCAAAAACTCTTCAGGTAATCTGCTCTTTGGTGCCACATGGAGTGGAAAGCACTTGGCACAAATTCAAGAGCTTGACTCCATAAATTGCAGGGATTGGTGTATCTCAGAAGACAGCCCAACTCCACCCTGAATCATACACTCCTTCACCAGCAGGAGTCCTTCTTACTGATTCTTATTAAAATACAGCCTTTGCTCTTCAACACTTCTGCTAATGGCTTTGATCTAGACAGGGATAACAACTTCAGAACATTCATTCATATTCACCTGACTGCTGTGACAAGTGTTGGGGGTTGGATTTTTTTCTTAAAGAATTTTTTCCCAGAAGTTACCAGGAAACTAATTACTGGATACTTATGGGCACTTGTGGGTACTTGAGAAAACAAAGAGGTGGCCAAGCCCAGGGGGAAGGAGGGCATCTCGTTTCATTTTCTCTCATCAGGGGAGTTTTTTCTCTCTGAGGGACAGAGATACCGAGGGATTTTGAGGCAGGTGAAGGACGGGGGCTGGTCCAGCTGCTTTCTCGCTTTTTGGCATCAGAGGGGACAGCAGGCTGTCACCTACTGCAGGGAGAATTCTCAGGCAGTACTGGAGCTCAGCCCTGAGGGATCTCCCACCCTCCGCTCCAGTACCCGGGAATTCTGAACCTTGTCTCTCCGTGCCCTGCAGGGAGCCAGCCCGCCGCTGCCCCACTCCTGCTGTTTCTTCACCTTTGCTCTGGGTTTCCCCACGCCGTGTCCCGCACCCCTTGCCTTGCTGGGATGTTTCCGCAGCTCCAGCTCCCACTGCCGAGCTTCTGATACATCTCATCCAGTGCCCTGGGACTTCTGCTCGCTCCTGCCGGCTTTGACGATAACTGCACCAAAGGGGAAAGTTCCAGGGACCGAGCAAACTGTGTTTGGGTCCCTGGTTCTGTTTGTTGGTGATACCGTAAGTATTGTTGTTCTGTTTGCCTTGTTATACACACTAGTAAAGAACTGTTATTCCTACCCTCAGATCTTTGCCTGAGAGCCCCTTAATTTCAAAATCGTAAGAATTCTGGGAGGGAGGGAATTCACATTCTCCATTCCAAAGGAGGCTCCTGCCTTCCCTAGCAGACACCTGTCTTTCAAACTAAGACAACAAGCTGCCTAACCCAGCTAATAATGTACGTAGAAACTGTATCTACCAGAGGGTATCTGCATAATAGAACAATACTGATATAGGTTCGAGAAGTTAATTAAATCAGTTGGATGAGAGCTTCACAGTTCAGACAAGATACAGCCCTTAAATTCCACAAGCATACAATTTTTAAAAACTCAGAGGTAACAGCTTAACAGATTATATAATTGCATATGTTTTTAAAAACTGACCTTCCAAACTAATTTGCTGAAATGCTTCTACCATACACAACATGTCTGATAAAAATAAAAGATGTAACAAAAACAAAAGATCAGAATGTTTTCTAGCTTTTTCTTCATCATGAGAGCTTTGAAGCATGCTGTTGCATCCCAGAAAGAAGAAAAACAACCCCCAACTGATCCAGAACCCCTTTGTGATACTCTGGGATCTGGAATGAAACCAGTAAGTCTCTTTACAGAGTATCAAGAATCACAGAATAAGGTGAGTTGAAAGGAACCTATCAAGATCATCTAGACCAATCTCTAACCTTGGGCAGGAGAACCCCAAGACCAATAAGGTAAATTTTGAGCTGGTTCTCATCTTTCATTTTTGTATGAAACAAAAAATTAGCAACCCAACACAATTCTGAAAATGCAAGACATGCTTGGTTTTCAATAATGTGTGAAAGTAGCTCTCAATAACTTCACTGACAACAACAGAAAAGCCTAAATAACACAAAGCAATTAAACGGTCAAAAGAAAAAAACCTAAAAAGTAGCATAACATTTACAATTTCTGTAAGCTGCACCAATTCCAATGCTTGGTGTCATTTGAATGGTGAATGGTACCACATCTATTTGATGGTCTAGTAGGGGTGTCCCCCAGGATTCACTATTGGGCGCAGTCCAGTTTAATATCTTCATTGATCTGGATGAGGGGTTCAAGTGTGCCCTCAGTCATTTTGCAGACAACACCAAGGTTGATCTGTTGGAGGGCAGGAAGGTTCTGCAGAGGGATCTGGACAGGCTGGATCAATGGAACAAGGCCAATCGTGTGAGGTTCAACAAGACCAATTGTCACTATGGACACTGGTTACTAAAGCAGTGTCTTTAGAAAGATGTGCTCTCGGGTGCACAGGCACTCTAGCCTCACTGGTGTGATTATCAGCTTCTTTGAGTTCCAAGCTTCTCAGGCCATGCAGAAGGGCTTCATATAGGATTCCGCAGAGAGCCTTTGTTAGGCCCTGCTACAAAGGATCCCGAAATAAACCCAGGAAGCCCGAAGGAGCTGGGTTTATATAGGGAAGGCAGGGGGCAGAGCAAGGAGGAAGGGCCAATGGGATACAAAAAATCTACATATGAATGAAGGGCATGCTGAAAAATCACCCTAAAAAAAGGCTAGCTGGCCTAAGGGCTTTCCCTTCTCGGGAGTATTTCAGTCTTTTTGTCTTTAAACCCTGCTCCTTCATGGAAGTGCAGACAATCTCTGGGTTGAGGGCTCACTGCCCTCCACAACAAAGTGCCAGGTCCTGCTCTTGGGCTGCAACAACTTCAGGCAGCAACACGGGGTGGGACAGAGCAGCTGGAAAACTGCCCAGTGGAAAAGGACCTGGGAATGCTGGTCAACAGCAGCTGAACATGAGGCAGCTGTGCCCAGGTGGCCAAGAAGGCCAGTGGATTCCTGGTCTGGATCGGCCAGCAGGACCAAGGCAGCGATTGTCCCTCTGTACTGGGCACTGGTGAGGCCACATCTTGAGTGCTGTGTCCAGTTCTGGGCCCCTCACTACCAGAAAGACATTGAGGTGCTGCAGCATGTCTGGAGAAGGGCAGTGGAGTTGGGAAGGGTCTGAGGGAGCACAGGTCCTGTGAGAGGGAGCTGGGGGTGTTTCTCTTGGAGAAAAGGGGGCTCAGAGGGGACCTTATCGCTCTCTAACAACTCCCTGACAAAAGGCTGTGGCCAGGTGGAGGTCAGCCTCCTCTCACAAGCAACAAGAAACAGGATAAGATTAAATGGCCTTAAGCTGTGCCAGGGAAGGTTCAAGTTGGACATCAGGAAGAATTTCTTCATGGAAATGTTTTTTTAACACTGAAATGGTGATGGAGTCACCATCCCTGGAGGTGTTGAAGAAACCACTGGCTCTGGCACTCAGTGCTATCGTATGGTCGACACAGTGGTGATAAGTCAAAGGTTGGACTTGATGATCTCAGAGGTCTTTCCCAACCTAATTAATTCTGTGATTCTTATGTCCTTTGTCCTGCAAAGCTATATGCATTTTCTTTGTATATAGAAACTGTCTCAGAAGTCCAAGATTACGTCCAAAAGTGTGAAAGGCAAACTGTAAATTCAGAGAATTCTCATTCGATAGTTGGTTAGTGCTTCACAAAACTAGGATTTGATTTTTAGTGAGACTTTAGAGAGGTTTTGGACAACAATTAAGGAAAAAAAAGTATTTGTCAATATCCTTAATTTACAGTCTTTTTCTGAATACAAAATTTAAAAATAAGACAGGTAGATTCTGAACATGCAACACCCTGAAAATAGTGATTCTGCTATTTACTATTCTGTCTTCAATCAAGGCCATTTTATTTTTTTTTAATTGCAAGAAAACACTGTGTTCCAGGAGTACAAACAAAATATATTCTTAAAGTAAGTAGTTTGAGGTGAATTTTTAATTTGTATGTTCAAACTATGTCCAGCATCCTTTAAGCAAAACAAAATTACTAAAGTGGGGTTTTCTTTGATTTCTTTTCCTTTCTCACATCCTCTACCACAGAATGTCAGCCACTCACTTACATACCTTTGCTTTTTCACATTGCCTAATTGGTTTTGATGCAGCTGTTTCATGTAAATAAGATCACTCACATTCCTAAGTACTTGAAGATTGTATTTTAAAATTGCTCTTCCCAGGCCTGTTCATTGCATTTTTGTGGACTGTAAGCAACATTTCTTGAACATTAACTTACTTTTGCTCTTTTCTCTATCAAAAACCCCTCCAAGAAAATCCCATGTGCAGCCCTAGAGAAAATAAAGAACAATGATAACAAAAAGCCAGCCAGGATGGATACAATTCTGTTACAGAAAGAACTTGTAATAGCAGCGTTTGCTCAGCATTTGTTTGACAAAGCAGTGAGAAGTCTGAAGCCTTCCAGCCGAACGATTTCCGCCAAAGAGCTCAAGGTTCACAGAGGAGACGGCACACAGAGCAAGACGTGTGCAGCTGCCAATAACACCTGTGCTGGACTCATTAAAAATTTAACCAGAGAAGTCACGTGTGCTCTTAAAAATGGCTGACAACTGCCATGCTTAACACACATCTCAAAAACTTGGGGTAAAGGCAGCAAAATGGAGTTAACTTTGGACGAGGAGGATGGCACGTTCACCAACATTTCTTTGGCTGATGATTCAGGTAAGAGACTGCAGTACTCTACTGATACAATGCAAATTCCACAGGCTGAATAACAGCACTGTGAGAGCAGGCAAGTTTGTCCTGATTGCCAGATACAAGGTATTTTTAGCAAATACCCTCAAACAACCCTTTTTTAGTTGCGTGGTTTGAATAAGCCTTGTGATGAGCTAAGAACTGAGGGTTTGGGGGTATGGAGGCTACAACAGTTTTCGTATATTAGCATATGGTAATATACACTCATCATCTGAGCACAAAGAGCCTTTCACTGGTTAGAGAGACACTGTTACAGAAATATTAACTCAGTAGTTACTACTATCAAATAAAATATTGCATACAGAATAACAGACCTCCGACATACTCTAGTGAGAACTCCCAAGAAGCGATGCAAGTTAATTGGTAATGGAAATAAGGTGATACTTTAAATCCCCACTATTAAGCATTTAATTGTTTTAAAAGAAACTACAAAAGCAAAGACTGCCTACCCTTCCACCCTCCTCCTCCACACTGCTGGAATAAAAATTACTTGGAAGGGGAAGTAGGAGTGTCCTACATATTGGAAAAATGAAGTGAGTTAATATGAATTGATAATTTATTTAGAAAGGTGTGCCCAGATTATCAACTTGATTATGCCAAAAAGCTGTGCTAATTCACACTATTAGGGATCTGGAGGGCTTATTTTTGAACAATACAAGCCGCACTTTTTCCCCTCCCCCCCCTTTTTTTTTTAATAATGTTATTGTGCATGCTATATTTACCTCCTATATTTAAAAAAACAAACAAACAAACAAAACCCCAAACAAACAAAATCCACTAAGCTAATTTTATTGTTTGAACACAATTTTCTATTAGCAATTCCATACTAGTGAGATGGGGCTGAGCTGGAAGTTCGAATGCACTTTGTTTGTATATTGTATAGGGCTACACCAAGATGTGTTTGGCCCAAACAATTTGCAAGAAGACAATTTGTCAGAGCTTGGTCCAAACTGTACAATAATGAAGGGTTGGTTCTCCTGACAATGAATCTCACTCTCTTCCTGTAGCAGGGTGTAGCTGAGTCGAGAAAAGGTATCCTATAGGACACTGTTTTCTGACCTGCTGCACAGCTGGTAACATGTCAAGAACAGACAGGGGGGTGACAATCAGTGGCACGATCATCTTGTCCTTGCAAAGTATCCAGAAGAAGCTGAGTTAGGGATGACTCTGTAATACTGGATGAGTTTCAATCTGCTGTCTCACAGAGGGGTGTTTTTGCCACATGGCTTTCTTAGTCTTTCATGAGATGTCAAGTCTCTTTCTTCAGAAGGCAAAGACCCATCAGCCTCTTCTGCTCTAACCTCAGCACCCTTCAGCTTGGAAAATGTTAATATCCATGAGAAAATAGAGCAAGGTTAAAAACTCTCTTATCCAAGCACCAACTGCCAGTGGGTTTCCAAGTTAATCTTGGCATTTGGGGCTTGATACTCAAAGCTAAGCCTTGACAGATGTCACTGCTATAAAAGAGATCTTCTCAGCAACAAAGCAAATAGGACTGTACTGCACCTCAGAAACTGAGCACTTCAAATCTGCTGGACTCTTGACTGAAGCAGAACACCCAGGGCCAGGGAAAACTCTTCTTCACAATACAGAAGCTCCTTTATTAAAGATCTGCTACCAGTATTACAGCATTTCCCCTAGTAGTGAAGAGGTGGGGACTGCCAGTCAGAGGTAGAAGTAAAATCAGAATAACTGAAAATAAGTGACATTTTCAGGCAATCTTATAGCTTGAAGGCACAGAGGGTAAATATAGCAAGATTCATGGAGAACATGGTAACCCTGGTCCATTTCTTCAGGCAACACCTGGAGGTTAGAAAGTATAAGAACATTCCTAACCTATAACAGGAAGAGACTATGATATACTTTATATACTCTTCTTTAACTCTCCTAGCTGAAGTTAAGACTAATTACAGTAAATTCGGGCATTGAACCTAACAAAGACAGTGAGCCTTATGATTCCAACAGAAAGACTGGAGAATAACACCAATTCCAGTAGAACAAGGAAGCTACACAGTGAGAGAGAGGAAGATTCCCTAGGACAGACAAGAGCAAGTTCGAGCAAGGAGTAAGGAAACCAGGCTTGCAATATGTAGATCCTAAGTGGACTTTGCCTGAGAATGACGATGTTTTACATGCAAGTGTTCCTCAATTAAATATTAAAAAGGTTCACAAAGGTGCACTGGTTTTAGTGTACCTGAGCACATTTGTTACTGCATAAAGTTTTCCCCCCATTTCTTAAAACATACTGGAAATATACTAAACAGGTGAGTAGAACAACATGCTATATACATACAATCTGAATGATAATCAGAATACAGCCTTCATGTCAAAATTTCCATGGTATAGGAAAAGCTATTGTGTCAAAGTAACAGGGGTTGCTGAACCTCCTTAACAAAGCACAAGCCATGAATATTTCATAGCTATTGCTCTTTCAAAACAGCAGTGTCTTTATATTTGTTAAGTATGCAAGTTTTAAAAATAAAACACTTCCATGTGAATTAAGACAAACGCAAAATGGTAGCAAGATAGAAACTTTCTGGAAAGTATTTTAATAGCAATATTAATAGCACATGAAATCAAAGAAAACGTGAAAATGTTTCATCCTTAATGCAAGAAATATCTTTCAATTTAGAAACTCAAAGCACTAGATAAAGTTCCATCAAAAAATAGCCAACCCAAACAAAAGCACAGAGGAAATCAAACTAAAAGTAAAACTAAACAGTGAAATGTTGTTCAACATCTGCAAAAATTTCTTTACTGTATTTCTGATCAATTTTAAGTCAGCAGATCAAGGTCCTCTTTCCTCATTGAAAAGTACATAGAAATTGTTACTCTTTTTTCAAATATGCTTTCCAGAAAGCCAACATTAGTGACTACATTTCTCATGTAAACCTATTCTTCTAAAAACAGATACAAACCCTTAGCTAATAGAAAGACAAAGCCGTTTTTCATCTAATTAATTTACCAGTAAAGCTTTATGGAACCTTGCTAAATATCCACAAACCTGGTAGCAAACCTATAGCTGATGATTACGAGGAGGATCAAACAGTTAAGAGGATGTTATGTAATATATGCTGGTATTCAAAGCTGCAAAGAGTTCAGTTCCTCAGTCTATTTAAAAATGCATTTTTGTGGAGTCAGTAGAAAGAATTACTTTTGCACTCATGCTCGATCTTGCAAAAGACAGGATGCAGCTATATATTGGTTATATAGCTGTATGTAGCTATATGAAGGCAGGCTCTTCAGGGATAAAGAGAAATTTTGTGAGGCTTGCTTTTTGTAGACTTTCTAAAGAGACTGCATTTTTTCATTCCAAATGTATGTTCTAAGGTTACATCATCTGATGAGGTCCCATTCTCACACAGGACCTAAGGCAAAACCAAGACATGCACAATAAGTAAGGATACAGATGAGTTAGAACAATGTAAGCCAAAGCATTTGCTCATTTTGTATAAATTGATTTAGTTGGAAAAGCACAGTCTAAGAAGTACTCAAATTTTACGTTTAACATTAGACCCTAACTGTAAATTTGTACAAGAATATGCACTAGGCTACAAAAGCTTTTTGAGGTTACTCTGAAAGAGTAAGAAGAATTGCAGAGAATTTGGTATAAAGCAACATTCCATGAAAAAAACCCTCCTCAGAGTCTGTGTTTTCTGCAGAGAAACAAAAGGATGAAGATTTGATGTAAAGGGTCTCGCGAGTTAGCACTGCAAAGAAAAAGACTTAAGCCACTTGTGTTCCTTTCTGTCTTTTTCTTTGTGGCAATAATTAGTCAAAGGAGTAAACAGTACAGTTCAAATAGCAAATTCATCTCAGCAATATGTACAATGCCCGCCTCTGTTAGTGGAAAAAAAAGATATATTTCTATTGTAGTGGTGAACAGTGAAGCCTCTGTCATCAGCCAGCTTATGCAGGTGCCTCTGCCACCTGGAATGTTGCCAAAAGGGAAGTCAGAGGCTTGTTGGTTTGCACTGTGTGCCATAGGAAAAACAGGATGTAAAACCAGAGTTTTAGAAATAAACCATCTGAAAATGTTTGATAGCAGCAATGACTGAGAGTCTGAGTGCAGAGCAGTAAAATCCTCTCAGTTTGTAACTGTACCTGTATATGAACTCAGGTAAACTATTAATGATACTTTATATCCTAGAGAGGTTGTTTTAAGCAAAAATTGCTCTTTCAGTGATACTGAATAAATTGATGCCTTTTGCCAGTGACATCAGCTACCTTTAGGAAATCTATCTAGAACTTAGGATACAAGTAAGTATAGATAGCTGCATTTGTGAACTGAAGCTTGTTCCTATAAATTCAATATAATGACAATATCATGAAAGCTCCTCTGATTTAACTAAATGCCTTAGAAAACAGTTTGTAGCTCTACCTGGGGTTGTTGTGACCCAAGTGCAGGACCTGTCAAATCAACATTCCCACCCAACTTGGTGTCATAATATGCACAAGTACCTTCCGTGGGACACATTCTGTGTTAGAAAAGGAATCTGATTATTTGGGATATATAGCCTAAGTCCCTAAAGCTTTATATTTAAAGTGCACAAAAATTTTAAATGATAATATATTATACAATACAAGACAGGTGAGGTAAGGAATTTAAAAAGCCAGTAGGTAAATCATGTGATACATTAAGCTTCTGGTTTCTTGGTTGATTTCTCACACAAGAATACTTTGGGCTGTGGACCTTTATTCTGTGATATATTTGGTTTGGGCATTTTTGCATTTGTGCTTTGGCGGTTTTGAGTGTGTGCGTGGGTTTTTTTGGGTGTTTGTTTAAAAGTAGTGGTGCATTGGATATTTAGGATTCTGGAGTTCCCCTTCTTCACACTGGAAAACAGAGGAAGGGTTAGGAATGGAAATGTTTTTAAGGGAACACAGGATGACCTAGGCATCCTCTCTTTGGAATTTGCACCCAGCAGTATCAATCCAAACCTTTTGGTCCCTGTTAGCATTGGTTCAATGCTAACATCATAACACACAGCACTCTGTAGACCAGAAATGTCATCTGCTCTCTGCTGATAACCCCTCTGCAATGCCAACAGTGGAAGTTCAGAACAACAGCTTTCTCTAAAGGAAAACCAAAGAATCCTCTCACAGAGGTTAACTTCTGAAAAGGAATTCACCCTGGTGCTCATACTCAGAGTTCAGAATCAGAAGTAAGTACAACAGTGAGAAACCACAACCAGGCAAAGTAGAATGAACCCCAACGGTACACATACCAAAAAGGAAACAGGAGATAAAACAGCAGCTCTTGAAATTACTACTGTTTTGGCTAAAACAGCACAGGAGCCAATATATTGGGTTTCCATTCATCCAGTCCCATAATTTAACATCAAGTATTTCCCCCATTTGCTTATTTTGGGACAGTTTTGACAATCATCTCCAACTGCAATGCAGCAAGAAAAGTGGAATTTCTGCAGCAGAGAGGTGCATTTCCTCAAGATCAGCTCACAATAATTTTTCCCCCTTTTACAGTATAAAAACACAGCACATTCTTTGCCAGGTAAGCAAGGTCTCCATCCATCTGTATACACCTGGAGAATCTGGCGTTAATTTTTTCCCCTTGTTAATGCAAGTACTGGAGATTGTCTCATTAGAAAGAATCAGGAGAACCTGTTGATTGCCAGGTTTGCCATGCAGCAAGCAAGATCAAAACAGTGCAAGCACCTGGCATTTTAAAAACAGCAATCAAGGAAACTTTCCAACAAGCCCAGCCACCACCTGAGAGGACTGCTTGCAAGAAATAAGGAGGATTGTTGTGTTAAAAATGTCCTTTGTAGGTGATATGCTTTTAAGTAAACTAGCTAATGGAACTGGAAACAGGTCCATTTTCAGTACAGATGGATAGCAAGGCTCTAATTGCAGTACATTTCAGACCTTGAATAGCATTCAGTCTAATCTGAACTTACCTGATCGTAAGGTTAAAAAAAATCATTGACACAATAATGATACTGTGAAGGCAGCCAGAAGATGAAGATGTTAGAAATAGACACTTTCTGAAGTGTATTTAAAAATACAGTAGAGGGCTCACTTCCCAAATGCCTTTATCTTCCTGAGTGTCTGCATAGCATTGAATTATTTATTTACAACTAGATATATTACTGCAGTTTACAGATTCCAAATGAATATATTTAATATATTTCATATGAATATATTTAATATATTCAATATAAAAATATATTTCATATGCAACATATGGTTCAAACTACATAGTACTACAAGTTATGCAGTGCAGTCCCTTCAGTGAAGCCATCAAAATTAGCTCGGGTCATGGATGTTTTTCATTCCTTTGCTGTGGCTCGTAGATTGTGCTATGAGGTCAAAGTGAGGTGTCACCCTGTCCAGCATGTTCTGCAAGCGCTATTCCCTCCAGGGAAGCAGGGAAAGAACAATGACACAGGAGTATTGTTTTGGGGTTACTGAGCCATTAGATGAGAGTAACTCGGTGACTTAGGTTCTTGTGCGATGTCATCTCAGTACTGTGAGACCCCGAGGCACGGAGCAAAACCACAAGTTTCTTACTCTGGACACTGCTGTGAAAAAGGCTACTTAGTGATTGTGTCAGACTGGAAGCAGCTGGGCCAGGTGTGCACGGAACTGGGGCAGGGAAACTTGCTGGATTCTGGCTGGGAGGCTCCTCTCTCCCACAGCTCCACATACAAGCACCTGGGAGTTAACAGCAGCCACACATGCTGTTTTCTCGGACCTTCCTCAGGCTTTGCCAACCTACCTAAATCTGAAGGGGTTCCACACCAGGGAATAAATTCCTTTTCTTAATCTCTTCTGAACACTCTGCAGAGCAACCACCCATTGAGGACGGCTGCTTTGAACAGCGGCAGAGTACGAGCACAGGGCGAATTAATCAGAAACATTCTCTACATTGCCATTCAGCAGAGCCCTGACGCGTTCCCCGCACCGCCCTGTGCCGGGAGGGGCCATGGCGCTCCCGCCCCGCTGGAGGCGGCGCAGGCGCCTTGGCAGCGCGGAGCGGGCCGGGGCACAGCCCGCTGGAGGCGGTGGGAGCGGGGCAGGAGCGGGGCAGGAACGGGGCAGGAACGGGACAGGAACGGAGCAGGTGCGGAGCGGGGCGGGCGGTCGCGGCCAGGGAGCCAAGGCGGGCTGGGAGTGCCTGGCGGGGTGTGCGGGCAGGGCCGAGCGGCGGCCGGCCGGGTCCTGCGGGGACGCCCCTCTGCAGTGCTGCCACCCCGCCGGGCGGTGCTGCCCGGCCCGAGGGCGCTGCTGTCACCGCACCTGCCCCGTGCCGCAATTCCAGGCGGGGATGGGGACGGACGGGGGGTGGGCTAATACTGTGTACCATGGGGATGGGGATGCCAGGGGCTCCAGGGAAACACCCCTGTCTCCTAAGCCCGCTGGCCAGGAGTGGCTGGGGGGGACAATGCAGGGCCATTCCGCTTCGGCATTCAGGAATAGTCAGTTCTAGAATAACCCGTGCCAGAATGATCAGAGCTGAGAAGGCGGCGATTACATCATTGAAACAGCGATTTCATGCTTTGCAGTAATCTAGATCAGTTATTTTTGTAAACAGAGGTATAGTTACTCAACGAACCATAGGTATGTACAGCATGAGGCCTAGGAGAAATAATTAAAAGAACGGTGGAAAAGGTTGCTCTGCCTTAGGCTAAAGCACTGACCCTGGAGAATTAGAAAAAATACACCAAAAATTCAAATATAATGGAAATTCCAGTAATTGCTTCCTCTGTTGTTTTTTTCCTTTAAGCAGAGTGTCGCTCAAGAAAACTCTCTTCAAAAGTGGAAAGAGCCCCTGCTACAATGATGAATGACGATATGGATGGTATAAATTCTTAATGTTCTTGCTCTTCATTGTTATTCTATTTAGTATAATTTCTAGCCGTTAACAGAGGTTGCACTAAAACTCTCATGATTTATTGCAGCTGTTGAGGCTGAGAATCAGGTGGAATTAGAAGAGAAAACACGGCTTATTAATCAAGTTTTGGAACTGCAGCACACACTTGAAGGTTAGCAGCTTGACACATCAGATTTTTTACAAGTACACAGTAATAAGCAAAAGAAGAGAACCTGACTGCTCTGCCCTTAGTCAGTGTCCAGAAGTGTGTCACTTAAAGAAGTTGAAGATACAAAACCAATGTCCTGGAAATAGTTTTTTCTTCCTCTTTATGCAACACTACGTTTGCTCTACCTTGGTAATACACAGCAAGTAGAATGGGTGATACAGCTAATATGTCCATGCTTATTAGAAGACACACATCTGAGGCTGCTCATCACTGAACTCTTGTTTCCAAGTAATTTAGTTTGTAATAACTTAATTCAAAAATTCAAGAAAGTAATAAACTTACAGACTAGCAGTAAGTTTAACAAGTTGGTCAAAACACTGTATGACGAAATAACGTAGGAAAAATGGCCTTTAGGTAAAACATGAGTAGGAGAATGTTTTATAACATAATACCCTATGGTAATGTTTTCTGGATTAAAGGTGTGACTAGTCTGAAGTAACCCATAGAACATATTCATTATTGTTTGCAATAGTGTCTAATATTTTTCTTATAATATCACCTTCGCAGATCTCTCAGCACGAGTAGATGCTGTTAAGGAAGAAAACTTGAAACTGAAATCAGAAAACCAAGTTCTTGGACAGTATATAGAAAATCTGATGTCAGCATCTAGTGTTTTCCAAACAACTGACACAAAAAGCAAAAGGAAGTAAGGGTTGACTCACAGATTATGTCATTGTATTGCTGCTGGTTTGGTTCTTTTTTTGTTTTAACTGGCATAGGCTGCATAAGCTAAAATACTTTAGTTTGTGGCTTACTGGATTCTCTAAGATTATAACCTTTGGTAATGAACAGAACTAAGAGCATTATCATGAACAGGAGACAGAAGTTTGCGTATTAAGATCAAGCAATGTGCAAATGTAGTGCAGATAATTACAAAATTTTTGTATTTGTTTTAAAAATGACCATATCTTGTTAAAAAGTGGATTAGTTTGTCAGGTTAAACAAAGGTATGTTAGCTCTCTGAGGTCTTAGGGTAAATTTCTTGACTAGCCAAGTAATAGTTACAATATTGTGTTGAAAACCCCTTTGATAAAAATATTCAGAGTTTATTGCATCACTTTTTTTCAGCTGTGTTTACTGCGTAGTACTGTTTATAGCTCTGCAAAACAAAATAAACCAGTTAAACATTTCTGTGAATTAGGAACAGTATGATATTGTTTGCAGGGCTTACATACAGAAAAACACCTCAGATTTCTTTGGGAAGGGGGAGAGTAAGAGGAGAAAGGAGGGATAGCGACTTGATCAGGGAAATAACAAACTGATACAGGATCAGATGTAATATGTACACTTAAAACCATTGCTACTTTCCCATTTCCTTGAAGAATGACCAGGTACATCATCACAATGTATCATCTTCCTGAAGTTCTTCTGTTGTGTGATGAAAAAGTTATGTAAAAACCTGAGTGATAAACTTTCCAGAAAGAGGTCAGCAATGCTCCTCATGCTCATGATCAGTCTGCAGTGAGGAACTCAGAACAAGACTTTCCTTCCCACTTTTTGCTTTCATCTTGAGTGTCACTTATCTTTGTTTCATTCAGGCCTCAGAGCAGCTGTTTTCATGCCTCACTGCCTAAGCTTAGGAAGTGCTTCCTGAGGCACTGCATAAGAACACCTAAGGCAGAAGGATGCAGTGGAACAAAAGTGGATTTTGCCTCTCAAAACTGTGCTGCTCTGAGCAATGCCTGGTGTCAAGGTGCTGTTTTTTCCTGGCTTGGATGTTAGGCTTTGTAGGGGAGCTCAGCCCAGATTATGGGTCTGAGGACTTACCACAGAGGCAGCGTATCCAGCATAATCAGTATTAAGGGAGAGCAGAAGCTGAAATACAAACAATTTTAGCAGAACTTGGTTGCATCTGTTTCATCTTGCCCTACAGCAGCACTGCAGAGCTGTTTATGGATGTTAGCTAGTACTGAGTTCTCGCTTCAATAATGAAGCCATTTTACTTGACTTTTTAAAAGGAAACCACTAGTTCAAAGATCCCTCTCAAGCATGGCATGAATGAGTCAGTGTAATAGAATAATAAATCCTTCTCAAATCACAAGTTTCTTAGCAGCTAGGTACTGGTGTGTCTCAAGTGTAAGTTGACATTGTGAGGTTCTCCCCTCCCAAAGGTGAAGTTCCCCATTTCTCCCCATTTAAAATGGTTGTACAATGATCACTGGAGTCAAAAGACTAAGCAAAGTCAAAAGACTCCAAACAAAGCCCTCATAGTACAGTCTTGAGTCTGGGTCAAGAAACCCAATGATGAAAAATGGATGATACCATTTCTATCATCCTTGTCAACATCTAAAATTAATTTTAATCTTCTACAGACTATTTTCTCACATTACTGGAACTCTAAATTAATCCAGGAATTGCTAGCAGATAGAGTAGATCACATGCCTAATCCAGAGTTTGAGCACTAAAGGAAGAACAATCACAGCAAGCACTTCTAAAGGATGCATAGCATTACAGCCATCATAGCTTTAAAGCCATGTCACTGCTGTCTCCATCTGCACTGTACATCACCTGGTAACACAGCATGTGCTTGTTAGACTTCAGCAATTCCCAAGATAAAGTAATTTTAAAATCATGGGTTTGTATTGTAGATTGGATAGTGGTATTTTATCCATTGGTGTGTATACAGCAGTTATTTCATCTCCATGCCATTTTACATCCCACTACTGTGGCCTTCATTTAACTTATGAACATTTTAAAGATGTTGTATTTCTGACTTTACACCAAATAAAAATTTTCATTTGTCTCGATTAGTTTGGTTTAACATTTGTAAACCCTAAAACTTCTCGTAACTATCTGTAGTCGAAAGGTGAAAAAGCAGTAGGGTTAGCAATCATCTAAATGGTTTCAACATAGCTGAAAAACTAGATGTAATTGAGATTAAACCTGGATTAATGAATCTAGTTTTAGCAAAGCTTCAGTTCCTGACTTACTTGCAATTTTCAGCCGTCAATCTTACATTTCTGTCTACTTTCCTGTTCTTGCTAAAGTAAAAAGGAAAAGGATTGCTAGACTGCATCTACTGTTGTAAAAAAGCTAAAACTTTCACTTCTCCATGTGGGAGACCGTTAAGCCATGTTAGAAATGTTACTTTTTCCTACACTTTCAGTGAGCTTTACATTAGACAGAAACCAGAATTATTACTTCATCATGCCTTCATGAATGTAGATGCCAACTGAAGAGTAACTTCAGCTGTAAGTATATAAAAGGGCTTCAGAACTACTTTGCCTTCCCTGCGTATAAAAAGTGTTCAGTCTGGGCATCTGGCATCCTCAATAAGAGCTCTTTTACCAAGCTACAGCACAGTCAGAGGGAGTGCAGGCTGTGGAGGTCTTGCTACTTCTGGAGTTCCAAAGATGACTGATGCTTTTAATAGCAAGAATGTTGAAACCGAAAATCATTATTTTGATAATTTTAAAGCTCTTTCAAGCAACCATGATAGCAAGATGAAGTATGTTTCCTGACACACCTTTTCAGATAAAAATGGACAGTGCAAGGAAGCGTGGGTGAAATCCCACTGTTGCATTGTATCAATGAACAGGAGTTGCCCTTTTGCCTGGCTTTCTTCCTCTAGAGCCTCAAATCCTCAACATCTCTGGTATTTCTCCTCTAATTACCAGCATGAATCTAGATCCAAGTAAGTTGATGTGCAGAAGGATGTATGCTATCTCTAGGTTCTAGGTGACCAAAGCTGATGGGGCATCAATCAGTACTTTATGGGAACTTTTAAGTTCAAAACCCTAAGTGAAGATGAGCATCTCCCCGTGGGGGTGGGGTGACCAATCCCTGGAGCAACTAAATCACATCAAAGAAACTATAGTAACTAGAGTAACTATCACATATCAGAGGGAAAAAAAACCTAAGCACACAAACCAGACCTACAAGACACTCAGATGCTGTAACAATTTTGTCCTTGACTCAGACAAAACTCATTTAAAAGTTGTATGCTGAAATGCTCCCGGACAGCTCACAGTAACTGTTACCAGCAGGATACTACGCGGGGAACAGCTTCTATTGCTGAGGAGTAAACTGGAGTCTTCCTACCTTTTGCATAGAGACCCTAAATAAAGAGGTGGGAACTTGCAGTTAACTTATGACACAAAAAGCCCCAAATTAAACAAAAACCTAGAGACATTTCCATGTAATTCACACCAAGTAAAAGTCAAATATTAATTAACTTTTGAACACTTCAGAAGAAGCCCCTGAGGACATTGGCTTCTTCATTAGGGTTAAGCATTCTTTTCTTTGAGACTTCCGTGGAATCTGCTGTGAAAATACTTCTTTTTAAAGCAAACAAATTTTATGACAGGCACAAGAAAATCTGTTAGATTCCTTATGAATTAATGTATTTCTACTTAGTTTGCAATGTATGAGTAGTTTTTCTAGGATTTACACATTCTTTTATTACTACAGGCAGCTGCCAAGCAGCAAGAGGTTTCTGGTGACTGAAATTTTATTGTTTAATATACAGCTGAACTTCAATGAAACAAAGTTTCTTTACAATAGCAGTTTATTTAAACTATGAGAATGCCCAAGTTACTCACATCGTAAAAAACTTAATCCATCAAAAATTCTTATCTATATTAATAAATTTCATATTAAGCAAGAATTAATAAATATTTTTAGGTGACAATATACACTTAGCAAGTATTCTAAAAACGGGTTATACCACTCTGGTTTGGACCATGAGAACTATAAAAGTTTGAAAAAATCATCAGTATATCACTTCTGCAGATTTGATACCTGCATTCAAGAGTAAAACAAGTCACATCAATTACCACTTGTATTCTATTTTAAAATATATCTTGAAAATAAATTACTGTAACCAATGCCTAAAATGAACAGGTGACCACCCATGTAACAACATCAACTAAAATAAATAATTTACAATAAAAATTGTTGCTAGCACAAAATCATCATACAAAAACAATTATTGCATTTAGCTCTGCACAGAAAATATACCTTTTCTCATAGCAATGTGAACTGCTATAGATGCTACATCCACACTACCATCTTCTTTTAACTGAAAACTGTAAACAGCTTATTTTGTGCTAGAGCTACAAAAGTAGTATAATGCATTAATTTAAAAAAATATTTAGAGTAAGTTTATCTCCAACTAATACTAATTTCTAAGAAACTTCAAATCTTAAGAATCTCCACCTAAAAATCAGTTGGTCAACTTCTAATTTCCCTTTTATTTTGAATTTGAAATACCAGTTAACCCTTCACAGATAACATTTATCCTTAAAAAAAGGGAATTGAGGAAGTTTGGGATGGTTAAAGAGGTCAGAGAATTAAAGCAGGAGGTTAAATAGCAATGAGACTTCCCTCTTCCAGTCAAAGCTCAGGAATTTGCCAGGCCCACTAAAGTGGCACACCAAAAGTTACTGTCACTGTCTCTAGACCTGAAAACACTGGCTAGATATAACTCAGTCCTTTCGTACTCTTCTTTTGCGCACTGATTTCAGTGGACGATCTCCCATGCCTTCATCAGGTTCTTTCTTCTGGAAAAAAAAAAATAAATTCAGCATTAACATTTTAAACCTAGTTTAATTATTGAAATTGGCATGCTACGTGATAAGACATTTTTTTCCCACACTACTAATCTAATGATTAATAAAGTGGGTAGAAGACTTTTCATTTCTGTATTTACAAGGAAGACAATAGTATGTCTAAACTGATGTCAGAAATTTGGTTTTGCCCTTGTCTTTGCTGGTTTAAGAGCAGTGCCTTTTAAATTAATTTAGCAAATTCCTTGAGGTGCACCTTTTGCTGATTTTATTTTCACTTCTGAAGTAAGACACATTTAAAGCATTTCAACTGTTCCCTTTGGAGAGCTACAAACAGAGCAAACTGTCCTTAAATCAGATGTGGTGTTCCCAGTTTAAAAGCAATGGGCTTATGGAGGCACAGGAAAAGCCTTTCCAAATGTGAAATCCATTCTCAGACCGCACACTACTTTCTCACTTTCCTGCATCGCCTACTGGCAGGCACCTCCTTTAGAAGGAACAGCTGACAGAATGTGGCCCAGCCTAAGTGAGGACATAGGGTACACGATGTGGGGTACATGATGTGTTTGAGGCAACTCACAACAGAAACACCTACATGCTGAAAACACTCCGAGAACAGCAAGCCATGGCCTCACTGTGACACTGTGTAGTGAATGCTGCAGACATATTCACAGCTTGCTATTGCTTTCACAAGGAGTCATGTGAATCTTAGTAGGGTTCAGTAGATATTGTATTCTTGGGTAAATGTACAAGGAAAAGAAAACTTCTTACAGGAACAAGAGGTAGTACAGAATAAAGGTTAATTGACAAAGACTTCTAATGCTGAAATAACACAACCTCATGCAAGATACAGTTTCCTAGAAGAGTTTTACATGAAAAGGAGTTAACATTACATTAAACAACTCCCTAAACCTGGAAAGTGACTCATTTAGGGAGTGACAAGAACAAGATGATCAATAGGTGGTGGATCTAAACTGTTTCAGACACTCCCAGTTTCTAAATGAAGGAATAATGAGTAGTTGACAAACAAGCACAAATTCCATTCTACAATGATATTTTGTGAAAACAGTTTTGTAGAATATCTGGCTGACCAGATTAATCTGCACAAGAAAAATCAGTATTGTCATTCTGCTTAAAACCTTATTTTGGAATAAAAAACCCCCAAAATGTAACTGAAAAACTTAAGGTTTTTCTAGGTCTCAGGCAAAGGCTATTCAGTTGGAAGCACATGTTCTGTCAATTAAGAAGCACAATGAAAACTGACCAATCTGCTACAGCATCCAAATTTTCAAGTCTGTAAAAACATTCTATGTTTAGGGAGCTGCCCGACCACTTCTATACTATACCTGTATTAATGCAGAGCATTTGAGGTGTCAGACTCAAAGAAAAGTGTATTTCTACCTCAGGATTTCTTTTATGGTTCAATAGAAGAAAAACACTCGTAGATAACTGGGCTTAGATAGAAGGATGGTGTCAGACAATGGCAAGGAGAAAGTAGAGAAAAATGCAAACTTACATCATCTTCTGATTCAGATTTATTTGACCTATCACCTTGACTTCCATCTAGAACTTCATTTTCTTCTTCATCTGGAACTTCATTTTCTTCTTCATCATCATAAATATCTTCACCACCTTCAATTTCTGCAGAAGTTGATTTTACTTCGTAAACAGAACTATTTTACAAATACACTATATTCAGACATACTAGTAAGGAAAATAAGCCAATTTCAGTCCTAGAATAAACTGTTTAGAACAAGCAATAAAACATCTCTGTAATTCAGAGAGTAGAATTCTCATGAATTAGTAGAAAGTGATAACTGCCAGATTTAATAACCAATTTTAACAGCTCTAACCTTCCCTCTTTTCATAATAGCCCATACTATTCTTAATACCCCACTATTTCTTCAGACTTATTACTGACTTAAAGGACTTGATTTTCTTTACTTTAAAACTAGCTATTGTATTGGACAGTTTGAGAGCAGGGTCCAAACTAAGACAACTCAGGCATCCCAAATCTGACTAAATTCTGATTTAGATGGGGAAGTACAATATTGCAGTTATCAGTCATCCAGCATGGGAGGCATGTACATCCTAAGGGTACTCCCTTTTCCAGCAGGGAATTCTTCTGACATACTGTTTTGATTGAGGGATAAGCAGCTCTTGACTTTCACTCTTCTTGTGCATTTTTGCAAAGCAGAAACTAGTCAGAAAAGCAGTGTAGTCTCCTTAGCTAACTCAAAGTATGTCCAGCTTTCACTGCTACTGCACTACCCTTTACAATACTTCCTATCAAGAGTAAACAAGAAATCTTAAACCTGGCAGAAAGGATATTCATTGGCATTTTGCAACTTAACAGTCTGCCAGTGGCTTATTTAAAAACAGCAGTGAGTAGTGCTCAATTCTCTTTGTCAGGTCACACCTACATCTCATAAGCACTGCTTAGGTGGGAAAAAATATGAAAAAAACAAAAACAAATACAAAAAAAATCTGTGCCCACACCAAATTATTACTGTTGCATCTGAGTTAAACTGAAACAGAAATATCCATACCAATTTAGAATGTAGTCACATACCACACAAGACTGCCTGATTCTTGGTGATGAAAATCTGGAAATACCTAATTTATTAAAATATTTGAGACTTCTGTAGAAGTACCAAGAACTTTGGCTGCAATATAGCTATAAATTGAGCCAAACAGAGCTTCACTAATTTTTATGAAGCAATAAGTTAGTTTTGTCATCTGTCAATATACCTGGTTCATGTCTACTATGTCTCTATTTCTATTATCAAAAGGAGAAATATGACCAAATAATGCAGATCATGGTTTAAGAAAGATGTAGACAAAGATCTCTGTCCTAAAAATAAGCCTTAATAGAAGAGCTTGGCAGAAATCCACAAAGCCTTTGGTCATATTCTAAAAAACAGATTGGAAATGATAAATGATGCAAATTCAGCTCCTCCCATAGGTACAAATTTCAATAGAGGGGGAAAAAAACCAAAGAAAAAATACTTCAGACATCAGAAGCTGTAGAACCCAGAACTGGAAAACTATACTATTTAAAATTACTATTTTAAATTTAATCAAATAATAAGTCAAGCATTATTTCATATAAATAAATGTAGGACTTGACAAATAAGGTTCAGACTGTGCCCCTGAAATGCCATTTTGTGGCAACACGCTTTTACTTCCTGCAATATCCTTCTAGAGATCAAGAAAAGCAAGGAGACAAAGCAGACAAATAGACACCACCACAAAAATTAACATAGAACAAAATAAAACAGTAAATCCCACGGACAATGCCCTTCAAGAAGTACTCTGCCAGCAACTCATTGTCACTGGTGTTAAAGAAATCATCAAATGTTTCTAAAATTTGCTGTTGCGCCACACTTTCTTTTTCTTTCTTTTTTAAATAGTCTCATGATAGAATGTGGATTTCAAGTCCCTCAGTATTCCACAGCTCAAAATCCCATTGCCTTCAACTCCAAAAAAACCAAAGGAGGTGGTAATGACTAGGAAGGAACTGTGAAAATCATAAGGAGACAAATATACTAGTAGAAAATATTTATGACTACAGAAACCATATGCAGAAATCTCAGAGGAAACTTGCATCTGCACCTGATGGAAGCTGGCATCCACCAGCTTGAAGTTCTACCATCAACAAGGAAGCAGAGAGAAGAGAACAGATATGAGAGACCCACTTGCAACTCCTGGCCCAAATTGCTAACCCTAACCCTTTCCCAGTACCTGAAACAGGAGCCTCCCTTCCCATCTTCTTTGTATTGTCCTTTATAAGCTCTCTTTTTGTCTCTTCCATTTCTCTTCTCTCTGTAGCAAAAACAATCAGGAAAAGGATGCAGAAGACAAATTCTCTAATGCTTTCAGATATAAAGAGGCAAAAGAGCAATAGAAAAAAGGAAGATTTCAACCTGCAAGTGTTGAAAGTGGCAGGAAGCTAAGGGAAGCTAAGCAATTCTTCAAGCAAGAAACCATGAAGTCATATGACAGGCAAAGCGTAATCCTTCCCTCTGAAGCCTAGAATTTATTTGAAAACCCTGGAATAGTCATACAAAAGCTAGATAGGTTAGTTTTACTCTGTGTTCTGTTTAGTAACTAAAAGGAAAGGTCTAAAATAGAACCTACCTTTGCAACACCATGAACAGCTGTTCCACAAGTGCAATTTAAGAAAACTGTAGGAGCTGAACAATGTTCCTCTGCAATTGCCCGGGCCTTATTTCTAACATTGAAACACACATTTTAACGCATTATTTATTAAGTGATGTGTTGTAATGAAATAAATTAAATGACTGACTTAACAGAAGAATACTGGAACTGAGGAATGCAGCCTTGAAACAGCAGCACATTAGGTACAAACTATCTATGATCTGCATCAAGACTGAGTAGAATAGTACAGAGTGTGTAATTTAGGAGAAAGAACAGGTGAGTAGAGTAAGATCAAAAGGAAAATGTAGGAAGATACAACACTGAAATCATGTACTTACAATTTAAGCTAAAGTAAAGAACGTATGTAGCATAACCAGAATAATTAAGTGCCTTGGAAAGGCTCTCCAATAGCAAGGCAGATGGACTAACTTTGGTGTGGCAAGCACTGTGCCTAAAATGGACTCAATTCTGTCAGTACTGGCATGGGAACTGCTGATGCTGAGTAAACTTGTTAAGTCGTACAGACAGAAGCCATCAACACTCATGAAACATGGTTCAAAGACAGACAAAACCCGTCAAGTTTCAGTCAGTAATACAAAGTGATGTCAGTACCAAGACAAAAACCCCAACAAAACATGAATGTCTGCTATGTCTCTAATTATCCATGCCAGTCTCTTGTCACTTTCTTTGTTCTCACCAAGGAAGAGTGAAATAAGAGGCAGAATCTTGAAGAGTTCTGAAGCTAAGAATTTTCTCATCAAAGTCAAGATAATGCATTGTAAGTTAGGTGCTTTGGTTTTTATTCATTATATAGACACAGGGAAATGCTTACAGCACCTCAAAGCTATAGCTGAGTAGTACCCAGTAATCTTTGATACAGTAACATGGGATGATTTTATCCTAGGATGCTGAAGTACAGCTCAATCTACTGAGTTATTTATTTCTCCCCTGGAAAGTAGAGCATACCACTGCAGGCATGCAATAAGTTGCTAAAAAGCAACATAAAGGAAGCTGCAGACTTCAGTATTTCAAGCCTACTGTATATTCAAGTTTTAACAGGAATAACCAATATTAGTGACCAACAGAATAGTACAGAGAGGTGTAAGTGAATTTATGTTAGAGACTTAAAGCTATTCCAGACACATTGTAAGGAATAAAATGACTTTAACTGCTTCAGGTACTTATATCTAAATAATTAAAATGTGTTTAATGTATGAAATACATTAAAGGGGGATAACATATGTACCACTGTCTACAAACATAAGAAATAGTGTTGGGAGCATGTTCATTTCTTGAAAGTGAAGAAATGCTGAGAAGAGCCTTACTTTCTGCTTATATTTATCAGAGCTATTAGCCATGGGATGCCACTCACTGGAATTTATCAAAAATGGAAAAAAGCTCAAAGCAAGGCACATTTCACATAGTCTAAAATAACAGTCTATAATAATAATTATAATTATTGGCAATGCAATCCATGAACTAGTTCTATTCATATCTTTACCAAAACTGCAAGCTGACAAACTCTTACTCATCTTACCATCTTCACCAGTATCTTCATTTTCTTTTTCCTCTTGTAGTTCATCATCTTCGAACTCCTCTGTCTCTTCTTTTAGTTCTCCCTTTGTAATTTGCTTAGATACATCAGGCTTTTTGAAGTCAATATATTCATCTGATTTCTACAACAAATTAAAAATCTATTTGCATTTCAACTCCAATTAAGAATTAAACAGGCACTGTAAGCTAAGGAATACCAATGGCATATTAAAAGGGTATATTGTTGCTCAGATGCTCAAGAGTTTCCAAATAAAAATATAGTAAGTTTCACTGACCTTTCCTGGCCAGCAGAACAACACACTTAAACCAACAGGGAGAGCTAAAGTCAAGATGTAAAGAACCCAGAGCCATGGGTGTTCTTCTGCAGCAGTCACCAACTGACTGAACATACCAGGCTGTATTTAAAAAAACAAAGAAAATTAGAAGAATTGCATTTATGTTCCTCTCAACACTTAAATAAGTTTATGAAGTGTACTGTATACATTTACATTGTCCAAAACCCTTCTTCATCTTTGCTTTTTAATGGCTAAAACAATATTGCATTTCAATAATAGTAAAGCAACAACTCTACAAATTGCAAATAAATGGCAGGTGTTGAGTAAGAAGGAACAGATGTAGAACTCCAAACATACCAGACCAGCCACAACTCAACTTTGTGTAGTAACATCTGGAGTCCTGGCAACCTCACACTTTACACCCTTCCCAGCTACTCCACTTTACCTGCACACTGCACCAACCCAGCTGAAAGCTCCCAAAGCATCAAGAGCCTGAGGGCAGCAGCTCCTGAGGAGCAATGCTGACTACTACCTTCTCTCCTTCAACAGCCCATTATTCAGGAAGTAAACTGTCCTCCCAGCAAAGCTCTGACTTACACAGTAGAGACACCTAGGCAAGTGCTTGGTGCATCTCTGTAAGAGGTACACCAGGAACTAAGGAAGTGTGAGAAGCACAGTGGAACGAGGGAACTCAAAAGGAATTTTTTTGCCATTGTGTGTACTGTTATGGATACAGGTTAAACAAATCCAGACATTTTGGAAAAGGTTGTGTGAAGAGATAACTTTCCAGCTTGCATGGACAGATACGCTGTTGCTACTTGCTCACTCTCAGGAACAGGCATCAGGAACATCTCTAAGGAACTGGCATCATTTGCCTCCAACCCATCGTTTCTCCCCCACAACTGTAGCCTGCTGTTGCCAGTTAAACAAAAACAGGAGTCCTGGCAGCCACTAGAGGGGCCCATGATCCCATACAGTAGGGAAGATCCATCCCACAGCACAGCAAGGAAAGAGATAGGCTGTTAAGTGCACAAACCAAATGTAAATACATACATAGAACAGATGCAGCTCACTAAACATACACAAAATATCTTCAGAACTGCATGACACACCTGAAGGCCTAAAATTATTAAACAGAAACAAACACTGGACTATTCATTCTTCATGGGAGGGAAGCATCAAAAGAATATATATCATGGATATAGCCACAAGGGAAAATAGGGGGCAAGGGGCAGGAGGGGAAGTCTTTGAGTGTAAGTAACTCAGCCTTTGTTCCTTCACTTGCTGTAAGGTACTGAATTCCTAATATCACTGTGAACAGCAGAAGGCTTCACAGGAAGTCAGTTTCTCACTAGGTGTTTAAGTAAAATGCAGTATCCTTTTAACATCAAGAAAATATTCATCTGGAAAAGGGTTAAAAGCCAAACTACAAGACAGAAAACCTATCAGAGTTACTCAGCAAAATTATTAATTGCAGACAAATTAATACTCTCAGCATTGACAGAAAATTCTTCCAACACCACATCTTCCTCACTATTTTCTACTATCAAGAACATCATGAAGTTTATACCTCATTAGCACTTGCTACTAATTTCTTCAAGCCCCAGCTATCTGCTGCCCAGCGATCTGCTACTTCTTTTTCTGAACATATGATGAAGTTATCAAAGTAGATATCAGACGTCATAGACCAGAGTTCTAAACCAATAGCACTGACAGCAGTCATCTTGAATGGGTGAAGATCTTCAAAATAGTCTGGGTTTGGTATTTTCCGAGGACTCCAGATTCCCTGTTAATGGAAACAAATGTAACCACATTACCTGGAGTTCACCAAAAGAACAACTTGTGAAAGAGATTTCAAAATAATAACAACTCTTATTTAAAGAGAGAAGCAGTAGAGTTTAACCTACGTGAAACAACTGGAAATAGCCTGTAGGATTTTGAGATGGGTCTCAATTTTATGGCTTAGGGTAGACCTCTGACGTAATCTTTTCTTTACTTTAGTGGTTACAGTAATAACTGACTCTTTCCAGAAGTGTTAGAGAAAATTTTAGAGAAGTAAAATTATCAGCCTTATGATACCTGTGTAAATTAGGGCCAGATTTTGTTTGAAAACCTGCTTAGGATCTTACCCTCAGAGACATCAGATCCAAGTAGTCCCCAGCCATAACTAACACAAAGTAACTCTCTTTAATATCCAGCTGATTCCTCTTACATTTGGAGGGGAGAAGGGGAATTTAATTATCCAAAATTGATGCTTCCCCTAAAATTGAACTAGTAAGGCAATCTGCTTACTGAAAAGCTTCATTTGTTAATATTAAAAAAACCCAGCTAATTCAAAAGACTCACATTTAAAACCCTAATGTAATTCAGAATACAATTCTGAAAACTATAATAAATAAATGGCACCAATGAAAATTGTACAAAAAGCAACTTTAGACAGGTAAATTGTTTTAGTAAAGAAAGCATTATTGTTTCCCAGTGTACTTCAAGGGGGAAAAAAAAGTAAATTAAAAGAAAAAAAAAATTCAAATTAGTGAGGATATTCAGACTCATTCTAAAATATAAATACAGTGCAAAAAAGCTGAATTGAATATACTACTTTGACTTGCCTGCTCTGCTGAACTCTCTGTCTTTTAGCAGTGACCAACAATTTGGCTATTACCTGATAGTTAGGATTATCTATCATAGGTGCTCTCCATTTTCCTTTATACTTCGGGTTATTCTTCATGGGACGCACCCACTCTCCACAGCCAGGTGCAGTCTCACATTTTGCATTAGGGATCTGAGGGGCTTCCCACTCCCCATCCATTTCTTCATCCCTAGAGAGTTAAAAAAAAAAAAAAAAAATTACAAACAACTACTTCAAGATCAGTCAGGTGTCAAACACTTACAGTCTGAAGTTAGGGTCCATGTATATTGTAACAAACTCAAAACTCTGACAGCTCACAGAACTGTACCCAACAGTATAAACACATTTTTTAAGGAGTGCTTCATCTTTTTACTTAAAGGTCACAGGTTCATAACTACCACAGCATGACTGATTTCAATTACATTCCTACCTCTGCAAACAGCTTTAAAGACTTCTATCCAGGATACTTTGAGATCCCTTTGAGACTTACATTATGATTTCAAGTTATAAACTTAAACCATTCTTTCAATGGGGACCTTCATATTCTGGTTTCACTTATTCTTTACTTATATTTACTTCTTCAGAAAACAAAAGACAAGGACAAGCCATGTTTTTATAGAAGCAGTCCCTCACACCAACAAATATTTGGCCATACCTTACACATTCTAATTTACCACCTCAAAAGACAATGAGATTTGGACTGACTTCCACACCTAATAATCTGCCACATCATCTACAAAACACTGCACTTACCAGTCCTTTGGTTTTTTTGCATTAGGGTCTGGAACATACTGTGGTTCATCATCAAGCCAGCCCTCAGGCTTAACAGCATCAGGATCTTCTATTTTGGCAGGTTCATCTTCATCCCTTCAATTACAGACTTACGTTAGAAAATACAGCAGCCTGACTTTGGACCAATGTTCTGTTCAGAGGACTACAACTGGCATGAGAGGGATGATTTTCAAAAACATGACAGGACTGGACTCAATGATCATGAGCATTACACATATAATTATCTGCTTATAAATATCTGGATTATATTTTCATTGTTTTATAGTGCTATTTAGTCCAGAAATTGCTGGTATCAAGTGGCCGGTGTCAGTCAGGTCTTCCCATTGAGGTTTTCCCTACTCTTCCTAAGTTGCCATAAGAACAGTAGTTCACACAGAAGCAGAAATTCATTGCAAATAAAGATGATATGGTAGAAAAAACTTCTTATTCATGTGTAGCAACCTTAGTTACTACTTGCAACCATGCAGGGTACAAAATCAGCAAATAATGATTTTATTTGACTCCTTAGAACATGACCAAATCCTTATACCCACCTCAATTATATTTTCAAACTTCAGTGCTTTTAGTAAAATGTATTCCAATTGTTATTAGCAAACCTCAAAATCAAACCAGTCAAATCTTTCAAATAAATAACCTGTATGTAAAAGACATGTAAAAAATTAAAATTTTCTCCTTACCAGTCATCTGGTTTGACAGCATTTGGATCAGGTATTTTTGGTCTCTCATCCCAATCATCAGGCTTCTTATCAGTAGGATCGTCTATTTCTTTGGAAGGATTTACTGGAGGAATCATATTCTCAAGAAGACTTCCTTTACTGACAACTGTTTGGTCGATTAATATTTCAAATGTATCATCTGGTTTTAGCACTAAATTGAAGAAATTTATATTGAAGAAATAAGTGAGCCATTTAATTTTACAGATATATTTAACCAAAACTATAGAATAAGCGCAGACTTAGTCAAATAACAGCAAACTAGATCCTCACTAGCAGAGGAGACAGACTCCTCACTCAGGCACTGGATCTAGACACAAAACATTGCCCCTTGAGGGGATCTATGCCCCCAAAGAAGAAACTTGAAGAAAATTCAATTGCTGAAACCCATCCAAACACATTCTAAGAAATTTTTCAAAAACATGCCGACTTGGTCAAAATTCTGTGGTTTTATTTCTGTGTTTTTCTTTTCAGAAGAAAAAAGAATCTCTGTCCCAAAAGGCATCTCTGCTACTAAATTACAATCTCACACTTGAAAGCACTGGAACACAAGAACTGTACCACTAACAAAGGGGAAGGATCAAAGCTGCATTTTCCATCAGGTTCTAACCTCTAACAGGCACTTCCCTCAAATGCCACACTGCAAATGTTTAAACATTTAAAAGGAATTTCCTGGATATTAGCAAGTGTGAGAAATTGAGAAGCCAAGGTCACAGAACTGGGCAGTGTCAGACTCAGTATCCAGATGTATCCAGATCTATTTCTAATAAGCACTTATAAATGTGCTCACTGGTAAAACAGCAGTTTCAACTATCCCTTTAACATAAATTACTAAGTAAAATAATTACTATTCCACTTTTATGACAGTTTTCTAGAGACAGGTAAAGAAAACCAAAATAATTCTCGTAACAGTTTGATAATATTAATGGTGGCCTTCCAGCCCAAAATTTTCAACAGTATTAAAATATCCATAAATGCAAAAATGAACCTCCCATATCACCTTTAGATAAAATACAAATAACTAATTTTTAAACTCCTGTTATCAGTCACATAAATACATTGGAATCACATAGCTCTATGGAGTCCATTTGAACAATTAGAATAAATGCAATCCAAATTTAAGTACCCTGTTTCATAATTTCTAACAAACAATCCAAATACAGGAATGCATACATTCCTTTATTATGATGTTCCTATTATCTAAAAGTGTCAGTTTGCTGTGGAATACTATAGCAATCTATTTTAGAAGCCACTAAATGTCCCCATGGCACAGCACTTGAACATGCCTTCTGTTATTATTATTCACTGGAAGTTCATAAATACAGTCAGTTTGGCTGGATTTACAGCATGCCACAGATTAACCCATTCTCTGACTGCTATTCTTCCTCAGAAGTTAGGAAAAAGGGGTAAAAATTAACATAAACTTTCATTTCTCTGTACAGATCACTGGTACAAGGGTTGACACATGAATTAAAACCAGACCATACTCAAACTTTAGAGTCTGTGCTGATCTATCTGTTCATTCAAACTGTTTCAGATGCAGGTGTTGGTGAGAACTTTTAACATGTGGAAGAGTGGTGTGTGACATGCTACAGATTTAACTGAATTCCTCTGAAGTCAGACACCTTCCTAGAATATTGGGCAGTTGTACATTTTAATATCTTTCCCAGTAAAAATAGTTTTATTATAATAATTACTGAAGGCATTTACTAGTAAAGGCTAGTCAGGGCTAATACATTTTTCCTGTAATTGAATATTAAGCAGTAGCATCTGAAAGCTACTTTTATGTCCTGCAGTTAAGTCCATTCATTATACCATTTAACCAAATCATTAAGCAACCACCACTCAGAATTAACAGGCTATTACAAACAAAGGCTCAATTACAAAGCTTCAGCAGACAAAACCACATTTTTAATCTCTCCTTTCCAATTTTAGAATTGGAATTCCACTTTTAAGAATAAAACAATACCAAGAGTATATAGATGTGTCTTCTTGTCCAAATAGAATTTTTTTAGGTCTACATCAGGACGTTCAGCATGTTTTTCATCATATTCTCCAGTTTTAGGATTCTTATGTCTGAAGATAAAGTGTAGTTTGTAATCTTCTCCACATTTATCTGGTCCAAACATAATAGTGTAAGGTGTTTTGTCAAAAAAGTATTCCTGTAGAAGCAAGAAAGCTGAGCATGTGTTATACTGGACATTTTATTACATCACTTTTGGTACTTCTTTTTCTTGGCATAGAGCATAGTTACCTATTTCTAAAAGGTAAATGAAAAGTGGTATGGTAAATCATGAAAGGAACTCAACAGTCCTCTGGAGCAGCTGGGTGCTCTATGTTCTCAGGCAATGGAATGACTCTCAGTCTCTTCAAGGAAGATGAATCATTTATATATTTAGATTTTATCCTTATGTTTAGTAGGAATGCCTGGCACAAATCAAAACACCCAAGTATCTCTCTCCCTCTAAAAACATTACACTAGAAGGCGGAAGGGAACGAGTTACTGTTCTTCATAACAATTTTATTTTCCAATAAAGATAAACCCCAGGATATTAATATCCACTATTGTATCAGTACCTTTTTCTCTCAGCTTTAAGTAACAGCAATTAACCCTGAAAATATCAGTTATAATTACTCTCCTTCAGAGAATGTTGCATTATACAGTTATATCAGTATCTTTTAAATATTTATGTTTTCTGTATTTGGAATACACAGTAACAAGCATGTGCTATTCAGTAAAAAAATCATTTCACAAGTTATGAGTTAAGATCCTATGGCTTCTATTAGTACAGAAAGTCATGCTAAACATACACAAAAGTCCTCCATCCTGGATATCAGACACCACACCCACGGAGAAACCAAGCCGTTCCTCAAATGAACAGCTGATAGCAAATATTAAGCAAGGCGACTTACCAGATTCAAGTCATTGCTACTGGAGAGAAGTTTAATATATGCACCACCACAGTCAATGCCTTTTTGAAAATTCACTTCATATCTGGGCAAAGATAAAGTGACAAAAACATTCTTAGTATCAGAAAAATACAAATTAACTGCTAATCTACAATTCTAATTATGAATATATTAAGACTGCATATTAGTACCTACTGTCAAAACACTTCTACGTAAGCAAAATGTTGTAACTTAGTAATAAACATCAAGTAAAAAAATCTGAAGGATTACTTACTGAACAATCAAAGGTTTATCATCAAAAACAAATGCTTTTGTTAGCATTGCTGATATTGCATGATACTTTGCCACTGATTTTAGCACTAATCCTCTGTCTCCAGGCATTGCGTTTTCTTTCAGCTCTTCTACTTCCCATCTTCCTAAAACATACACACAGAGTCTTTGAAAAAAAGCAGTCTGAAGTAAAGAAAGCACAGCCTTGTTGAAAGCAAAGAGTCAGCAACAAATAAAGACTAGTTGCCAAAGTAGGGAAGAAATACTGGCATCTGATGTCAAAGATTCCTTGCTGTTATCAAATTTACAAAAATCTATAGGTAAACGTTAACTGTTTACTCTAGATCTGTGTCTTTAGGTTGTGATGTCCTACAATGGATAGAGGAACAAAGTATTTCTACAGATTTTAGACTTACTTCTACCAGCATCATATAAAAATCATTAGTCACAAAGCACTGTGTAAAGCTAAAGACCTTCATCATTACTTTTTTTCTGCTTACACAGAACTAGAATCCCAGAAGTCAAATCTAATCACAGGGTAGATGAAATTCCCTCCTCCCCAAAGTTTTTCCAGGAATTATTAGATTTGGTCCAAAACAAGCCTACAGCTTTGGAAATAGAAGACTTCATATTTACACATTCTGCAAGTTTGGGATAAATACAGTTTGATACACATGTGCCCAATATCCAAAGCACAAAACTTCTTCTAAAAGGGCAGTTACATTTTCTCGGAGATTAACAGGACAAGATTGACTGGGGTTTTTTTCCAGGAAAGCACACAGCACAAAACCCCCTGCTTTTACAATCCACTGTAATATTGAAGAATGCCTATGTCAATGTAAAAAGGAAGAATATTAGGAGTTCCTCAGCATGTAATTTAGAGAAGGTTCATAAACTGTGATATGCAAATGAAACAGTGATTTACTTTTATTCAGCTGAAGTGTGATTAGTCAAAGTTGTTAAGGAAGGGCAGATATGAAAGTCAGTAACAAATTCCTAGTTTCTTCTAGCCTAATAGACAGGAAGGAGGAAAATTCCATCCTCTTCAATAGTGTTCCTTCCTGCAAACTAAGGTGAAACAATAATGCAAGCCAAAACAAGAAGACTGGAAAAAAGAATTGGAAAGAAGTTAAAAGAATGTGTCTTTATCACAGACTTTAATAAATGTTGAATTTTCTGACTTCAAGCAAATATGATTGTTCTGACATTAAAGGTTAATTTTTATCTAATATGAAGCCAAGTAATGAGAGAGACCTCCTTTCTCATAAGCAAATCATCCGTGTGGCTATCTCCTCTGCAACGTCTTAATGTTACCAATTATTTTTGGCAACCACTGAATCTAGAATCATCAGTTTTACTCTGTTTTCCACACCAAAGTTCTGCAAGTTATGCTTGTTTACCACTTTCTATTAACATAATTGCTTTCATTTGACATAAGAACAGTAGCAAATAATTCTCTGTTGCAGTAGAAATTTTTTCCCTTCTCCCCACTCCCTCTTGAATGAAATCAACTCAGATCGCTAAATTATCGCTGCAGATCATGCATCTGCCAAAATTTTAAGCAGCCAATTCTAGACTAGGAAATCACAAGCACAAACTGCAATGATTAAACCATCAGTACAGTGTTTTCATTATTGCTTTCCAAATTTGATTTTGGCTACTCTAAGACTAAACTGTACAAGAACCACTGTACAAGAGCCCTACATTCAAGCACATGCAATCTGAAACAGGATTTTAAAAAAGCTTTCTTGTTTCAAAGGCTATACCAAGAGACCAATCCATGGATCAGTACTGGGATAGATGGAGCAAAATGAAACACAATGCTTTAGAAAACTGTTTAACAACTGAAATTGAAGTGGTAAATTTCTCTCACATGATTTCAGAGAAGACAGTTCTAAAGGAAAAATACTCACAAACAAACAGTATTAAATATTCAGATGCTAAAGGGTATTCTGGAATCATCTATGGCAATACAGTGTTGGAATGACAAAAAAAGTTAACTTCACACTAAGTAACCCAATAAGCAACACTTCACATCTCAGTTTCAGGTTAACAGTCATTATACAAACTAACGTTTTTGACCTATGCCACCTAGATATTCAAAGATAAGTTCTGTGTTATTTCTCAAAGAAATAGTAGTTATTTCTCAGAAAGCAACAGAACATCACAAACTATGTAGTGGAGGTAAACATTATAACTGCTTACCATCATACTTAGCAACGTTATCATCCATGTCTTCTTTCAGAGTTACAGACAACACCCACCTAGAACAAAAATTGCACTGGTCTTTGATCTATCTAGGCAAAGCTGTATTATTTAACAATCAAAGGAAAACCAGCTTTTGCTTCTAGGCTGTGAACCTGTAATACTGACTTTGAGTCAGCATCAGGGAACTGCGTGTATTTCAAAGAACACGCTAAGAAAAATTAAAGAGCGTAGTTTAACAGAGCATTTCAAGATATTTTTTAATTGTCTGTTCATTTACATTTTTAGAAGTCTAAAGTAATTAAATTCCTGAATTATTTAATTCTGAATAAACTTCAGTTTTATATACAAGTTCAGTTTGGCAGAAGGTAATATGCATGTAATGTAAAAAATGCATAGCAAATACCAAGTTTCAAGTATAACACCTTCAATATGATAAGAAAAGAAAAATAAATCAGCCAAAGGAATCTTTACTTTATCTGACAGTAACAGTACACATGCATAGCAGAGGACAAAAGGGAATAATAAGTGACAAATGCAAGATTCCAAGTGTATTGCACACTGGAGACCCAACAGGCCAAACACACTCCTAATTTCAATTCTATGAGCAAGGCAAACTCAGCTGATCTCACTAAGGCTACCAAAAGATATGCACGGTCTCCTCACAAAGTGTTCATTTGGAAAGGATAAAAAGAAAAGGGCAGTCCAACCCCCATGGGACATATGGTGGTTCTGTCTGGAGCCATGCAAAGGAATATCTTAAACCAACAGTGCTGCTGAGCTCTTTATTGCATCAACCACAAGGATATGTTCTAATAATTTATCCTGGAAAGAACTGTTTTCATTCATTCTGAACTATCCTCTACATGGAGTGATTCAGGGATGAATATCTTTTCTGCTTGAATTCCAGTCACATCTGTCCACTGTTAGCAGAGATGCTGGAAAAGCTTCACAGTATAAATAGCAAACTAGATCCCTGGCCTACCAAAAGAGAGACCAGTGAGGATATAAAACATCTCTACAAATCATGTGAAAGATTTTCAAGGTCCATTCTCAAAAAAGCTACTCTATTCTTACCTAGTAAATTCATATGTACTCTTTTCTACACTTTAGGGAAGAAAGGCAGCATGCTGCCTACTTTCTTATAATCTTTCTTCCATACTCCTTAGTCTTATGTAAATTATGCATAGCTGGACCAAAAAATCCCAGGCACTGTAGCTAAAATTTTGAACATTAGACTTTTTAGGAAGACAAACTAATCTTTGAACAGATCTCAAAAAAGCTAGAAACTTGAATGAAAGATTATCATTCATGTACCCCCATTAAATCTTTGCATCTATTGATCAAGGTTTTCAGTGGTTTCTTTGGTTGGTTTTTTTAACCATTATCACCTCTTCTGTTTAATAATTTTTTTCTGTCATCAGAGGTTTTGCTCATAACATTTAGAATTGACACATACCTAACATCATTTGAAAAGAAAGAGTTTGCTACTGAAATGTAGAGGTACTTCACCTCTCAGCTAGTTAAACCCAACTGGCTAAATCTTTATATTATTTTTCTTAATGTCCACAAATCCGGAGTTTATCAGACGCTTCCTTAAAACATACACAAAAAATTAATATATCTGAAATGTTAAGTGTCCAGATTAACATTATGATATATTTGGAGCAAGCATTAACTTCCCAATTCTAATCCCCATAAAAAATTTTTTTATAAAGATAGTAGGAGAAAAAATGAAATGCAAACTAAGTCCTGTAAGTTAAATACAAAGTCCTGTAGATTGTAAGTTAAACTGCTGAAAGTAAAAGTTGATCATTTTAAGGCATAAGCTTACCCAGACAATCCTTCATCAAAGGTTTCTGTAAAATACACTTCTCCAGTTGGCTTTGGAGTCTGGTACACAACCTAAGAGATAGACACACATCCCAACATAAATTAAAATTTTTCATTTGAAATACACTCTCAGATCTCCAGAAGTAATTCACCCAGGCAGACCAACATATTTTGTTGATTAGAAATACCTAGCAGCATACAACTCCTTCTCCCCCCACCACATTTCAATAGTTTGTGTGCATCCCTCATATCTCTGAATTTTAAAAGTTGCCTCCTCTGTTCAAAGCTCATAACTAAAGCTTTGTTACATCTTACGTGAAACAAAACCTCAAAAATTTTTCTGAACTTGCAGCAAATCTGCTTCCTTCCTGTTTCTTTTTCATGTTTTCTATTCTTCTGTTTTCCCATCTATTGCCCACACCTATTTTGAAGAATAGCATACAGATTTTCTGGTATGAAGACAGTGTCAAAAGGCAGCTGCGACTGCTTTTGGATGCAAGATGGAGTCAAGAAACTGGTCTAAAATCAAAGTTTCAGTGAGACCAAGGTGCTTTCCATTTACTTCTTTAGAAGTGGCATGTTAGGACTTGCAACAAAAGGTTCTGTATCTAGACTGAAGAAAAGGCAGGAGATTTTACATTTGGGTGTAAGAGATTCATTCATTAAGTTTGTATGTCACATATAGCAAGTGACAAACTCAGACTGCTATATTTGAGGCCACTCACTTGTCAAATGCAGATTAACTTGCTTTAAACTATGCATCTTGTATTCTACCAGCTTGAACTAAAGACTTCTGTAATCTTACCTCTAGAGAAGATCTATCTCTGTCAACATCAACTTCTTGGGACTGCTTGTCAAAATTCTCCACTTCAACATCTGCATCCAGGTTTTCTTCGTTTTCCATTCCTGCAGTCACCGAGCTAATTATCAGGACACCCAAGCACAGCCAGTCCCACTGGAAGTGCATCTTGGTTATCTGAAGAATTGAAAGTTTTAGATTTTAAATACAATTTCAAGGATATTATCAATACTCTTTCAATTTTACCCCAGACTTTATCTAAAAGAGGAAAAAAACCCACCCATTAAAATAATGAGAAATAACGATCAGAAAGTGTTCTCACTGTACTGTTATCATCTTAATTTGATTTTTAAGTATTTTTTTATTACTGAGCTCTGACTCAGGCTCTCTTTCCCCATGGAAATACCTGTAACCTGTTCCTTTACCTTGCCAAATCTAGCAAGAATCTGACTACAATATATATGTTTTTCTAAGAACTAAGCAAGACTGCTTTTATTTTCCCATTTGTAAACAATGAGAGCAAGTAATCAAATTGAATCAGTCTCTATAATGCAGCAGTAACATCCCTTTCATTAGGAAAAATAAAATTATAGACTTAGACTGCATTATCATCCACTGCCAGAACTGCATTTGTATTTGTCCCTACTTCTATTAACTACATTTAGATGAGTGCAGAGTGTATATTGGCTCCAGCTGTAAGTGCCAGAAGAAAGTAAAAGATGGTTTCAGAAAATATTTTCTTTTTCAAAGTTATTATCCAGTAATTTTCAAGTTAAATTTAGGTAGAGCAAGAGTTTAAGCTTAAATGCAAATACCTTCCTAATTTCAGGGAAACCTGAAAATCTTTGATCTGTGTAAATATGAATGTCAATAGCAAACAACTACCCCAGCCTCTCAATCTAATCTGCTGTGAAAAAGATTGTTGCCCAGTATTTTTTGCTTCACATCTGTAAGACATATAAATCCCATTTTATGTTAAGAGTATCCACTGGTTTGAGGAAGTGCAGTGTCAAAAATGCCTATGCAAGTTTCATCAGAGGTCTCTTGCAAAAAATGCCTTTTTCAGAAATCATTTTTGTCTGAATCTGGAAACAGAATGAAGACAGATTCTAGACATCTCTACACAGATATTTATCACTTGGTTCTTACTAATTTCTATTCACAGTAAGCTTATATAAATGCTGGTATTTATTCAAGCCTTGCATTACTTGAAGCCACTACTAGTTATAATAAATGCTCTGGTGCTGAGGTGCATTCTGCACCTGAGAAAGCAGCCACCCTCCCAGTTACATCATCACACCCCTTAGAGATCAAATTGTTTACCACTACAACTCGAAATATCCCAGCAATTATAGATACTGTCTTCTATTGAAAGTGTGAGTCTCTTTCTTTCTTCCTGGACTTATCAAATTTGGTAAGCAATTAAAAAATTGTAACTGCGCCATAAATTATTTTATCATTCATTTTTTAACATCTGCAAGTTTTATCAAGCAACACATACAGAGATCAAAGAGTATCAGGGCTTTATTTCTTTTAAGATCTATTAATTTAATATTAACTGCACTGATTATATTTAGAGCCAAAACACAGGATTATCATAAAGAAGTTTTTCACACACTAGCACCGTTTCAATACTAGGAAATAATCAAAAGCCTCATTTTTTGGGACTAACACCTATTTTTCACAAAACTACACTAACCATATTATCATTCTTTTTCTTCCCACCCCACTATCCACAATCCCTACCATTCTTTGTGGGACTTTACAACCTTGCTTGAAAATAGCAAGTCTGTGGCTCCATCTTTTTTCAGGTGATACATTTCAATAGTTATCTACAAATTTTATTAGGGTTTTGAGTTTGACTTTCTTTATTAATTTTAGTTAAAAAACAGAGATATTATTTATTCATAAACCTCCTTAACAGTTCTAGAACTTAAAATAATTTGCCCTGAAGATTTAAAGTAATTGAGTTTATCAGAGGTGATCATTTAATCCTACAGTGTATTTCTGAACATCTTTGCCTGAGGAGTATCAGTTTTACCAACCCCCTTTTCTTCTTTGTTAGGACAAGCAGTCCAAGAATTCCATATCAATGCCTTCTGGACTCCTTTGCTACTAGCTAAAGTGTCATGTATCAACGAGGTATTGGACTTGCATTTTTAGCATACAGCTTGCCTACCTTACCTTATTCTGGTTTGTCATGCACATGGTCTCTGCTTCTCCTAAAGCACAGGAAGAGGTACAACTTTCTCTTCCAGTACATAGCAGGGGTGTTTGTGTATGATCCAAAAGGCTTTTCACTTACATGGCTGTAATTTTACTGTAATTAGCCCCATTCACTTTTGTTCCATACACAGACTAACAAGGGCACCCAAGAAGTCACACTAGTACCCACCTTTCCAAACAGCTCCCTTCCAAAATTTCAAATGCTTTCACTTTGTTCCCACTGAATCTTATCACGACTCCCTGATCCTAGACTTCCCTAATTTCCTTCATCTTTCAGTCATATCTCTTACTTCCCCCTTCAAGAAGAGAAGGTGCATTTTAACCTTTCACCTTTTGATACACTTTTAAAATAATCTTAGAAATGCTGAAATATGTTATCAAGACCAATCACTATTGTCTCTCAATTCACAGGCAAAGATGGTTTTAACCAACCCATGACATCTTTTACTTTTGTGAACTCTGCCACACTACAGTCTTAGAATATAAAATAAATCTTTCAACTAACCCAATGAATTTCTAGTCTCAAAACAGAACTTCACTCTAGACATTTAATTATCTTTAAAACCTACAAAACTTTCCTAATTAACTCATGAAAACATATGAGAAACCCTCCTACTCTATTTTCAAGGTGGCAATGAAAATAAACCAAAAGGATTCCCACTGTTAAAATTTTCTCATCAGAACAAAGCAAATTAAAAAGTCTATGGCTCTCACAAAATCCCAAACATATTTACTAGCAACATATCTAAGTTCAGAATTGTAATTTTAAACATGCATTTTGCATAGCTTGGTCACTTTTTACCACGATAACCACAGCACAGCTACACATCAGAAGGACATTTACGCCAGCAGTACAACTGCAAAACATGCTCCAGGGACCAGCAACAGTGCTGCAACATCAGCAGAATATTGCACCTAAAGTAAAAAGCTGCTTTTTCTGAGACACAGACTAGGATTTATAAAAGACAACGGCATAAAAACATATTCTGACTGGATATTAGCATTTTTTCCCCACGAGGACAGGCAAGCAGCAGTACAGACTGCCTAGTCTCAGACCTTGGGGTTTTCCAAGACAGCCCAGAAGCAAGCTGGACCAGCCTCAGGACTGACCCTGCTTCCAGCAGCAGGTCAGGAGAGACCTCCCGGTGTCCCTTCCCACCTAAACGATTTGATTTGGGTTGCAGGGTGCAAATGTGTCAACATTTGTACCTCTGCACCATGGGCTTTTGCGTATTGTATACATGCCATTAAGTTAGTGGCATCATTATTCCGTTTGCTGCAGAACCAAGTAAGAGGATTACTAACTTTTTTTTGGACTTTGAAAACGGTCACGCCTTTTCCAAGTAACTCAGAGTTCTGGATTCTTAAGCAGAAATGGAATAATTCAGCCATTCTCAGTTCAAAGCTCCTGCATCCAGTATATCAACCCATGGGCTTTTCACAGGGCCAAATATCAATTTCATCCAAGGCCACAAAAAGTGGAGAATTTTTTCACACACTCCTTCTTCCATCCATAACCATGAGCTGCTTTATTCCTACCCCATCCTGCTACACTGGCATCAACCTAGACAACATCCAGCTACAAACCTTCCATGAAAAGCATGCAGGAATTCTTACACAACTTTAAATTTTTCCTTTACTGGGCATGAAAACTGTGCTTCCCTCCCTTTACCTGAGTGAAGATGCTGGAATGGGAGCCAATGTGAAATCCAGCACTTAGTCCAGCCGCAATGCTACACTCCTGGACGGGCCTCAAGACACTCTGCTGCTACAGCGAGCTCGACTAAAACCTTCAAGAAGACATGATTTTCCAATTAAAAAAACCAGACTTTTGGGTCTACACGGCTACCCGAGCACCCAACACGAACGCGCTTTTGGGATACCTCGAAGGGGCGAGAGCCGCAGGCGCTGCGCCCGTCCTTCACCCTCCCGGCCGGGCTCCCAAACCCTTCCCTGCCTTCACCCGATTCCCCACATCCCTCCCTCCGCAGGGCAAGGACGAGCCGGGGCCGAGCTGAGCGGAGCAGGGCAGCCCGCTCCGCCTTCCCCCGCACAGCGATCAGCACCTACCGCCCGCCGGCACAGCACCGGGCTGCGCGCTCCGCACGGACTGCTTTCCAAGCACCGCCACGCCGCTCCCACCACGGACGGCGGTTACCGGCGGTTACCGGGGGTTACCGGCGGTTACCGGTGGTTACCGGCGGTTACCGGGGGTTAGTTACCGGTGGCGGTCCCGGCGCTGCCCGGCCCGCGGCAGGCTGTTACCGGCGGCGGGAGCCGCAGCCGGGCCCGGCCGCTTGTCCCGGCGCATCCCAATCCGCGCAGGCGCACTGCGCCCCCGCCGCTCCCGGGGATGCGGGAGAAAGCGCCGCGGCCGCGGAGCGCGTGCGAAGGAGCGAGATGGACAGCGAGCTGCGCCAATCGGAGGGGACCGGCGGGAGGCGAGAGCCAATGCCTGCCTCGGCCCGCCCTGCGCGGGGTGCCTCAGCCAATCGCTCGCCGCCGCCGCCGGCAGGCCCCGCCCCCTCGGCGGTGGGCGCCGTTGAGGGGGCGGTGCCGGTGTGGGCCCAGCGCTCTTCCTCACAGCCCTCCGGCCAGGCAGCCGCCGGGAAATAGAATTTTCTAACCTGTAACCTCGAATTAACGAAACCCTTAGTTACAGCTGGACACTCACCCTGACGTTTGAATATACGTGCCACGAAGCAGAGCTCAATAACAACATTTTAAATAAATTACTGAAGCCAAGTGCATATCTGCCCTTTGTACTGAAGACAAATGTTGGCATGTCACTTTCAAAAGTCCCTGAAAATATTTAAGATGAGAATGGAGACACATTCAGAGAATTGAATATCTGTGCTCCAGTGAAAATCAAAATCGTTCGAATAAAACATTATTAATATTGAACTGTTGAAAGTCGGATGTTTCTTAGCTAATTTTTAATTAGTCGCTTTAATTAATTGTAAGCAATGCCTTAAGCAATTGAAAGCAATGCCAAAAAATGTAAGCAATTGTAAGCAATGCTAGCAAAACTTACAAAGCAATTGTAAGTTTTGCCAGCACTAGTTTTCTTCACAAACTGTGATCTTTAAATCAGTAAAACCCTAAGTTTGCTGAAACTGACCTGGCAAGCTTCAATAAAGAGAGCAAAAGGGAACTAAACAAATGGGCATCTTCAGTTTGTGCCTGTTCAAGGATATTGAAATAGCCAGGAGACACAGAGGGGATTAATGCCTGAAAAGTTGGGGACTTCCCATCTGAGAAAAAGAAGATGGAACGACTAAAAGAATGTGGACCAAATTAGCATGAAGAGCATGAAATAAATAGACAGTAGACAACAGAATACTAATTAAAAGAGTAGAATTATGTCACTTGCAACCTATGAGCATTAATTCCTTTCTTTGCTAAAAATATATAAATAAGTGAAGAAGTTTTGTATCTGTGCCAGCACGGAAGCTGAAACTCTGTTAGCCGCACACACCTCTTGGCCAAGAATAAAGTAATGCCTTAATCCCTAACAATAAAAAGACAAGTGTTGAGGGACCCTTTCCAGATATTTTTGGAGGATTCTGGTAATGGTACTAGCTTGAAAATTGTCCTTTCTTATCACACAGATATTTTAACATGATTGAGTACATGTACAATGAGCCAGAGAGACCTTATTTTTGAGAATTATGTTTTAAATCACATGAAATTACTGAAGTAAAATTTCAGTATTTTACTGGTGATCTGGGGTGTAATCTGAAACTTTTTAAAAAACTTACAGTTTACCATCTTTGTTTTTTTAAGTTACAATCCCCACGCCTAGACTTCAAAATCAGTAAAGGCAGAGAAAGTTCCTTATTGCCTGGATCTGTTCAGCCTTTGATCTGGAGCCGCGGTGGGTGAAGGTTCAGTGCATAGGATTATTAAATAGAAAACCACAGGTAAGATCTTGCTTGCAGGGTGGAAAGGAAGCTGCAGGTGTTCCGTAACCATTCCTTGTGAACAAACACAGTTAATTCACCCACCAGTGGTGCCTGTTGCCAAATGACACACAGAAGTGTTATCGCTGAAGTATTCTTCCACCACATTCCCTTGTCATGAACTTCCTGGAGCTGGAATACTTGCTTTTCCGCTATTGCTTCTTCAGTGGAAATTCAGAATTCCTCTTAGGAAGTTCCTTTGGTTTTATAGTGGAGCTGTGGTTCTGCAGACTGTGAAAGAAACCTCTGCTTTTACAAAAGCACAGGGAAGAATTAATGGTTCTTGTGAAGCATTATTTACAACATCAACTAAAATACCTCATTTACATCAGATTGATGGGAAGGGTATCCTGTGATTGCAATGGTTATATAAAAACAGAAACAAAGAACGAAGCACCAAGCTGGCAGCACAGAATGAAAAATTTCATTTGATTTTTTTTTTTTAAGTCCAGTCATTTCCTAATGCAATTTCAAGTATTCTGTTGAGCTCCTGATGAGCTTGAAAGTATGCTTCAACAGCTAGAAAGAAATCTCATTTCACCGTGAAAATAAGATGTTTTGGTAGCAAAATCTATTATTTTAGTACATTCTATATTTTCAACCGATTTAAATAATTGCTCTGGAATTTCCTCCTTAGTGACACTGCTCTGTAACAAGTGAGTGTAAGGCACCCTGAATGCAGGCACTACTCCCAGTAGTGAATCTGCTGCAGTGAAAGCAATGGCAAAACAAGGTTTTATGTTTTCACTGTAAGTGCTGAGGGACAAAGATGTTCCCCAGTATACCTCTAAGCATGCTGGATTACTGCACTAATTCTTAACTGGCATTAAACTTCTAACCTAATGAAGGCTGCAATATTTGGTCCAATATATGCACATGTATCTACACGCACATATAGATAGCACCACAGTATATAAACAATCCTGTAAATAAAAGTCTAAATAAGTAAAGTAAAATAAATAAACAATAAACCTCTAAGAAATATTATCAAAATACTATTAGAGGTTGTCTTTGGAAAAAAAACCCCACTCTTCTGAACTGTTTTAACATAAAAGAATTAATTCCATCTGAAAAACACTGTGGCATTCAGAATACAACTCTACATCAATGTAACTCGTTCAATACAAATCCACATATTGTAGTTAATTTCCTGCTGTCAGGATACAATGCCTTTGCAGGGGAATGAGTGTGCAGTTATGCTTCACAAGCTAAGGAAGTGATGATGGAATTCTGCCCATTAACAGGTAGATTGTCATTTCCCAAAAGCTTTTCAAATGAGACTACTGTGGTTTACTTTTTATATTCAAATTCATGTTGAATTTGAACTTGTGGCAAGGATTGAAGTATCAGTACATGCTGATTACATAATCCTAGGATTCAAAATTTTATTTAAATAGATCTTCTTTCTACAAAAATATAGTTACACATAATACCCTTATTTCTTGTCATAAATTCAATGCACCATTCACTGAGAAGTTTTAGACTCTTAAAAAAAAAAACAAAACTGTTTAAGTTTCAAGTTATTCAAATGGTAATTTGTAGACCCCTCTCATTTAAAAAAATATTTAACAGAACTTACGCTACATTAAGGCCGAAACACATTTATATTGAGATCAAATTTCATAACATTGAGTTGTTCCTGTGAAATACTTTAAATACTTGCAATGAATATTGACAACTTTTTCTTTAGTTCTGATTTCCCTACAAAGTTGACCAGTCTTTTTAATATAGTTGAATGCTGTGTCCTTAATATTCTTCAAAAATGTCTGAATTTTTATTTCTGCTGAAACTTTTTGTACCTTTATGCCTTAGTCCCTGAGGCAGGCTATAATGCCTTATCAATTGTTTATAATAATAACTATTTAATGTTGCCAAATCAAAGTGAGACTTTTATACATGACATATTACTCAAGAACATTTTATAGAAATTACTAAAACTCTTTTCATATACCTTATCATATACAGACCTAAGATTTATCTCAACTCTTTCCTAATAGAGTATTAATAATTAAATGAGTATGGAATTGATCTTTTGACCCAGTTTTTTTGGGTTTTTGTTTGTTTGTTTTTTGGGGTTTTTTGGGTTTTTTTTGTTGCAGCCAGCCTTGTTTTCAAGCAATACGTAACAAGTGACACATCAAAAATGTATTTTTTTCAGTGTCCAGATGTCTTGATAAGTACCTGGAAAAAAAAAAGATCTATTATTTTCTAAAATCTGCAGGAGCTCTGCCTACATCTGTTTTTCCCTTCTTCTAGCTAAGGTTAGGGTTTAAGGCAGTAGTAATTCTCTTCTGTGACTTCTGCTGAGTATTTTTTATTTATGGACTTACTGACATTTAAACATTTGAGAAAAAACTTGGAAGAATTAAAAAATCAGAGGTTCATCTGAAAATGTTGACATAATGTAATTAATATCCAAAATGGTGACTGAAAAGAGCTTTGCCAAAACCCAGGTCCTAGCAACTACAGTTACAGCTCTGCGAAAGTGAAGATTCATCCCATTTGAGCATTTCCAGCACTGTCAATCAAATACATTTAACTTCTCTCCTGAAAATAATTAATATCATTCTTCACTTGTGTTTTTCCACACAAAATTCTATTCGAAATTAAATAAGATGAATGATTAACAATACTACATTATTGGAAGAACCCAAATTCATTTAATAATGAATAATAAAAATGCTTTTTTTGACATGCTTACCTCACTCAGTATTGCCCAGACAGGAGAATCAGAACTGACTGATAAACGAATAGCCTGTATTTTTCCTATTGACTGACTGATGCTGCCTTCTGCAATGCCATTTTCAAAAGCTCCTTAATAAAAAAACCCACAAAACCCATATGAACATTTGTTAAAATGAAATGCACTTCCAAGCAAACTTGTGAAAAAGCTCTAAATTACAAACTATAAATTAAATCCTGGAATACATTAGGGAAAAAAATGTTTTGGAAAAGGCTTGTGAGTAGAAATAAGGACAAGTCATATACTGTCATGGGCAAGTCAGACTTGACTTGGAAAAAAAAATTATTTATTCATATCAGAGTAGGGTAATGAAAAATAAGACCAAATCTTAGGAACACCTTTCCCCAACCCTCCCTTCTTCTTGGGCTAGACTTTGCTCTTATTTTCTCTACCTCCTTACCCCCAGGTGTGCAGGGGGACAGGGAATGGGAGTCATGGTCAGTTCATCACATATTGTCTCTGTGGCTCCTTCCCCATCAGGGGACTCAGAATGGCATCCTCCCCCTCCTTCTTCACTGACCTTGGTGTCTGCAGAGATTTTCCTCTCATGTATTCTCCCTCCTCTCTCCAGCTGCAATTGCTGTCACACAGAGTTTTTCTGCCCCCTTTTTAAAATGTTATACCTGTCACTGATGGATTCAGCCTTGGCCAGGTAGGTCTGACCTGGAGCTGGCTGCCACTGGCTCCACTGGACATAAGGGAAGCTTCTGGCAGTTTTCCACTGAAGTTTTCCCCCCATCCCCCTGCCTCAGCTACAAACCTTGCCATGCAAACCCTTTATGGGGACTGTAATTAGTTCTAATTAGATGTCTTGGCTTTTGCCACTGGTCATATTTAAACCAAAGTAGGAGAATCATTGGTCAAACAGCATACACTACAATATGCAGTAATACAAAGGGTTTCTTTTCCTTACTAGTTCACCTTGGAATGTTGAATCTATCACAGAGTTAGTGAAATCCTTAAGAGCAGAAACATTTTATATGTAGGAACAAAATTTCTGGTTTTGAAGTGACAATAAACAATTTACCTATTTTTAAATATCCGTCTTTGGTTGCTGGGTAGTTAAACTTACTTCCATTAGCAACTGATTCTTTTCTTAGTGTTTTCTAGAAAGTAAAACAACATTTCAGGAAGTATGCTCTAGGGTATGACATTTTATGTTGAATATCATTCTGAAAATAAAATATGGTTCTAAATGAGAGACTTACATCAGCTGGCAACACTTCCACAGTAGTGTTAAACAGTTTATCACCAGGGTGCTCCATGTTTCCACTTCTGAACAAGTACCTGATGATAAAGTTGTATTATTTCCAGGTATTTTTTACTTTAGAAGAGTTCTAGGGAAGTAATTCTTTCCAGTTTTGAAGGAAAGTTTCAGATACCTTTTCTTTATGTATTTTTGGGCTATAGAGAACAGAAATAGACCTTGAAACTATAAACCAAACCATAATATAATATTTTTATTTTAAATGGAACAAATATTTAAACCATCTTTCTCTGGGACCACAAATGCAAGTGTTCCCCCTTTTCAGTGCTCAAATTCCAAGTAAATCAACTTCTCATGTTTAAATGGTTAAGATCTGCCCTCTGATCTGTTCCTATAATTCTAAGACTGAAGTGGAATGGGCTTCTGAAAGGTGAGTGGCAGCAAAAATTTCTTTTTCTACTAGGCCACATACTACATGCCAGGAGAATTCCTCTTTTTTATCAATACTGGTCAACTCAGGCGCTTCTAAACAACTTCCTTTATAGCAAATAAGCAAGAGCATTGACTGAACAAGAAACCAAGCAAAAACATCTAAGAATAAAAATTGCTGTTTGGTTTTAAATTTCTGACATTAAGAGTTCTTAGGGTTTTAGATCCATAAAGAACTAAGAGAATTTAAATCATCAGACTCTCCCCTCTGATATGAAATATTCAATGCTTGAAACCACCAAATATTATAGGATTAACCATACATTTTCACAGAGTAGCAATGTAATGGGGCTGGGACTGATGCCTTAAGTTTTAGCTTTCATATTTTCCAGATTTTGTACTGCATTAGTATATAACTCTGAACTTTCATATAAAGTGTTAGCAAGTTCTCCTCACAGTTTAGTCAGACAAAACAATCCTTTTCCAGCCTGACAACCAAGGACACGGTTGCAGCTTCAGGCCCAAAAAGTATAAACAACAGCGAATTGAGGAGAGCAGTCTGGGAGGATGGGACATCATAACCTGAAGCTGTAATTGGGCAATTAACCCCAATATGTAAATGGACCAAAATTTATAGAAGTGCGAAAAGTTGTGACACATCATCCATCTTGGGCCAGGTGTATCCTGCCCCAAGGTGCATCCTTTGAAGGCCTTTTTACTAAGTACCTACTTTATTCCTTTAACACTGCCTAGCCTCTGCTCTAGGTAGCCTCTCAAGACATCAGCCATTAGACAGTACCATATGTAAGTCAGCTTCATCCAATGCAGCTTGTCAGTAACAGGAACATGCAAAACTACAGCCTACCCAAGTTTCAAAAAGCATTAACCAGTTAATTAATACAGAACACCGATGTTTATTGAAACAACTGTCATCCACTGCAGCTCACTAGGTGGAGATACAGACCTGACATCATGCAAACAGCCTTTCTGTTGGCAACTATACAAATAAAGCTTTCACTGACACCATTGATAGAATTCATCAGTTAAAAACAAATTCCTTTGAGAATTATCATGAGAGAGTTTTACTTCAGAAAAATATTTACCTGAAGAAATAAAAGGAAAAAAACTAATAAGCTCCCTAATTACCAATGAAGAAATGTATTTCTGGAGGGGAGTTCAAGAAGAGCAGATAAATAGCAAATCATGGATTTTTTTGTCAGTAACAAGGTTTATGCAAACAGCTGATCCCCAGTAATTTCAAACAGACTCAAGCATTTCCAAACTGGATATATGTAGGCTTCCATGTTCCATATCATGTTAATACTTACTTTTCAATTTCAAGTGGATTTAAAAATGTGAACCTTATGAAGTCACCTGCCACTGGAGCTGAAGCCCAAAAACAGTCTTGCCCTTTATAAACTTTTTCCAAAGTATATTGCTGGTATACTCTTAGGCTTGTTTCCACTTTTGCAGGTGGATTATTATGTGCTTTATGTAGCAGATTTTTTCCAAAATCTTTATCCTGTTGATACAAAGAAATGTAATTTCACTCATACAATGGAAAAAAAAAGTGCATTGATATCTGTAATTACTACAGGAACCTATTCCAGAAAATAATCATCTCAGTGTAAAAAAAAAAAAAAAATTAAAAATCTGTTTTTAATAGATATAGAATATTAATTACAGTGTAATCACTGGGACTCAATCTTACAATTTGTAGACAGAGCTGTACTGATTGTTTCTTAGCTTCCAAGATTTAAAAATAAAAATCTTCACAGGAGGCCATTTGATAGTTGCCTAGGATGCCTTCTGCCAGAACATGTGACTGCTGGGCTCTGTTTAAGGCTACGTGAATCTCCAGTCTGATCCAACTGAGGAATCTTGTCACTAGCCTAGATGGCACCTTCAGGAGATTCCTGAGGTCTGGTTCATCATTGCTCATGTCTGTAGCAGTTATGTGGTTTTCCCTCCAAACTCTCCCCAAAAATCCATGGCCATCAAGTTAGGCACACCTTTGTCCTACCAATACACCTTCTTAATTGTCCTTTATCTTGGGAATGGGAACTGCTCAGCCAAAACAAACCATTGTGGCTTTGCTTGCATGGAGCAGAGCATCTGAAACCTTGTGTTGTGAAGAGGGTTCCTACATGCCATGAAATGCTGCTGTTCAGATGAGAGATCCAAAGGTGTTTGTGCAGGAGCAATACCTGCACCTGCAGTTTAGATGCCAGACCAAAATTCTCTACCAAATCTGTAAAACAACATAATTGGATATAGAAATGCCATCTAATGCCAAAGATGTGATCCTTGAAACTCATTTGAGAAATAAGTCAGAACACAAGTATATAATGTAAAAATATGGCATTAATTTCTTATTCTTACTTTCAAATTCTGTATCTTTCCAGCCAATGATGAATAAATTCCCATATGTTGAAAGAGAGATGGTTTAGCACGGACACGTAACTTTGACTTTTCATTTTCACAGTGTGTCTGGAAAGAAAGTAAAAGGGAGTGAAGGATTATTTAACCAAGGAGAGACAAACTGGATTCCATAAGGCAATTTCATTATGTAGTTAAGGGTATGGGTCCAGATTTTTTTATCCATATTTAAATGAGTTATCTTTAAATTAACAGTCACCCTGTGTCACATACACTGTTTCTAGACCAACATTCATAATTCCACTCATGCTGTTATTTAGCTTTGAAGACTCAACCATCAGTAATTCAGGGATTTCTGCATAGTGTGTGATGAATCACATCTCAGGATGACAAAAACGGACTAAAATCTGAAACTGTTTGATTTTTAGCTGTTTCTGGCAAACTTTATTTCAACTCAGCCTTGCCATATCATTCTATTTAAACTATTTTGACCAAAACTGATCTTCTTAAGATAGATTCTAGTTACATTTCAATCTTCATAATTTTGCCTCTTTCTGTTTGGGAAGGTTTTAATGTATTATAAGTTATGGATCTTTTATCACATAATTAGATAAAGCCCTTAAATACTGTGCTTCAACCACAGTTTTCTGAGACGTGACATATTTTAAGGAATAAAATAACTGTATTTGGTACTAATTTTGGAGTTTCTTGATCTTTGAAGGAAAGCAAACTACTTCTTTAAATGTATTTTTTTACTTTGTATATAGAGAGCATCATAGTTTGATAGAATGACACAAACATGCCACAGTAATTAGTACAACAATGAAGCACAATGGCAAGGAACAAAGCAAAGAGCTAAAAGAGCTAAAATGAGACTCCCTAGGTTGTACTCTTGGTGCTGTCACAGAATTACTGTAAGAGTTTGGAAGTTTTTTAACTTTTCTGTATCCCAGGTCCCATACCTTAAATTTTGAGAGGCTAATGTGCCTACCTCTGCCATCAAATGCTTTCAGTTCTGTAAAAATGTTACGTTAACTATATCAATGCCTTATAAAGCCAGAAGTGAAGGCTTCACTCAGCTGGCTTAAAACCAGCAGAACTCATGAGGGATTTATGGTTTCCACAGGAGTACTAATTAAAAGTTCAAAACTCCCTGGAAAGCTATTAAAAAAAATAAGTATTTTCATTTTTGTCCACAGCAGATGTTCAGCAAAACAATGTAAGACCACAATACATTGTGTGCAAGTCGATTTACTGGAAGCTGTTTCTCTGAAAGGCACGCTATACTTCAGTAAAGAAGAAATGATTTTAAGAAAATAAATTTGTAATCTTTCTACTGACAGGGTTTGCAATTCATCCCCTGCAATAATGCAGTCTCTAGAATGTCTTGCTTTATCCTATGTCAGCACTACCAAAAGAGCTGCTTCTCTAGCAGCTAAGACTAGTCAGTGGCATGAGGCTGGTGAGGTCATTTCTGCAGAAGCTGAGATAAGGCTGCTTGTTGAGTCAGGGCTTCCACGCTTGCAGCCTGCAGTTCCCACTGCACGTGATAGACACAGGCCACTGCACAAAAACACAGAATGGTTGGGTTCAAAGTGACCTGTAAAGATCATCTTGTTCTGACTCTCCTGCCGTAGACAGGCTTCCACTAAACCAGGTTGCTCAGAGCCCTTTCCAGCCTGGTCAGAAACACTGGATGTGGCATCTACATCTTTCCTGGGCAACCTGTGCCAGTGACTCACCACCCTAACCATAAAAAATGTTTTCCTTATATCCAATCTAAACATACCCTCTTTTCAGTTTAGGACTGTTGCTCCTTGTCTGGACATAAATTGTCATAATGTGTCACAACACATAAAAAGACTTTCTCCCTCTTTCCTACAAGCTATCTTTAATTACTGTAAGGTGTTATACAGTCTCCCCTGAAGCCTTCTCTTCTTCAATACGAAGAGCTTGATTCTTTCAGCTTGTCTCCATCCCTCTGACCATTTCTGTGGCCTCTACACCTGGTCTAACAGGTCAATGGGTTTTTTTTTTTTGTACTAGGGACCCCAGCAGTGAATGATGGTTCACAGGAGGCAAATATGACAAAGTTTCTGAACCATGCAGAGACTTGATGACTCTGATCATCCCAAACTGTCTTTTCCAACTTGGTGAGCAGATGTAGCAGAACCTTGATATCTTAATAGCCAGTCCAGGCTGAAGACTTGGACAAGATTGAGAAGTGGGCCCATGGGAATATCATGAGGCTTAACAAGACCAAGGGCAAGATGCTGCACTTGGGTCAGAGCAACCTCCAGTATCAACCCAGGTAGGGGAATGAGTAGATGGAGAGCAGCCGTGCCCAGAAGAACTTCAGGTGCTGGTGGAGGAGAGGCTGGACATGACCCAGCCACGAGCACTCAGTCCAGAGAGCCAAACTTGTCCTGGGCTGGAGCACCATGGCCAGCAGGAGAGGGAGGGGATTCTGCCCCTCTGCTCTGCTCTGTTGAGAGCCCATCTGCAGGGCTGCATCCAGCCCTGGGGTTCTAGAACAGGAAGTTCATGGACCTGTCTCCCTGAATCCAGAGGAGTCCACCAAGGTGATCAGAGGGCTGGAGCACCTCTCCTCATGAGGAAAGGCTGAGAGAATTGAGATTTTTCAGCCTGGAGAAAAGAAGACTTTGGGAATTGCAGCCTTCCAGTACCTGAAGTGATTCTGAAAGAGAGGCTTTTTACAAGAGCCTGGAGTGACAGGACAGGAAGGAATGGATTCCAGCTAAAAGAGAGTAGGTTTGGACTAGCTGTTAGGAAAAAGTTCTTTCCTGTGAGGATGGTGAGGCACAGAAACAGGTTGTTCAGAGAAGCTGTGGCTGCCCCATCCCTGGAAGTGTTCAAGGCCAGGTTGGATTGGGCCCTGAGCAATCTGGTCTAGTGGAGGGTGTCCCTGCCCATGGCAGGGGGCTGGAACAAGATGATCTTTAAGGTCTTTTCCAACCCAAAGAATCCTATGATTCTACATAAATACATGCTGAACATCCATCACCACAGGATGGCACATAGAAACCACAAAAAAGGCCCTGCTGACCCTCCTGTGTAGCACAGTGCGTGATCACTTTGTGACACTCTTGGTTGGAAAGGAGAAAGTGTGAGAAGTTGTTAGCTTGCCTTCTCTAGTGCCTGTAGGAAAGTCCACTGCTTTAGCCCAAAAAAACAGAGGAGGTACCACAGTTGGGATCCCCAGTCTCCATTTTCTGCATTCTCATGAACAGTCCCAGCAGATCATGCCACTGGTCATTCCCACCCAAGGGCCACGTGAGACTGATTTGTCTCAGTAGGTTGTCGCTATCCACAGCAACTGAAATTGCAAATGCAGAAGTGAAACTCAGTAGAAACTTGTGGACACCACTCTGCTTTGGCTTGGTCAGAGCAGACTTGCACAGGCTGCCTGCCTGCCTTTTAGTAACACAGCTTCATTTCAGGTAGGAATCAGGTCTTAGAAGATGGAAGAGCCTTAAATAAAGTATTTCATCTATTGGAAGCTGGCACATGTTAGATCTGGAATGGGTGATGTCAACATAATAGCATCTGGTTTTTAATCTGTTTTCACAGGCTGGTAAGAACTTAAATTAGTTTCTTGAGCTTCACTCTTAACTCCTATGAGCTGGCCTAACCCACAGAGCAGGATTTAAAAGCTTGCTCCTATCTGTATGAAATGGGCCTGGAGACTGCAGTGCACTACTAAGTCTAAAACTAGGGACCTTCTGCTATCCCCAGAAGTCACTTATGCTACAGGGTTAAACTTGAAGCTTGTTTGTTCCGCTCCCCTAAATCTGCTCTGCACAACTCCTGTCTGTTTCTTCTTGCTCCTTTATCAACACAAAAGTAACATGTGAAAATCCTGGAGCAGGAACTGGCTGCACCAGTAAAAACTCCTGAACCCTAAAACCCAAGAAGGAGCAGAAACTCTGGACAGTCCAAAGTAATTCCAGTTTGAGAGATTTATATTTCACTTTTTGAAAATAAATTTTGTCACTGAGAGTGTTTGAATGTTATTTGTGTTCATAAACTCACAGTTATACTTACTGCATCCTTTTCTGGATTGCAGGCTTTAACCCAGAGCAGGTGGTCTATAAGCCAGTCTACGGGCTTATCCTTATAGAACATGAGAAAAAATTCCGCTATGAGTGGTAAGTCTTCAGATTTAAACAATTTTCCTGAAAGCAAGACAAGAAGTTATAATTTTATTGCTATGCAAGAATCACCAGCTTTATGTTTAAATGTGATTTATTTAAATAAATGTATAAGTATCACACCAGCCTTGCACACATGAATGTAATTATGATACTTAACGAAAAACTTCACACAGAATCTGGCTTTGAAGAGTTGCTGATCATCCAGCCCTATAATATGGGATGCATATTCTCCTCCACAAAGAAAATAAAGGTTTCTTGGTTTTTTTAATAAATTGTTCAAATTCCATTCTTGAAAAGAGATCTAGTCATTACATAAGTTCCTGGATAAGTTCCCTGAATTGGAACAACTCCGTATAAGAACTCAGTTATGGATTCTATGCTAAAGACACTCTGTATTAAAAAGACAGTTTTAAAGAGAACAAAAAGTAAACTACTTTCAGTGGGATATTTTCTGAAGAACCAAGGAAGTTTTGATATGCAAGTCCTTCCGTGCTTTGAGATATAATTCTCAATGAGACCTTTTTGATCTACACAGCTCCAAATCCAGTTGATCCTGATGAGGTCTTAATACTTACCAATAAATCCAAGTTGTGAGAACTCGAGAACCATCCAATCTTGGGACTGTTGAGCAGCAAAGCTTTTTATACTTTCAATAAAATCAGGTTTGGCTAGAATATCATCTTCCAGCTGCGGGGGAAAAAATGCAACAGAAAAAGAGAAGGCAAGTGGTGATTTTATTGCTTGCAGATGGGGTGGTGATATTGCCACATGTTGTGTTTAACTACATGTACTGTGCTAAACTACAGTGGATTGCTATTTAGCTTCTACATACATCTCTGGTTTAGTATCGCTCATTAAGTAATTATCTACAGGACTGACCATAACACCATGCGTGTTTCTCCCTTTTTTGATGAAGGAGGACTCCCTGCCTTCAAGAGATCTCACTTAGAAGAAAATAATAAGCAAAAAGATAAGAAGTTAAAAAGACAGCAATAAACAGTTTGTTCTTAGGTTGTATAAGCATTGAGAAGCAGCAGGAGCAAACTGTCTGAAAGGAAAGGTGTCTAAAAGCTCTGGTAGCCTGGGCAGACTTTGTCATGCATACAAAGTGACTGAGAAGGACTGTGGATGATTATTGAGATGCCAGTAGAAAGCATGTTGTCTCAGGGAATGCAGGTTAATGAAGGGCTGTGCTCTGTGTATCACACTGATGGACAGGAATACACAGAGCTTCCAAGATGTTGTAAAGGCCAGCACAGAGCACAGCAGTGGAGCCAGCTAGAGGGTACTTGGAAGAGGAGATTGACATCCATCAAGGAAATGGGAAAGGCATTGGCTCAATTTTTGCCTGGCTTTCAGACAAGGACTGGGATTTGAAAAGCCAGAAGCTCTTCCTGCTATTAAAGCTGAGGATTATGAATCCAGAAAGGAGGCTGGAGGCAGTGACACAAAGGAAGTAAATATATTCCAGAAATAACTAAGGAGTGAGTAATTAATGGTTTGATTTCAGTATGGGTGTGAAAACACAGGAAGAGGAGGCTAAAACTTCAGGAAAATATTGCTGGGGTATAGCATTATCATACATTCAAGTATTCTAACTGCTGTACTTCACTGGCCCTGCTGCATGTCTGGTTATGCTGGAACCAGCCTCAGAAAGCTAAATAGCTAGAAAATTAATCCTTTGAGGAAAAAACCCAACCAAATGAAACATGACTTCCTGCTAGTTTTGTGTCTTCAACTAACACAGCAGAGTCATCATCAAGAGCTTGAGAGATCAGGCCCACAGGTATTATCTGAATTTGGGCATCACTACAAGTGTAGGGCTGGCTAACAAAAAATGTGTTGGCAACAGTGAACGCAGAAGTAAGTAGAATGAAGTTAGAAAGATGAGATTAAGAGATCTGTTTTGATCCTGTAAACTTTTGCTAATGGTAAGATAAAAAATAGACAGACAGAGAAAAACTGATCTAGATGAATGCTTCTTAACAGATTTTGAGATCTGGGGATTGAGCTGAGTTGACAGTTATGCAGAAAAGAAAAAAAAGTCAACCCCCCCAAACATCAATTTACAAGAAATCTGGCATAAAACTAAATGAGCTTAGAGGATTATCCAGGAGCAAGATGTAAAGGGAGAAGAGAAAAGAATCAAAGAATGTTTTAGAGAATCATTAAAGAACAATTGAGGGGCATAGAAAAAGGATGAAAAGCAGACAGAAGTATCTCAAAAACCTAGGGAGGCTACCATGGCAAGAAACACGGTTGAAAAGTTTGCAAAACCAATGAAGATTAAAAGCACTGAGGCTGTGATGCAAAGTGACTGTGAATGTGGTTATGAACAGAAAGTAATTTTGAAGTCTGAGTTGGTCTTTCCTGAAGCTGACAGTGATTATTAGAGGATGTTGTTTGATATCCCATGTAGCACAAGCTATTACAGTTATTTGTTTAATTTATTTGTTTAACCCTGTAATTTGTGTTCAATTAAAGCACATCTTTTTGGAGAACATCTCCCATTGCTTAGAGATTCCAGTATCAGTTTTTTTCAGTATGTTGTACAACATTTTACTATCCTGAATGTTTAATACTTTGCATCCAAATTCTAATTTGATTTTTTTTTCTGTCTTCAGGTTACAACGACTTGTTTTCTCATATGCGCTTATCTACCAAAAGAGGTTGTGCAGCTGCATACAGCTGGATCAGGAAGTTTAAGATATGAACTGCCTAGTCCACTTGTCCCATTGTCATGGGAAGGCCAGCAAAACACATAATCACAGCTAACTTCCCTTCACTCATTGTGCTTTTGAATGAAAAAACATACTACACACTACAGCAAGACTATGAAAATTTCCTACATGATAGGTAACAAATGGTTTCCATTCATTTTTCTTACGCAGGTTGTCTTTGTAAGAGAAGTAAAAACGAAATTGTAACAAAAAAGTGGAAGAATACAATGAAAGTTAGGCATCAGACAGGAAAGTTTTAAGTTGTTTGCTTTCCTTTAATACAAGACTTCTAGAGGGAGGACATAACTAAGTTTATGGCAGCAAGTGTTCATTCTTTTCACCTGCACACTACAGAGTAGTTTTTGGGCAGACCAGCATCTGTGCTACAGGAGCAGCTGCAAGCTGGACATACAAATGAAGAATAGGATATAGTAGGAACACTATGAGGAACAGTATGAGAAAAAAATAGTTTCTTTTTGAGAAAATTCCAAAAGCAGACATAACTCCAACCAGACCATCACCATCCAGTCTTTATTCTTAATAACACAATTCAGTTGTTATATAACATCTCAGGTAAGAAAACACACGTTCTTAAATTCTTTTAGAAATACAAATAGAAAAGTAAGTCATTGTGGTACAAATACGAGTGCTTGGAGAACTTGGTAAGAGGAAGGGTCATCAAGTGTCTGGCAGCATCTTAATGTTTCACTTCACTGGGTTTCCAACACCTTGATGCTCTAGTGCACTCAGTAAACTTGGATAATGTTCTTTAAAATATACAAAAGCCACAGGAAAATACCTCATTTTCCATTAAACCATAATTGTTCAAAATACAGCATTTTTGTTTATCCACCTGCACCCTGAGCACCTATGCCACATTTGAGAACAGAGCATGAGGACTCTTAAGTAGCCCAGCTCAAATGTGTTTTTATTGAATCCTGAGAAAAACTGTAGGAGATGCCAGGTCCTGCAGTCTTCTGCTTCCAGAAATCCTGTGATGTCCTCATGGAATACAGACTCTGAGGCAAAATGCTCTTCTAAGGTTTTTTAAAAAACTGTTGACATTATTGAGCTATGTGAAATTTTATAGACCTGTTCCATGATTGAACAGCTCTTATAAATTTTGGAATCTCTGGTGGTGATTAAGATTTTGGAATCTCTGGTGGTATAGAGTGGAAATTAGCACAAATCTCAAATGATGGTTAAAGCTAAGCGTAAATGCATGGGGATCTTCTTAAAGGCTAACACAAAATCTTCTGGAGATCTGTGCCAACTTGTAGTTGACCTTCTCTCAAGTATCACTCTACTGGTGTTTCCTGTCTAAAACATTTCACTTCATTGTCATCTGGGCTATAACCTGGTCCTATCACCACCATTTTTCCAGGCTGCAGTAAATAAAAAGATACTAAACCCTGACTTTCTTAACCTAATTAAATAAGGGTTTCATGCTTCAGTTACTTTGTTCTTCAACCTCACAAATTATGGTAGAGATGGTTTTAATCAAACCTGGCTGCAAAATACAGAAATATATGGATGCTTTGAAAGACCACAGGCAAAATATACAGAAAATGACAGGAGGTTGCTGGGTTTATTGAGGCCTTTGAAACAAATTATAATTGCCATAGCTAATCATCAATACAGAGGTATTGCTGCTACTTAATGATAATATGGACATACCTGTAAATAAAATGTTCCCTTAGGTTGAGCATATAGCATTAAAAAGCTGTAATCCAAATTCTGTTTAGTTCTCCACCTAAACATAAGCAAATTCTGATAAGATTTTTGGGGGGTTGCAAGAGTTATTTCTATAATAAGAGAACTTCTAACACTCTGCATTTTTTGTCTCTACAATAAAATTGTAAGGCTGAGTATTCTAATCCATTGTTAAGTGCAAAAGCACTCCTCTACAATCAATGTAAACATTTGTAAATAATTTTACTTTCCTATAAAAGTTAGTATTAAATAAACAAAAAATTTGATCTCCGTCAATGGAGCTTGAAACAAAATGTCTAACAAGTCATTCATGTCAAATGACTTAAAAGATTCTACTTGTTATTTTATGAAGAGTAGAAATAAACAAACATGGATTATTTAAAGATGAAAAAATAAGTTGTTTTACATATGAACAGCACAAGAGCAGGTTGATAACTTTAATTTTCAGGTTTAAATATAAACACGTATTTTGTACATTTTACATTTCTCTCATTTTACCAGGGGATGATGTTGATGTTTGATAATCAACACTGAAAGGCTACAGAGTAATTTATCAGTATTTAATTAAATAATAAAAGCATAACTGATCCAAATCTAATCATATCTAAAACTAAATTATAAATATGTAAACTTGTTTATGGTCTATGGTATGAACACATAACATTTATCTATAAAGGCAATATACATGCACATATAAATATAAATATAAATATACTAGCTGATTTCCTCCAGCCTAAACTCAGTACTGCAACTCTCTTGCTGCATTGTTGCAGTGGCTTCTGATCAATTAGTTATTGTTGATTGAAAGAAAATTACTCTCCTTCAATAAATTTTTTTTTTTTTTTTAGGTTATAATCTCTGTCTTACTGAATTTGGGGCATGTAAGTGAATGAAATCACCATTAAGGATGTATTAAAAGTAGATAAAAAGTCAATGATCACCAAAAGTTAGGTCATTAATTAAACCTACAGTAGTTGTCAGTAGTTAGCTAGAGGGCCACATGGGGTTTCCTCTGTGTGTTCACAGAGACTGTCCCTCATCAGTTACATTAAAGATTTTTTTTATTTTTTCCTTTATGACCAGATCATCTAGCCTATTACTTGTTGGTGTTATCCATCTGGTTTAAAACCTGTTGGATGCTTAGAGTCAAGACCCAAAGGAGATGCCTTGGCTCTCACCCTAAAGCTGATGTGCAGCATAGCTTTTCTCAAGATCCCCTTGTAAATTTTTTTTTACAAGTACAAATGAGGTCCTTTAGCTCTGAAACACAAAAACATTATCAGCTCAAACCACGCTGACTTTTTCTGAATTTTCCATTTTACACTCTGAGCAAAAGTTCTAAGGTATTACATAGCAATCTTACTTTACTCGGTCCTCAGAATCTCCAAGTGTTTTCTTCAGGTTAGAAAGATCTGGATAATAGGAAGCAGGAGGAGAAATAACCTCTAGGACTCCAGACTGGACTTCTCTGGGGAATCTGGGAAGAGAATTGTCGCTATAGACACACAATAGACACAAGCACTCACGACAACTCTCTTTTTAGAGTAAGAAGGAAAAAAGGGAAGTTTATTGTGTGACCTCGATATATATATAATTTTAAAGGTGACCAGGGATTGGAGGGTGAAGTTGCCACCTCTCAAGGTCAAACTAAAAGTCCATCAAGTCTCGCTTCCTCTAGAGAGGAATGCAAAAACAATTGTATACATGAAAGTTCGTGAGAAACTCTACTAGAAAAATGTAAGCATCAGAAGGCTAAGAAAAAACATGCAAAAACAGGGTGACAAGAATCTTAGTGAGACCTCATTCCTTAAAAAGAATTTTGAGGGCAACCACAGACAGCAGCTCCCCAAAGTTAGGTCTGCTCCTCCAGAAGTGGAATTCACAACTCTAGCAAAAAAACTGACTGCAAATTTGGAACCAAGAAAATGTCTTTAACAACCATCAGAGCAGACAGGTCAGGGACTCATCTAAGTCTCAGAAAACACTGAAGAGAAGAAGTATGTCTCCGTAATCCTGACCCTCCTGCATCTGTACATGCTTGTTAACAATACTGAGATAGTTGCCAAAATGCAGCAGTAACTTGCAACCAAACCCACTATCTAGAACAACACATAACCATTCCCCCTTGCATGAGAGCTCCCAGTTTCCTTACCTTTGCTCCAACTCTAATTCTACTTTCTAAGCAAAATTATACTGTCCCAGATCAGGAGTTTAAAATGGGGAGTCTATGTCTAGTCTATGTTCCAAGAATTAAATTTTCCATTTAAAGAGACATTGAACAAATATGTAACCTACGTTGGGAGCCAAACCTCAAAGTCAAATCTCCCCCGTCCTCCAAAAAACCCACAAAACAACCAACCAAAAAAATCCAATCCAATTAAAAACCCACCAAACAAAAAAACAAAAACATTTTAAAACCCCAGTAAAAAACAGGTAAAGTAGAGATTTCAAAACTGAGTTTCCCATTTCCTATAATTAGTAAACAAAAGATAACACTAAAAATTAAACACATTGGAGCACCAGCATTATGGGAAAACAATATCAATCTTACTGTGCAATCCTGACAAAGCAAATACTCTGCAGTAATTTTTTCAAAAGCTATAAAGCAGTAATTAAAATTATTGGAGTGCTTATGTTGCTGTAGGTATTGAACCTTAGCCGTGTCAGGGAGTGCCTCTTCTCCTTGTCGTTTTACCCTTCTACTCCCAGCTGAGCTAAACCCTCTGAAGGCAGGAAATGATGAATATTACTTAGCTAACAGCCTCAGGATGAGGAGTCTTCTGGGGGAAACACACACAAAATACAGTCTGGGAAAACCTTGAGTGAAAGAGGATGTGCAGAAACCCACAACTGAGGAAGAAAAAGTCAACTCCTCCAGGGATCTTGTTCAAGAAAGATAAGAGCAAGCAGAACTGCAGTGGTTACCAAGCTTCCATTTGACATTTCTAAGCTTAATTTGTCAGGGCAAAGACTACCCATCTCACGGTTGCCCATCATGTATTAGCATTTAACTTTATAAATGTAATCCCATTGCTGAATTATAAATGTAATCCTTATTGCCTTCCTGAAAAATAGTTTAAAAAAAAAGAAACAAAGATGCCTGGGAGAACATGGATGTGTTGTGGCACTTGGGGACATAGTTTAGTGGTGGCAGTGCTGAGCTAATGGTTGAGCTGTATTGATCTTACAGGTCTTTTCCAACCTAAGGACTTTAATGATTCTATGACAGATGCCAGATTACACTACAGAGTTGTGTAGTCAGTGGGGACTTCATACATGTAGCCTCAGGTGTATAAATTGCGTCATTAATTTTGTGGGGAAAAGACTTGGGGTCAAGTAAATATTTATCAGAGATTTAAGATGAGACCTTACCGGGTTAGTTAAAGCATATTTGTCAAATAAGAAATGAAAAATAAATTGATATACATACTTCTGTTCTCAATTTCACAGTGTGTTATGGCACACATACTGAGAGGCACCTTTGCCTCAGTTCCATTTCAGTGTTGAAATGTTCTAATTCTTTCCATTGAAGTTCCAAGTATGTTCACACTGGTGGTTGAGTGTCACACTCTGTCGGACTTACCGGTTTTTAACACTTTCTGCAACACTCTTAACATAATCTGCATCCACCTAAAGAAAAGAAGGGGAGGGTTTCATTAAGTCACCCATTTTTGTATTAAACAACACTTTGTAGGGAATATCTTTTTGCAAACACTTAAGTTTTATCCTTCCAAACAAACATGGTATGTTACGGCAGCATTTCTACTAAGGAACAGTATGAGCTGTTCAAGCCAACCAAACTTTCAATGTAGTTCACTTTTGCTTCCACCTATCTCCAGCTGCCATTTCTGCACTTTGTTTTTCACTGCTTTTACAGAAGGCCAGGCTCTTTTCTGGCTAAATTCTGTTCAGGTATGCCAGTAAAGCACAGGCCTACAACTGTCAGTAAAAAGAGCTGTTTTGGGTTAATCATCCAAAAATCACAAAAGAGGCCTAAGGCTGAGAAAAATCACCTAAGAAAAATGTTCTGAAGCCAGCGATACTTAAATTTTTTTTATTTAGTTTTTTCCTAATATAAAAACCTTAGACCTCTTTGGAAATTTTGAAGACATTCATTACTGCTGTTCCATAAAAGTAACAGTTTTAGCGTGCCAAACATATCTGTTAACTACCTGAAGAGTGCAAAGTTTCATGAATGTGATTTCTAAAGCAACACAATAACTGTCTTAGGAATTCAGATTTTTTTTTTTTTAGTAAACAAATTTTTTAATATACAATTGTTACCAATTATATACCAAATTAGTAGTAAGTAAAAAAAAAAAAAAAAAAAAGTGAAGTAAAGAACTGTGATAAGAAAAAAAATACCCAGAACTTAAAATTCACTCTCAGTCAATAAGTTACTGAAGCTTAACCCAGGGTAAACATTTACCTTGATCTTATAAAACTTTGTGGGAAAAAGGAAGGTGTGGATTCATGACCAGTAAACACACCTGCCCTCCTCTCATAATAAAATGTTCTTCTGACCACTCAGATCAGTGTGGTTATCTGCTCTAATTTACTGCATGGCTGAAAAAACAGTAACTGTGAGAACATGACTTGGGTTGGGAGAAAAGGGGGAGTAATTCTTGTAACGGCAGTTTAATCCTAAATTGGCTGATATGGACTATTACTACAACCACAGCTCCTGTTTGTTTGAAGTGTCACATTAGGACTCTCCACAGTGGAAACTATCCCAAAGTTAACCCCTAAAAACTTGCAGAGTTCTCTGAAGCCTTGTAGTAAGTTTACCTGAATGGCAGCCAGGCAAAGCCCATCACTTCCAGGGCTCTTCATTGGGAAATACTCACTGCAAAGTAAGTTCAGCTCCTAAAAGCTATGCTGAAGAGGAACTACAGCAAATAAAACTGGTCCTCTGTACTCATCATTGTAATTTCTGTTTCAAACAGAAAATTGGAAGTCATGGCCAAACTTATTAAAGTAAATTATACTCTCTTTGACACTTTTACACCTGCTAAAGTGATGACTAAATAATAAAAAATAGCAAACTCTAACTGCTAATGAATACATGCATGAATTTAATGCTGTCTATGGAAGGACAAAGAAATATGAAGCATAAGTATGAATTGTGAATAATTGCAGTCATTTTACCTTCTAGAACCTATTATTAGCTAATTCCCTTCTTCCAGTTTTGTTTCTGATGTAATCAAAGTATTTTTGAGTGAGAAAAAAAAAAGCATTAATCCCTAATATCTTCACTTGAGCACTGTTTACTTTCCCAAACATGTTCAAGGCTCTTAACAGTTTTCTTTTGTATGGGAAATTCCAAAACACATGCAGAAAGCTCCAATATGTCAAGATGCTTTGCAAGATATATGCTATCAAACCAGCAGATAAATAATTTGAACATTTGTTAGACAAAGTTTACTTTCTTTAGGTTCTATGGCACTTTTCCGTGGACAATTTACAGTTCATTCTGGAAGCAGAAAACCTTACTTTCTCACTTTCAGGGATAAATAATGAATTAATATGGTTTTGGTGGGAAATCTGATCCAACAACTGTGTTGGTAAATGTAATATGACTTTTTACCCTTTGATGATCTGCATTACAGATTTTTTTTCCACATATGAAACACTGCTCACCACCTCCCCCAGCCCTGAAGAAATGCTTCCTAAAGGCCAAGCTAACAGTATTCTGCACTATTACATTTAGATATAAATCTCCTTACTTTCTATCAGCATTCTGCACCTTTCCATGCAAACTTACCTCTGCTATAAAGATGATTATTACACAGTCCTTCCTTTGCTCTTCAGATAGTTGGTACAGTAGGGAATTCAATGTATCAATCAGGTAATTTTGTTTCTCCCTTTTCACTGTAGGAATACCCATCACCAGGGAGACTGCAAAGAGAGAATGCCTCAAGCCATGTAATTTTAAGGGAAACTGAAATTATATTTTAATTTTGATTTGATGTGACTGTGAAACTTGGCGAGTTAATATTTCCTTAGCACTGTGATAGCATTTGCTCTACTACCTGGAAGGAGAGGTACCTCCAGCTATGTTTAGTCTAGAGACACCTGTGTCTGTGTCATAAACACCAGGTCTACACTTGAGAACTTGGAGATACTACTACCTCTGGCAAACATGTAGGTGTTTGCTACTGAGATTCAAAAGTGGGTGTTGCAAAATAAGTGCTTGCTCTTGCTTTGGAGATCTAAGTAGGAAGGGTTAAACCAACACTGCTCTAGTGAGCAGGTTCTCATAGGAAGTGAATGCTGTGTATTTCAGAAAGGAATCCAATTCAAAAATCCTTCTGGATAGTTTAGTTGATATGCATCAATGATTTTCATAGCATCAATAAGAATAAAAGAACTAAGATGTTTCTGGTAATAAAAATAAAGGAACGGAAATTGTCTCTGGCAAAGACTCCACTAGTAGAACTAGCTATATTACATCATTAGACCATAAGAAAGATGTCCTTTTTCATTAGTATGGTCGTTACTTAAATCAGCAACCAAACACAGCTCACATAAACCTGTGGAATCTTAGTCCTTGCAGGTGATTTCTATTCACCAAAATCTCAGAAGGCTGGTGAGGAAGCAACAGTATGAAATAAAACAGTAGGTGCAATTAGTGACTTGCTTCTGACTTTAACTTCCATGCCAGTGTCAGCTCAAAAACACCAAAGTGACAATGCTCTTTCCCAGCATATATCCTGCTAAACCACTGGTGTTTGTTTCATTTTATACACTGAAGGTCAACATGTACTTATTAAACTGTAGTCTTGCTATTGTGATTTTCCTGTACAAATAAAAGAAGATGAAATATAAGAGTATTCTTTTATTAGTGACACTAATCTACAGGCACTCCAATGAGAACTACAACACTAGATCACATTGGTACAACTACACCTACTAATAAGTAAATCTGTAGAAAATTATCCATTGTCACGAGCATGGTCCAGGGTTTGGCGTTTTTTTAGTTAAATCAAAAACACTGCCAATGTTTATTCATATAAAATCATCCTAGAGAAAAGTAAAAATTTCAACAAAATACAAAACTTAGCAAAATGGTTAGTTTCTCCTTTGCTTACTATTTTTGCATATTCCTTTTACCTGTCACATGACAGTTAGGACAATGCATTTAAAATTTGTATTATAGTTCACTGGAGTTCATAATGATTTCTACAGGTGTCAGCTGATTTCTCATGTGGAGGAAAAAGCTACATTGAAGATATATTAATATCCTTTAAATGATCGCATCACCTTTCCCTTTGCTTCTCACATTGGCAAACTGAATGCATTGTAAATTTGTCTTGGCTTCCTCATCCATACTAATTTTGTGGGGAAAAAATGTCAGCTACTGCATCTTAGCCATATGAATAGATGATTAAACAAAAAAAAAAATGTTGCTTTTCAATTAAGATTTTTAAATTGATATTTCAGAAGGGTTTCAGAATACTTTGAGATAAAGACTTGAAATAGGGGTGGGCATTTTAAAAGCACTTTTGTTATTGCTATTAACATTCATTCAGCTTGGCAACATTGGAAAGTTAAGGGGAAAAAAAATCCATTCCAAACTTTTAAGTATGCTTCATTGCTAGAAATTAATAAAAAATACAAACATATAGAAAATAGAAGCCAAACTCTATTTCCTACCTCCAGTTCTCTGTTGCCCAAAAATAACATTTGGGAAAATTGCATCTTCATATTCTCGAAGGTGAGGGAGATAGTAGTACATATTTGTAAGATGCATGGGGAGTTTTCTGGGGAGGTTTAACTCCTTCCACTTCAGATCACCTTAATGACACAACAAACACAGAAGTAACACATAAAAAGCAAGCTGAGAAGCTTATTTCTTCACCTATTTTGCTCAACACTGGCAGATTACCACACACAAGGTTATTCAATCAGAGCTATTCCTCAGAAGTGATTATATGTCATATATATGACATGATATTAAATTGAGAATTTCCCAGTACAACTCCTTCCCACTCAGGTGGTGGTGCAGAGCTCCAAGCTTGGACATCCTGGGAATACCATCTGTATTTCCCTGTGTCTGCACACTTGCAGGATTAAGTCATCTTAAAACACAGTAAGTAGTTATTTTAAAGGCAGCAGTAAAAAACTGTTTGGTTTGGGGTTTTTTTTAGATGGTTGGCAAACAATTTTTAAATGAAAAGAAAAACAGATTCTGATCAAAAACCTTCTTAACTACTTAAGAAACTTAAATGTTTTCCCCAAAAAGTAAGACATGATAGTTTTCACGGCTCAAGCAAAAGTTCTCAGTTTATAAGAAGTCCTATGGTAAAAAGAATGACCACATACAGGCCTTTAAAATCTATTCAAGAAACAAAAGGCTATAGCAGTTAAGAGAAAAGTAAGGATTTTATTTTTCTTTACTACTTTAAAATAAAGATGAAAGCAACAGAACGTTTATTGACTGGGATGGAAAGTTACTTTTCCCAAGAAATGCATCTAAGATAACTCCCAAAATTTACCACCCTTTAAAGTTACATACAAGTATCACAAAAACCTTCATCAGCTTTATTCACTCAGCTTAGATTAAGAAAGGCAGAGGCTTACTGAATGGATAATATTATAAATTTTTCAACTTCCAAAAGATACTCCCACTGAAAATTAGGACTAAAAAGAGATTTTCTACCTTACAGAAAACAGTGGAAAGAAAACACCAAACAACCATATATATCTGCCCAGACATTTGTGTATGAGAGAGAGATCCACAAGTCCTTCCACACTGTTAAACCATTAAATAGAAACCACATAGAAACCACCTTCACAGCTTTTCAAGGACTTTGCTTCTTTATTTGGAAGTAGTACCTATCAAGTACTAGGCAAGGGAGTTTAGTTCCATTGACTGCAATAAACCTTTTAATTTTGGTTGTGTAATAAAACATGGCTGGAATGGGAAAGCAGAAGGCTAAGTAAAAATAAAAGGAAAATTATTCCGTGATTTTAAGAAATTTCTGCCTTAAATCCTATGAGCTGACAGATTTAATACTTTTTGAAATTTAGCTGGCTCCAATAAGAATCAAAAGCAGGGGGAAGGGGAATTTGCACTCTCCTTTACTGGCTATTATGTGCATTAGGCACTAAATCTTTGCCCATGTTATGTGGAGTCACTGGGGGCTGACAGCAGGACTGTATTCTAAAGATCCTAAGGCAAATGCTCATCACCTTTTTTTATACATGTCTGAACAGTCCCAATGAAATAATAGCAGAAAAACAGACACAAACTGGCAGGGAAGAACAGGAGAAGAAACAGTCCTGGTTAATTCCCTATTTTAGTCTGATTATCAGCCTGCTGTACTGAATGGAAATAAGGACTGTTAAATGGTAGTTTTCAGTCACACCCACACTCTTTTTGAAGTTGGGGTATACTGTGAAATGCCTCCAGCATGGAGATGCCTCTTCTAGTTTCCCTTTTCTCCCCAGGTAAGAAGCTCTGCCAGTCTCAATAAGGAGGAAGACAGATCCTGCACAACCACATAGTTTATTTGATGTGACAAAGCCAAACCGTCAATCTATTGTAAGTAACTACAGTGTGCAGATAGATAGAGATGTACAACAGTCTGTAAGGCACAGTAACTAAAAAGTTCAGTTAAACAATGGGAAGAATCATTTAACTTTAGATCACTAAACTTTATGTGCTGGTGTCCTAGAAAAATCCAAAACAAAACAACAAAACAAAAACCAGAGAAAACCCCTACAAACCTGTGTGATTTTTTGTCATGTTCATTCTTCTTGCAACAATACGTTTAATTTCATCTAGGGCGCTGCTCAGTTCATGTGATCTTCTTTTATTTTCCTTTTCAGCATACAATAGTCTTTGCTGAAGTTCCAGCAATTGGTGTTGGTTCATATCTAAGTCATTTCCTGCAATAAGAACAAAATTTCTTTTCTGAAAGGTGATTTATATGCTGGAATGAAGTCAAAGAATAGGTGATAGTCCAGAAGATCACATCACCGAAGTGCATAAACAATAATAAAGTTTATTCAGGAGAAGAAGTAGTCTGGAAGAGTGTTAAGAAGGTAGAGTTTAGGGAGCACAGCTGGGTAAAGGTAAATTGAAGACAAAACCAAGAATACATAATCCATGATAAGGAAAAAGTGAGTGAAAGACTGAGCTGCAGGGAAGGTGCTATGTTTTTCACCAAATAACAAATTGTGATGACGCTTTTCACATTGAAAAGTATAATTTTGTAATGGCTTGTCTTGTGTATCAAACAAAATTAAGAATAAAACAGAGATACTAAAAGCATTCAGTCTTCATCTATGAGTTACAAGGTGTCTGGACTATGTTAAGAACTATTACTAAAGATTACTAAAACAATACTTCAATAACATCACCCCTTTGGAACAGAGAGCAAAGACAGTAGAAGGGGACTTCTGCCTCATTTTAAAATGTCTTATAATGCTGCTTCTTTTATTGGTCTGCTTGTGGTTTAGTTGATTTGGTTTGGATTTTTTTATGTTAGGTAAATGCTGTTATTTAGAGACTTCTCCCATTCTATCTGTGGGCTGTGCTTAGTTTTATCTGTGGCAGCTCTCGTTTTTTTGGATCTACCATTGTCTCTCTAGAAAAGTGAATTCCCAGGGATTCCAACCTGTAAAAGACACTATGTGCAAAATGCAGAGGTAACACAAATTTGTGAAGATTTGCAGAGGTGTTTCAAACTGGAATTAATTTGCATTTTGGATAAACAGGGGCTTTTATTTGCATTACACATATGTCCTTCATCAATAAATGTGTGACTGGAATACTGAAGTTTAAGACATCTAGGAAGAAAGTGGTTAGAAAAAAAGAAGTAAACATGTGATGTGTATTATCATTGTTTACTTCATCAAAATTTTAAAGGTTGTTGAATAAAATCCCATAGAATTAATGCTTCCTAAAATTTTTGGTACTCTTAAAAATGTTTTGACTTTCAAGAAAGGCATTTGTATCTATGAGTATGTTATACTATGGAGCTATGAACATAAATTTAGCATTGCTGAAGGGAGGGGAAATCTGGATTATTTCAACTTCATACAACAAGACACTTCGACTTGATTGAAGTAGGCTTCCCCAAGAAAATTGGAGAATAAATTTTAAAAAACCCAAAAAACAAATGGAAGGTCAAAACAGATGAAGAGTCTGTCTTTAAACAATATAAAATAGATAAAATAGATTAAAATAGATTTCAAATCACAAAGTCTGTCACAAGGCATCAGTCTACACAGCTAGAACCCCAAACAAGCTAAATTTTTTGGCATACATAAGAAAGATCCCTTTTATCAGCTACCACGTAGGAATACACTTTCTTGTTTATGCTTTTCTTTTGTAGCTGTTTCCAATGCCATAATCCAATCTTTAATTTTTTCCCATTTAGAATATATATGAATAAAATGAAAACAAAAGGTTTAAGCTGATTTAGGGGACTGACAGATAATCATCACACCATTTTCTTAGCAAGAAAGTGATTCCAGAAAGAACATGGTGGATATTTACCTTGCAATTCCTAGACAAATTCAGAAGTATAAGCTAAAGATGCAGTAATGTATGTGAGCTTTTCTTTAAATTCCAATTTATAGAAGGAACTAGTAAAAAAAATTGCGAACAAATTATAACATCGTAGTCCCTCTCTTCATAATTCTCTCAGTTATGCAGTGTCAGTGTGACTCAAAATGACCAGGGTCACCACTGGGCTGACATTTTGGCAAGCACCAAGTAATGGCAGTTGTATTTGCTTACTTACAGGTGAGCCTACCAAAATGTCACAGGTGCCTCTTGGAAATAAAATGTCAACACTTAACTATCATTGAGTGCACACAAAGAAGCTGGAATTTGTCATTGGCCTTATCTATTTCTTCAGGCCAGAAGAGGGAAACTACAATTTTTAAGTCTTTCAGAACTGAACCCTCTGTTCAGTTAGCAGAACAAGATTGTTAGTAATTACTTATCTCACTTGATTTTGATGGCTCAGGAAGCAAGGGTTTGACACAAAGAATATAATATTCCCTCACCCTTAATGAAGCATAAATTAAATTAAAAAAATACATAGTTTGAAATAGAACATGAAATGTTCTAAATTTTACTAGCATACATGTACATAAGTAACATTAACTATTAATAAACCTTTAGCAAAAAATGTGTATTTAGAAAGCAATATGTAGCTAAACACCCTAAATATTTCAACAGTCATTGAGTTTAAATGGATTTGTATGTGGAAAATGCTCGTTCATCCTCTAATGATCTGCAGAGAACTAAAAGAGCTGCTTGCAAGAGATTGCTTAGAAAGACACAGAGCATTTTTACAAATAAAGTGCTTTCTGACAAGGAGGGTTAGGAAGATGGAGCTTTGGTACAGCATGAAACACTCTCTGTGCACAGCAATAGCCTGACCTGGTTTGGCAATACCTTGTCTAACAATGGTTCCATCAGCAGCAAGGAGCATCAGAATAAAACCAGAAAACAGCAAGAAGAGGACCTACGGCAAAACTGCAAAAAGCAAATGAAGGTAAAGGAGGCCCTGCAGAGACACCAACAAATCAGAGAGCTGGGCAATCATCAGTTATAGAAAGTTCAACAAGGGCAAGTGCCAGATTCTGCACCTGGGATGGGGCAACCCTGGATATACAGACTGGGGAATGAGAGGCTGGAGAGCAGCACTGTGCAAAGGGACCTGGGGGTCCTGGTCAATGGAAAGTTGGATGTGAGTCAGCAGTGCCCTGGCAGCCAGGAGGGCAGCTGTGTCCCGGGGGGCATCAGGCACAGCATTGCCAGCCAGGAAAGGGAAGGGATTGTCCCTCTCTGCTCTGCCCTGGGGCAGCCTCACCTCGAGTGCTGGGGACAGTTTGGGGTGTTACAATATAAGAAAGATATTAATCCATTAGGGAGTGTCCAAGGGAGAGGTCTGAAGGAAAAGCCTTATGAGGAGCAGCTTAGGCCACTTGGTCTGTTTAGGCTGAGAAGGGAAGACTGAAGAAAGACCTCATTGTGGTCTACAGCTTCCTTGTGAGGGGAAGTGGAGGAGCAGTGGAGGCGCCTGAACTAATCTCTTCTCTGTGGTGACTGGTGACAGGAGCCAAGGAAATGGCATGAGATTGTGTCAGGGGAGGTTTAGGTTGGATATCAGGAAAAGGTTCTTCACCCAAAGAGTGGTTGGGCACTGGAACAGGCTCCCCAGTGCAGTGGTCACATCACCAAGCTTGACTGAGTTCAGGAAGCTTTTGAACAACAGTCTCAGGCACATGGTGTGACTCTGTGCAAGCCCAGGAACTTGACTCAGTTATCCTTGTCCCTTCCATCTAAGCATATTCTGGGATTCTATGTAAAGGCTTCTCCTCTCCTTGGTGAGCTGAAGATGAATCACTCTGATGAGCTAAGAGCGGTTCAGTGAATTTCCCTTCTAGGAAAAGTCAATGGGGCTACACTAAGCTACAAGCCATGGGAGCAGAAAAAGACCCAGCCACCTCCCAGACACAGCGACAGCACTCAAAAGCTGCAGTGAATTTTCAACTGTGCTGGAGTTTTCCTCTGCCTGCTAACTACAGGTTGGCATATATAGCCATGGATACTGTAATTATAAGACAGTAACCTTTAAAATGGTTTTAAATGTGCTCCTGTGTTATCTCCTCAGAGATACATTTTATGTATATGAAACTTTCTGCGCTGAAAATTGAAACTGTTTAGAAACAATACCAATCTCTAAAGCAAATACTCATTCTCAAAGCCAACTGATTATTTTGCTTAGCTCCACACATATATACTTCCTGTATGATCATAAATGCTTCCACTCTCTTTAATGATATTTGGCAATATCTAAGAGCTGTGGAACTATCTCATCACTATCTCCTCCTAGCACTCAAACAGAAAAGAAAATAAAAGGAGAATTTGGAGTGGCAGAAAGCAGGGAAGAAAACACTTCCAAAGTCTAGCAGTGAATCTTGTTCCTATTTCTTGATTATAAGCCACATTGCTTATCATACCTAAAAACTGTTTCTTTCAGAAACTGAAACTTGGTTAATGGCTTCCTTAAAAGAAAACTATGTAAGCATACTAACTGCAAAAGACCTTGTCACACTTTGTGTTTGGAAGCACTGCTCACTGTTCAGGTTAATGAGGCATATTAAACCACTGAGGCATGCATTGCACTAATAACCAGCAGTTTATTATCTCTCCACAACTGATCTAATATGAGATATCTTTCTGAATCTTGTTACATGCTTTGGATGCTCAGGTTTTGTGTTCTCTGAGTAAGGAAGGAAAAAAAAATTCCCCAAACAATGCCTCTGTCTCAGGTCAGAACGAGTTCTTAGGCAAACACTTAAATTCAACAATGTGCATTACCTTAAACTATCTTGTTTAGAGTCTTACAGCACAGTTTTGTTTTTGTCTTCCAAAATGTTAGAGACATTTACTCGCCTTTGACAGTGTCCACATCAGGAGCTACAAGGCAGTGGAGGGACTTTGCATTAACCCAGGGACCTCAAAGAAAAGCACTGTGCCAGCAGTGGGGCATAGGGTTCCTCTATTCCCATACAAGGCATACTGGGAAGAGAATCAACATATTAAAACAAACACACACCTTACAGAGTTAAAGGCAGATCAAAGTTAATAACTGATTTTTAAAACTCACAATATTGTCTAATGAACATGGACTTAGTCTTGAGTTTGCCACAGAATACTTTTTACTGAACAATTTACATGCTGTATCTAACTGAAAATAGATGAGCAAACTTACTTCAAAGAAAATACAACTTAAGCTCTAATAATAGCTCTAATATTTTCTTAAATGTTGGCAAACAATCCTCATTTCAGACTCAAGTCTTTTCCTATATTAAAATGTAGAGAAAAGTGATCTTAAAACATTCAGTCAGACCATCACCACACAGGAAAGCAATATTATTAAAATAAGTGAAAAAATATAGAAATTGAATGGATATTGTATGGTGTTTGCCCATAATTGGTATACTTTGGTTTTAAGGTAGTACATTCACTTCAAGCAATTGTTATTGCTTTGCTCTGGTTGGTGTTTTAAATATTTAAATATTTTACTTCTCTTCCTGAGGAAGCAACAACTACTAAATTATACACACACAGTTAAATGCCTAGCCACTGACTAAGGTATTTCTAGACAAAATTCTGTTCCTCAAGACTCAGTATACAACACTAGGAAAGCAAGAATGTCATACGGTTACACTTGTTTAAGGGCATGACAAGACACTGTAAAGCAAAGAAAGAGAGTTCTGAAATGCTCCCTTACCCTTTCTCTACAAAACCCAACAATAATTGGCCTCCTTTCATACCACAAGATTTATGCCTAAGTTCCTCTACTCTTTAGGCACTGGACTTTAGTCCTGCCTGAAGCAACAGTAAGAAGCAGCAGAATCTTTATTTAGTAAATTATTCCCTTTGAATCAAGTAAAACTACACAGCTTTTCTAAGTCTTGGATATGAATTTTGATATGAAATTTTGGACCAGATAAAAATAAAGCTTAAATACTAAGTTTTAAGTGGACCATATGAGTCTGTTTTATGTTGGAGGGTTTTCTTAATGCCAAAATACAGAACTACACAAGGAAACAGAGTAAGCAATTGATGGCCTGAAAAACTCTTTCCTTATCGCACTCTGCATTTCAACCACATCCCAACTGCATGTTGAGGCAAAACCTGAATGTGCAATAACCTCTGTTTGCTCTCAGTGTCACTGGGAGGAAATGTATACATGGAGGGAAGACATAGCCTACCAGTCAGCTGGGACAGCTAGGAAAAGTTGTGATTAAACACAGCCTGGCAGTCCTGGAGAAGACAGGAAGATTGGCTTCTGAATGTTCAGAAATCTGGATAAGCTGTATTGGCTGAAGTGAGAGCAGTGTAATTCAAGACTTCTTATCGAGTCTGTTAATTTGCCACTATTTAATTGAAGCTTTGAGCCAGAGTATGCCAGTTGGGACTGGACAGGAAACCTGCAAAAACTCCATCACAAATGACAGAATCTCCTGGGGACCTGCTCTTGGCTGCACAGCTGAAACAAAGCAAAACACCGTAGGCAGAAGATGACTGAAAATACAAGAAATGTGTAGTGATGCTGTCTGGACTAGCATGTACATTACTGTATTTCAACTGGGAAAAAACCCACTTTGATCAGAAATACCTCTTTAACCCTTTGCAATGAGGAAACCTCCCCCGATTAGTGGAACAAACTAAAAATGTAGATGTTAAAAAATTGATGATCCTTACATATACTTCTGTGAACGTAATCGTATGAGAAGTTTCTCTCTTGTTCATCCCACCTCAAAGGAATAGCTAAAGAAATTCAGGTTTCACAATGTTTGACTCAACCTGTATATTAACATGCCTAGATACTTGTGACATTGTATTTCAGCATCAACTTCTCCTAACTTCCAGGCAAAACTTACTTTTTATTTACTCGGACAAAGTATTCCACAAATTTAGGTGAAGAAGGTGGCAACAAATTACAAGTCAGTTCAAAGAGATTTAATCTTGTAACCCTTGAGACCAACATGAAGAAGCGCTGCCAAAAGAGACGATCTGATTATTTCACTGTTACTCAGCAAAGACACCAAAATTTCTTTTTATTCAGGAATACTGTTTTCTCTGAAGAAAATTTATGTAAGTTCATAATGAGTGTATAATGTGGTTTCGCCTTCTGTCTTTTAGGTGGGGGAAAAATTGCTGCCTCCTTACATTTACTTTATTGTTTTTATATACCTGTGATTTTTATTTCTTTTTTTATGGATTAGTATTTATGTGGAAAACAATAGTTAAAACTGTGTGAGAAACTCACTACATATATTCTAAGTTGTATGTTATTTCTCAGAACTCCAAACCAATATGAAGAGAGTTTTTGTGAGAGCAAACAGTTTTGGTCAGGTGAATTAACAAGTGAATTGCAACTCGGTTTCACAAGCAGAAACTTGATGTCTGCATCATCCTAACAACAGCCTTTCCTGTCCTCAGATACAAACTGTCTGCTTCAGACAGGTTTTGCTTGGTGCCTGGGGAGGGACCAAAAAGTTCACAGCAAAACCATGCAGGACATGTAACAGGAATTGCTGCAGCAGCCCAGCTGACTGCTCGGTAATAGCAGCCTCTGCTCACAAGCACTCCAGTGGATGTTGGGATGCTGAAGGAATCACCACACAACTTTAGACAGTTTTTGCTGAAGATCTTTTTGCTGAAGACAATTACCAGTTGTCTCCACAACTGTACCTCCTTTTTTTTTTTTTTTTTTCTTTTCTTTTCTTCCTGGCCAAAAAACCCCCCATCTTTATTTTTATATATAGATATTGCTTATATTTATAAAGCAATGGAAAAAGTCACTATAAAAACATCTTTCTCACCCTAGTTAAAATATACACAGTATTATTCCAAGTAACTGAAGTCTAGTGACTGTGGTAGATTCTGATCTTTTATTTTTAAGTGAATGAGCAAGTAGCAGCCTCCCTGCTACGCCAGTTTGAGTTACTTGTACTTGATTTTAGTCTCACAACTCCAAGTCAATACTCAGGCTGCACATAATAATCAGATGCAACACCAAACAGCCAATTATTTACTGTTGTCATTGACAGCAAATGCATTTCAACTCAAATCTCTCAAGCTACCTTTATTATAAGGTGTTTAAAGGTCACTAACTGAAGCTACTGATTTTTATTTGCACAGGAATTGGGACAGAGCCAATATCTGATTTTAACTACTAATGTTCAAGGGCTGAAAGGCTCTGAGACTGCAGACAAAATGAACAATACTTTACAGGACTATTGTGTACTTTTAATATTATATAAGTATACAAGTATATATAAGAAGAATATACTTATATATAAGATTATATATATTCTTATATATAAGAAGTACTTAAGAACACTAGTCTTGAGCTTGGGTGCCCTGTCCTAATTTTACAAAGCTAATTTACTATCCCAGAATCACTGCTGTACGAGAAACAATTAACTAGAGAGAAACCTGAGGGAATACTACAGACTACTGCTGCTTAGTGTAATAGATTGTAGTCAAAAATCAAGAGCAGCCTAAGCATTTCAATGGGCAGAGCAGAGAAGTTAACAAAAGTTAGTGGAAATTTAACAAATGTATGAAAGAAAATGAGCCAGGAAACATTTGACAAATGAGGGAAAGAGATGGGAGCTGACAAGCTGCAACAGCACTCAGAATAACAGGTGGGCTAAGTGAAAAGGGCATTAGAAAAGAAAACACACATCATAGTTTGAGATGCACCAAAAGTAGAAATTTCTGTCGTGCTCTAAGCATGACAAAGGATTGCAAATTTAGCAGTGCAGAAGGGAAAAAACAGAGGTTTAACAACATCTAAGCAAAATATCTGCCTGTTTTCAGAGCAAGATTAATTTCAAACCAGTTTCTTAAACAAATATCCTGTGACAACAACAGAGCATTAGTGGGTTTGCTCCCAATGCTTCTCTCTCTGTTGAAAAAGGTAACAACCTTTGTTGTTACCTATGGCTGGCTGTTCTTAAGGTTTTCTGGATGAGTAGAACGCTTGTCTTCTAACACCCTTGGAGCAAACACTATCTTTTCAGTAAAATAAACATAATAGAAAGTCATTCACCATTCATAAAGTATTGCTACTTCTCCTTTAGTTATTAATATTAACTCTTTTATTTATGCATTTGTGAGTTGTACCAAGCTTAAGAGAGTCAAAAGACTACATATTCACACATGCAATAGTCAAAACTTTTCTAAAAGAACAGGTGCTAATAATAATAGTAATTAGGAAAATTATACCATCGGAGAGGAATTACTCAGTTTACTGTAGAGGAGGAGCCAACTGTGGAAAGAGAAGTTAAGGCAACACATATACACCACAACACACATTATCCCCAAACAAACAAAACACAAACAAATAAAATCCCAAAGCAAAACAGCCCAGTATGGAATGTCATCAGAGAAATGTAAAAAAAAAAAAAAGTGAAATAAAAATGTAACGTCAGTAATGAAGAGTCCCAAAACACGAGCCACAAGACAACATAATGGTAACTGCAGATTGGAGCAACACTTTCATTCTAACACCTCTTGGATCTTAGTCTTCTAAGACACACCCTTCATTTTTCCTCCCCCACTCTTAGCAGGAGTGCCACTGAAGAAAACATAAAATATTGTAAGGTAAACACCCCTATATTTGACCTAAAAAGCAGGACAATCAGCACTGCCTTGACTCTACGCCATTGTGGGGCCAAGATCTCTACCACCACTTTTATTTGTTACAGGAATAATTAATATAAACAAATTATCTGCTAGCTGAAGTTGTGTTCATCCCAGACATTACTAATTGGTTTATTCTAATTCTTCTGCATCTATAAATCCAAACCTATTATAAAGGTGTATGTAGGCAGCACTCTCAAAGATCCACTCTCTTTCCCTCACCCCAAACCTGGCACCCCCTCACCCATAACAAGCCATGTCTACAAGTCTCAGCGACAGTATTTGTAAAGACCTTCTCATTTCTTTTTGGAAAATACAATCAGTTTTATCTTTTCTATATTGGCTCAGAGAATCCTGGTCATGTCTTTATGTATATCTATCTGGCATTTGCCACCCACATAACCTACTAAAAAGATAGTGTATAATTTTAAAGTTTAGAAATAAAATACAAAAATTCAGCTTTTATCTCTGCATTCTCGTCTTGGAAATATGGACAGGAAAAAGTGACTGTACATGAGGCAGAAATACAATTGCAGGATGGATAATGCTACTTTATCCTCCCCAAAAGTAAAATCAAAACCACTTTAAAAGTAACAGCCACAACAATCACGTTTAGATTTTTCTTTCCATTCTAACGCAAGATGCTTGTTAGAATAAGAGTTGGGGGAAAAAAGAGAAAAAAATATTTAGGAAAAAAAGTTTAAGAGAAACTTTTATTGTTTCTTAAATTTAGGATTGTATTTTTAACAGGACAAGTATGGCCCAAGGATGCAATCCTGTAAACTGTTTCGCAAGGTTGTGCCACGAGCCCGGGGGGACAGGCGAGATCCGCACGCTCAACCTTAAGCGTGGCCAAGCCTCGGGGCCACCCATGTTTCTCATGTGCCCAGCACTCCGGGAGAGCCGAGCGGCTCCGGAGCTCCGGGAGGGGATGGGGCGATCCGCCGCGCTTCCCGCACAACCCCGGCCGTGCCCTGCCCGAGGTGTCACCACTGTCCCCGGTGCCGTCGAGCGCACCGGAGCGGGAGGCAGCGCCGCGCTGCCCCGACGAGAGGGGCACAGCGAGGGGCACAGCGGCTGCCACCGCGGCCGCCTCCCTTCGCGCCGCAGACAGACGGGGCGAGCCGCCCGCTCTCACCTCGGCTCCCCTGCCACACCGCGTACCACAGCAGGGGGAAGGCGGCGCCGAGGCACAGCGCCGGCAGCACCTGCCCGAGCCGCAGCCGCATCTCCCGCGGGCGCTACCCGCACGACACCACGACACCGCCACCGTCGCCGCCTCTGCCCGGGCAACGCGGGCCGGGCGTGTTGGCACCGCTCTGCTCTGCCCTACCCTGCCCGCCCCCTGCGCGGAGGGACGGGGCACGTCCGGCCTCGCTGCTCGCCGGGCGGAGCCGCCGCACATCTGCGTTCCCCGAGGAGCGGGTGTCCGTCGGAAGGAGACCTGCCCGGCTTTTCCCCGGGGAGACACCAGCCTCCCACGCCAAGTCCCGCTGTAAAGCTCCTGGCACAGTCCTCCCCCTGCCCTCAGCCGTCCCCTGCCCTCAGCTTTCCCGACGCTCGGACCCGTACCCAAAAAACTCTTGACTGCGGCAAGTATAGACTGTTTTCACGACAAAAACGTCCCGGACAGGCACTTCTGCAGGTGCTGTGTGTTCCAAGTCATAACATGGAAAGGAATAAGATGAACGTGTCTTTACAAACAGGTGCTGTGAATCTGCTTGTAGATAGAGACAGAGACTTGTAGATAAGGAAGTAATGGAAGAAACGAAGAGTTTCAGAAAATGATACTAATTGATAGGGACTACTGCTCAGCCAAGGGCATGCTTAATTCCCGAACTTTGAGAAAAAGAATAAAGACGTGATAGAACTATCTTATGCAAGGGATGGTGTGTGTGTGCATGTGCATGTTAAGGGGGACATGTAGTAGGTGAATCAAGAAGCCTGTACCTTCCAAGTACCTCAGCCAATGGGGAAAGAAAGAGGGTGATGTGGTTGGGAAAATCAGGATAATAAGGGGGCTCTGTCCTCCAACAATTTGAGAGACTCCATGGGAAATGCATCCCTTTGTTCATGAATAAAGTTACAGGACTCCTCTGTCTCCTTTTTGGACAAAACTTCTTGCAATGTGAATTTTTTCTGCACAACACTATAATGGTCAACATTATTTTGCTCATTTAAAACCAATGGGGCATTTGTTTGCGTATTGCTTAAAGATTGTATCAGGAAGCCAAGCAGTGTACGATTAATACGTGCATTTAGCACAGTCACAGAATGAGGTAAATAAACCGGGCTTTTTCAGTTCACCTCTAAAGAGGAAGGAGGGCAAGCAGCTGCAAAATCTAGCCTGATGAAAATCTAATGGTAAACTGGTTCCTCTACACTGGTAACAGTATTACACTTCAGCCATTGTACCTTGCTTCACACGTGTGCCTTTCCATTTAGGAACACACACATGTTTGCCTTTTTAAGTCTTCAGCAATCTGCAAGAAAAAATTAGTCACTGTTTAGAATACATCTTCTACAACATAGTTTATAAAGGGAATGGATACCTTATTTACCACGGTTCCTGGAACCACTTACAGCAACACAGTTCTAATAGAACTACCTATGTTTTATAAGAAAAAACATTTCTCCATCTTATATCTGATTAGCAGGTATTTAATATCTTTTGCTCTGACAGGTTCTCTACCTGCTCACAAAGCTACCTTTCCTTTTACACCTATGATAAAGAAAATATGGCTTCCCATTCTGTGTTGCAAACATGCAAAGGACAGCTTCAGAAATCAGACTGGACTTGGCTCTCAAAAGCAGTAAGCTTTTTGCTATCTAAACTGTTATCTACTTCCTTAATGTATTACTAGCACATATAGTTCATTACCTTATTTACCAAGAGGACGTAGTATTTTAGATAATTTGTTTTCTGAAAATATGCCTGTATTATTAATACAATACATCTTTCTTCTTTTTCTCTATTTGCTTACTTAACAAATTACCTTATTTTGTACCAAACCCCCAAATCATTTGTGAGGGTGTGGTGCAAAGCAATGCCAAATCCTACAACATTTGTTCCCAGACACAGGAGTGCTGGCCTCCTAATGTCAAAGCTGCCTTTATGTGCCATTCTTTATACTAACAATAGTATAACTATCTCTTCTTTTGAAATTTTAGACCTCACAAATTGTATAGTGCTGCTCTGGCAAGGTTAGTGTGACCTTTGTGTGTTTGAATTATGATATGAATGGGTTTACATCTCTGTTCACTAATTACTTTGAATTATAAATGTTATTATTCATTAAAAATGCAGAAGACTGTTAGTAACCTGCATCAGTACACACATGAACTAAAAATCTCAGTGTGGCTCCATAAATTACTGTGAAGCTTTGAGTTAAACCTCACTATTCTTGTTCTGTACTCATTTGTTATAAACTTCCCTCTACCTTCTGTTTCTGTGCCTTTGAAATTTTTTTACTGAGAAATCTTCTTTAAGCTGTACTTCAGATAGGAATTTGTAATTGGCTAATAATATGCAATGCAATCACGACTCAATCCTCTTCTGCTACTGCCTCCTCATCATCATTTCTCTCTCCCAGTTAATAAACTAAAAAGCTCAGGGCACTAATTTTGATGGAGGGTGAATGTAGATTTTGGCACATTTGCAGTAAAATAGAGATGTAGAACTAAGAAGAACAAATGAGCATTAAATACACCCCAAGTAATGACTAAAATAACCATTGGTTGGTGTTCCATCTGTAATAAAGCCAAAGTGAACACGTAAATGATCTAGGCAAGCAGGAGGGCTGCTGAAGAAAAGATTATCAGAAATCTAATACACGTTTAATTTTAGCTTATGTTCAGAGCGAGTAAGAAAAAAAATTAAAATAGACAAGCCCATCACATATTTCCAGAAACTAATAACTGACACAATGTGCAGGAGACGTCCATGGAGACTGCCATTGATTGCATTTGATGTTATTTATTAAGGCAGCAGATACAGTCACTCAGCCATGCTGAGTTGTGATGACCATTTACTTGATACTTCATAGACTAGCTCATTAACTTGCAATGAGGTAGAGCATTAAGGGCTCCTCAAAAAAAAAAAAAAAAAAAAAAATCAAAAATCTCATGACTGAAACTGTCATGAGCTTCCACTGCACTTGGACCTACTTGCAAACAGGGTCTCTTATCTGCTTCATGCTTTCACAGTATCTGCCTCCCAGAGTTCTCTTCATACATTATTTCACATGCTCAAGCACTGCGTACTTACAGGAATAAGTTGTGCTGGGGGGTTTGGGAGGTGTTAATTGTTTCAGAGCAGTTTTACCTCCCATCAGCAGAATATGTTGCTGAGTAACCTGTAACACTTCACACTAAGCAAGTGATTCAGTGTTCTGGTTCTCCTTACCTGCAAGAGAGAGTTCCTAGGCTTGTCCTTGTGCTTTGTAACCGAATGTGTCTTCTTGCTCAGATGATTGCTCCACATTTTTATACTGTTTTCACACATCTGTGTGTAAGCAAAAGTCGAGATTAGAAACATTAAAATAAATATTTGACAAAATACAGGCTCCTGGCTGAGCCAAGCAGTGGATTATTTTGCATGTCCTTCATCAGCAAAGGTATATGAACAAAGAATAACTATCAGCAATAACACATAATAGTTGCTGCCACGGAAAGTTTGCTGACAAGAGAGATCCAACTGCTACTGCTGGTTAGTTGCCCTCCTGTCACCCAAGAAATGGGATTTTAAAAGGTAAACAGGTTATGATCTTTACTTTAACCAAAGTCTCTGTGGAGGTAAGCCTTGAAGGCAACTACTGAACACAAGAGGAAGGTAGAAATTTTTTTTAAGCTACTGCATGGTATTTTTGACTGTCTTAATATAATTTGTTAATTGACTGAACATGATGATACAGAAGCATCTTGCATGATTCAAGTGCTAATATTTGTACAAAATCAAACACTTGCTGTTATGCAATTTGTAAAAAGTTGTCAAAAACTGTCAAAAAAGCATGCTATAATATTTTTAAATAATTAATTGGTTACAGATTTTACTTCAAAATACAGATTTAAAGTGAAGAAAACATCATATGAGCAAAAAATGAGTGTAAGACTAAAACTTGCATCTTTTAAATTCATATTTCAGAAGTGCTTAATTTAAACCAAAAACCTTAAAATCTGTCAAGCTTACCTCAACAAACCTAATTATGTCACAGAGAAGTGTTGTGCAATGTACTGTCAACACCAGATAGTCTACACATCAGTCCTGGAGACGGGAAGCAAAGAGAACTGAGAAAATAATAAACCTGTACTGTGTGTATGTACTGTTACAGTAAATCACAATAGGAAGTGGAACAAATTCCAAAACATGTAGTGAAGGTTACTTTGATTCTTAACATTCCACACAAAATGTAATTTCTGTTTACAAATAAATATAATGAAAAAATGTTCATATTGGTATGAAGCTATCTAAACCCTCAAAAGATGCCATGGAAAATGAAACCCTTGAAGCAGCAGCACAGTTTAATCTTGGTATTAAAAAAATCAACAAAAGTCTCATCAGCTAGAAATTTTCCTGTGTTATTTGTGCAGCCCCATGCTTTAAGGATGTACCTGCTGGACTTTCTAAAATTCCAGCAGCTCATACTTTTAATGAACTACCTCAGCACAATCCATGCGTGGGCATAAAGACTGTCAGGAAGGACCTGACCACCCTTGCATTTCTTCACATTGTTGCAATTCTTCTGCTTTCCCAATATCAAACACTCTTCTGCTGCTGGTGTAGCCAGGACTCCTTTGACAAGAAGATTTCAGCCCAGCTACATTTAAATAACACAGCAGCAGTGTACTGCCAAGCTGTCAGATGGGAGGTATAGCACAATCTTTTTTTCCCCCTGAGTATTTGCTCAGAGTTGTTTCACATACATGCTAGGTGGGAGCTGTAGCTTACACCCAGGTCCTGCAATAGACAAATTTCTTTCCTCCAGTTTCTGTTACCAGTTCTTAGGCACTGGATCTTTGATTTTTTATATATATTTCCTGGGGTTTGGCTACCTCGGAACAACTTATATACAGGTAATATGATCAAATCATCATTTGATTTGATCAAGTAAGTATATTTTTAAAAAGAGAGAAATACTTTCAAACTTCTTATTTTCTCACAATGCTCCAATGCTTTGAAAGTCAGATTGCTTCCTAAGCTGTTACATTGCCTCTTTCTTAAATGCAACATGCTTTTAACTACGTCTCCTCACAGATTTTAAGAGCAGGAATAAGATATGCAAACAATCGAAATTCACACATCAGTGGTTTCCCCACATGAAACTCTGCACCCCTATGAGTGTAGGAACCCAGAGAGAGGATGCCAAACAAGTTGGTCCATGCTCTGAAATCCTCTGTGGGACAGAGGCCATCAGACCTGCTGTGTGGCTTTTGATTTTGTGTAAAAGTTACTTCAATTTCCACACATCAAAAAATATATCAAAATGCAGTCAAGCAAGTCTGCCAGCTCCCTTTCAACACCCCCAGTTTTGCATACAATTCTGTGATTGACCTATGTTTACTGAAACAGTCAATGTACAATGTACAATACAATAGAAGTAGTGATTGAAACTAAATGGAACACTAAGGCTGAACTCCCAGCAGTTCAGCAAAGGCAAGGCAGGATCCATGGCAACACACTCCTTAAATTCATCTAGCCCAACTCTTACATATGTGGAATATGTAAAAATTTTCTTTAAAAAGAGTATCTTTTGGTGTTTTGATCTTTATGTACTTTCAAGCCTAATCAGAAAGAGGGCAGATTTAGCTCACGAAACAGAGAGCATCCAACAAGTTCTAGGTGATATCCAGGTGTTAGGAAAGCAAATTACTTCTTGGTGGAATTGTCTTGTTAGGGTTTGGACAGGCTTCAATGTCCTCAGACACAGGGGAGGCTAACAAAGCTTGAGAAGAAGGATGTACCACTGTGGACACAGCAGCTGTCCCACAGTGCGCACAAAGGATGCGGAATTTGGGGTGACAGGGACAGAACATCTGACAGAACTCCCAAGATAAGGAAGAAGCAAATGAAGACAACTCAGTAATTGTGCAGAAATCGGTTCCAGCTGGGTAACAGGGAATTCCAGCAGGGGCAGATCCCGACCAATTCACAGAGCACCGACCCCAATTCACAGAGCACCGACCCCAAAAACCCACCGGCCACAAAGGAGAGAGAGACTGAGCGTGGGATTAATTAGCATGAGAAGAGAGAATCACTAACCAACAGAAGACAGAGCACTGATTAGCAAGAGAACCATGTAATTTGTAGCCAATGAACACTAATCCCTTTGTTTGCCAAAATGTATAAACGGGAAAAAGTTCTAATAGCTGAGGCGCTTGATGTGTGGATTATCAGAGACCAGCCATGGTTGTGCGATTCGGAAACAGACACTCGATGTCTCCCTCGAGTGTGTCATTACTGGCTTGTTGCACACCTGGCGATCAACCCGGTTTTTGCGGGCAGCAATGAAAGCGCTGCCCGGCCCCGTGGGGCAGCAGGCGGCTGTGGGAGCCACAGCCCCCCGAGGCCGATGGCGGCCACCGGGAAAGGAAACCCTCTTCCCCGCCGGTACTTCCGCCTGTGGCCGTGCCCGGGATCACTTCCAGGTCGGGAGCGGGTTTCCGGCGGGATGCCGGGGGAGGCCGTGCCCGGCTCGGTGCCCGCCGTGCTCTGAGGGGCGGCGGCGGCCCGGCCGCCAGGGGGTGGCGAGCAGCGGCCGGGGCCGGGCCGGGTTCGGGCCCCGCCGGGGAGGGAGCGCCGCCCGCGGAAGATGTGGGTGCACGCCTGGGGGTTCCTGTACAGCAACTACTTTCGGTTCTGGCTGAAGTGGCTGCTGCGGCTGCTGACGGGGAAGTGCGAGCTGCAGCGCCTGCTGGGCGGCGCGGTGGCGGGCGCCCGTCGGACGCTGAGCGTAGGTAATGGAGGGGCCGGGGCGGGGGCCGCCAGGTGGCCTCGGCAGCTTCGTGTGGAGCAGCAGGCACAGGATCATTTGGCTTGGAAAAGACCCCCGTGATCATCGATTCCGGCACTACCAAAGCCACCACCAAACCGCACAGTGCGACATCCGCACGTCTTTTAAATCTCCCCGGGAATGGTGGTTGACTTAAACCACTGCCTTGGGCAGCCTGTTCGGTGCTTGACAGCGCTTTGGGGAATGACATTTTTCCTCATATCCGAACTAAACCTCCCCTGGCACAACCTGAGGATATTTCCTCTTCTCCTGCCACTGGTTATCTGGGAGAAGGGATCGACCCCCTCTTGTCCACAACCTCCTTTCCAGTGGTTGTAGGCAGCGATCAAGTCCCCACGAGCCTCCTGCTTTCAAGTAGTTGGAAACCAGTACCTGATGTGCATCCCCAGAATTTTATTTTCACTCTTCTTTTCATCCCATCATCTCAGAATGAGAATTCTGAATCAGTGTCAGAGCTAACTCCTTGTCTGCTTGCTAAGGAAATTCCAGTGTCATCAAAAAGTGAATCAGAAATCATACCTTTTCCACCAGAGTCTTCCCATCACTTTGTGTATATGCTTTTACTTTGCTAAAAAAATTGACGCTGAATAGTCATAAATTTTCTGGAGGTGAGGAAGGAAGAGTGGTTTAACTGACAGTTCTGCTTGATGCAGAATTTTGACGTAAAATAGCAATTCAAGAAACTACTGAACATTTTTTTGGTTTTACAGTAACTTGCAGAAGTGACCTACTTCCTTATTCTCCAGTAATAAACATAAAATAATATCTGAGAACAGGAAAATATCAATTGACGTGTTTCTCTCCTGACACCTTTTCAAATTTGTCTTTGTAATTGGTGTAATTGATGTACAGTGTCATGTAATTGATGCTTTAAAAAATCCGAATCTACTTTAGGCATTGTACTGAAGAGTTATAAAAAAATTGTGCAAATTCTGCTACCTCACAAACTGTTCATCTTAAGATTGATTTTTTATTACATGTATAAAAGGGATGTAAAGTTTTATAATATTATATACTGAAAGAACACTTATTGTCAATTATTTAAAACAGTTCAATTTAACTGCAAAATCTACTTTTTTTCTATATTGCAGAATATTCACTGGAATCATCAAAAAATAAGGTAAGAGGTACTAGAGATGAAACATATTTCAATTCAGCAGCTGACAGCAAACAAAAATCTAGACCAAGCTACTCTCCCTCTCTGTATTTTTCTTCATGCAACTCCTACGTAAACATTGTTGTTTACAGCCTGACAAAGTTACAAATCATTCTTTCATGTAATTATTGCAGATGTTTTATCTGCAGTTTGAGCCAGTGCATTGTAAGGAATTGCCTTAAACTGACCATTTTCCTCTTACAGTAAATAATGCACAGATATAACAGATATAGAGAAGCTGAGTAATAATAACAAAGTAGGTTATGTCTTCATTCATCATGAAATCGTTTACTGTGTTAACTTCCTAGGTTTTAAGAAATGCTGTACATGTTGAAGAAGCTGAAGTGGAGAAGTGTGTCAGAGATGTAATGAAAGAAAAGAAGATTGAACAGAAGGATACAGGGTGTGTTTGGAAACCTCTCTCTTTTCTCACTTGTTGGCATGTTCTTGCAGTTGCTTAACCTGATGCAATGTTTAGGCCATTCAACACGAGTATTCAGAATGAAATCTGAAAATAAGGTGTGGTTATGTCCTCATCAGTTCTAGAAAATAAATTGCAAAGTTTTAATTCACGTGGACTTGGCATTAGTGTATCTCTGTTTTGCAAGTCCCTTCTGTTACTCCATATTTCTAGCTAATATGATCATTGCATAGGTTGATTACAAGAACTGTATAATTCCTTAGATATATTTGAGAGAATATAGTGATGCCTGATTAATGTTTGCATTCATCTGCATAATTAATTAGTGAGTGATGGGGAGTAATCAAAATTTCAAAGTCTAATGAAATTCTTCTTTGAAACTATTAAGTATTTCTGACAAAGTTTGACAGTAAGACTTGCAAAAAGTTTGGGGTAGGTGAAGGTACAGTGGTCAGGATGATATATGGAGTTTTCTTGTTTTGTAACAGATTTTAATTTTTTTTCCCCCTTTTCTTTTTCCCTCCATAATATAAGCTAAGAGAGTCTGACTGCAGCACTGGAATCAGCTAGAGTTGTTTAAAGTATGTAAGATCCATGTAGCAGTGTACTTAACCAGCAAGCTGTAGTTTGTAAAGATACACATAAAGCACTTCCTAATTCTGGTGTTTATGTTGCATTAACATAAGAAAGTTCTTATCTGGTAATTCAAGCTAGAATTTATGGCTGAGTAGGTCTATTTAAAAACTTCTCTATGGTGTTTTGTTATAATTTCAGGTTTAAGACAAATTTGCATATATCCTTGCTACAGATATCAGGTTATAAAAAACTGTATTTGAATGTGGAAAACCTAAGGAAGGTTCCGTATGATTCAGAAAATGAAGAACACGAGGAACAGTTAATTGAGGTGAAATAATTTTTAAAATATTTGTGCTGTTTGTTTGGTTTTTTCCCCTCCATGTCCAACACTTTGAAAGAACTTACTGGTAGCATTCTTACCAGCTGGCCTATTTAAAGCTCTTTCCTGGTTACAAAATGCAAAGCCATTATAGAAATGACACATTAAAATAAATTCTCAAAGAAAAAAAAAGTAAACTAGAGTTACTTGCAATGGAATTACTTTGTGTGACATCAGACATAACACCAGTGTATAAGTAGAGAAAAAGATTTGTGATGCATCACTGAAGAATTGTTACTAAAAAGATATATAACCTCATGCACATGTCTAACTTTGTAAACCACTAATTGCTAAATTAAAAAAAAAAAAAAGACATTAATATTTTCTTATTACTGCATCCCAGTCAACATCAAAGAAGACAGTTCGATGCTGGAAGATAAAAACTGTTTTCTTAGCACTTGCTTTGGAAACACTGGTATGTTAAATTAGCATTCACTGAGAATTTGTATTTCAGTTTATAGCTGTCCTATTACAAAATGATGCATAAATTAATTTCTGAGGTGAAACAAATCTTTGTTTCTTTGGTATTCATACAGCATCTTTGTCTGTGGAGGGAAATTACCACATTTAATGTTAAATGTAATAACTTCCATAATTGCTGAAGTGAGCCATTTTAGCAGATTCCAGATTGCCACTAACAGAAAAGAGCAGCATGCAGATTGTACCCTGTTCCTTGGTGAATGGTTTCTAGTGTGCAGCAGCAAGTGTTCTGAATTATGTATGTGGCTTGGAATACTTGAGCAGTATAACATGGAAGTGTATTTGTGCAGCTCTGGAATTTGCTGATGCCTCACGAGAATCTGAAGGCCAGAATCAGCAAACAGTGGTGTGACATTGGCTTCCAAGGCGATGATCCTAAAACAGACTTCAGAGGAATGGGGCTGCTGGGCTTAGTGAATCTGGTGTAAGTGAAAAGAAGTATTTCATTCTTTTTGTAACTAATTTTCAATATCTATATTTTCTCTGGTTAATGCTATGTCTCATAAAAACTGATTAGAAGAAAATAGAAAGCACTATGTTCAACATTTGTAGTGGCTGAACGTTGTAAACATGTAATGTGGTTGTATAAGAACAAGAAATGAGGGAAGGGACAGAAATTTGCCCAAGACACCTTATTTTTTTGTTGCCTTATGATAGAGTTGGTGGGTTGTACCTAACTTGTCAAAAGCTTTAAAAATTCCTGAATGTAAAAATTCCTACTGTGATGAAATTACAGACAGGTTTACATATTTTGCTAAGCTAACTTCTGGACTAGGTTGAACTTCATATTTGATGTTCATATCACAAGGATTTTTTTTTTTACAGTATTAGTTCATGCTGAATGTAATTTATTTCGCTACCTTTTCCTTGGTTTTCATTTTGTGCCATTTTCCAGTTACAAGTTTTCACCTTTAATTTAAAGCTACAGATTTTAATGTTGACATTAACACAGTATTTTTTTTTTTCAAAGAATTTAAAATAATATTTTACACCACCAGGTATTTTAGTAAGCATTACACCAGTGAAGCTCGTCAGATCCTTTCTCGATCAAATCACCCAAAGCTGGGGTAAGTCACTCTAGAATTTTTTCTGGCTGCTTCTATGTAAGAACTTACACAAAGACTGCTAAACATGTTCCAGAAAGGAAAACATTCTTTTAAACATTCCTTTTCCAGAAAGGAAAGAGGGAAATAGGTGTGTGCTTTTTCCATTAAAAAATGAAAAAAGGGTGAAAATAGAAATGTGTGAGAAACCAAACACAGAAAGCAATTTCTAGCTGGGAACTAAGTGCAACTTTTTTTTTTTTTTTCTCTAGAATGGATTTCTTGGGGCAAAACTATGGGATAGTATAGATTATGTCTTAAAGTCCTTTTTTTTTCCCTCTAGGTTTCTGCTCTGTAGTAAGTACTTACAAACATGTTTTGTTGTTTTTCAGCTTTAAATTTGTTTTCGAAAACTTTGCGTATTTAAACATTTATCTAATTTTACAGAGAAATATACTCTCAAACCAGCCAGATGTAATAATCTGATCCATCTAGCCACTAGTTAACTTGATGACCTACCAAAAAACAGGAACCCTTCATGACTTTGATTGTAAATCACATTACCCTGTGCAACTCTGTCATGAACAGGATATGTGAGAATTTTTACCTAATTACATAAGTGTATAACTGGCACAAATTAATTAACTTTTCCTTCCTCCACAAACACTTTAACTGTTGTTTAAGATTTTCTATTATAATGCTTTTTATACTATGCAGCAGAAAACCAGATTCTTTTAGCTTGAACAGCAGGTTGAAATAGCCACTCCATTTCCACTGCAACAATGTTTTTCACATCTAATTTTTAATATTCCAGCAGATCTAAGGATTTCAAATGAACAAGTTAAAGTCAGTGTTGATTAGCTTTGCCATATCAATATTACAATAACTTTTACATGGCTGGATGTACCAGGGAATGGTCTGCAGATTGGAATCAGCTCATCAACAAGCATTACAGAAAAGATTTTAACTATCACAGCTATCCTAAAGCAGAGTGTGCCAGGGAAACCTTTAAATCTTTCAATCCATAATGTAAAACCATGATTTGTGTTGCAGATACTCCTATGCCATAGTTGGGATCAATCTGACAGAGATGGCATACAGCTTGCTCAAGAATGGTGCTTTAAAGGCTCATCTCTACAACATGGTCTCTGGGTTGCCACAGATGGAGCACTTCCATCAGTTTTACTGTAAGTACCTGTAGCTTCTCTAGTACTGACTACTCAGGGCAGGCCCTAACAGAGAGTTTGGGCTCTTTGGAGTGCATTTCTACTCTTGTCTCATTAGCCAGAGCAAGCTGTTTGTCTTCTGCATCAGGTATTGGAAATGCACCTGCTGCTTAAACATTGTGCTGCAGAAATGTTCTTTAAAGGATAATTTCTGTGGCTTTCTATATTTTAGATACTCCAGTCTGAAAACTCAGTATGTGTGGATTTTTTTTTTTTTAATTCATTATTACAGCATCCAAAAGCTTGCTGTAGATCAGGATTGGACACTCCTTGTTTTAAGGGGTCGACAAGAGTCTAAAGGATCACTGGCTAGATCAAGCCATGAAATTGTGAAGGTCATTTTTGCAGATCTGTATTTTATTTTCTTCACAGGTTATCTAGTTTATGAGTTTGACAAGTTCTGGTTTGAAGAGGAGCCAGAAAGCATTATGCACTTCAATCAGTACAGAGAGAAATTCCATGAAAAAATTAAGGGACTTCTACTGGATTACAATGTGGTACTGACTTTACAAGATACAAAAACCCCTTAATTCTTCTGCAGTATATGAGGTTCTGTATCAAAAATTGAGTGATGCATTTGGGTGGAAATTTTGTGTGTTTCACCAAAAACTGTCTAACAATAGTACTTTTTTTTTTTTTTTTAACGTTAAAAAGAAGAAAATTAGCAAAATTCAGTTGAGAAAGCTTGGACAATCAACCTCTGTTTACAGGTATTTTGATGCTAATCTCCAAAGGGCAGCTTCTTGAAAAAGAAGTAAAACAAAACCCAACCAACAAACCAACACAAAAAACAACCCACAAATCTCAAGAACCTCTGGATTGCTTACTTTGACATTTTCTTTTATACTTCTTGGTGCAGGAACATGAAGCAGGTATTTATGCTGCATCATACTTTCTATGAATGGGTTGACTGTTAATGGTCTTTTAAAATACAGTTTAAATTCAGCTTTTCAAATTTGAATTTAAATTTCAACCTCTTAACATAACGGTTGAAGTTCAACTTTTAGTTGAAATTATTGTGGTTTTATATTTTGTGTTCTTGTTCCTTTATATGTCATTGATTGTTCACTCAGCAATGTTAAATTTCTTTGTAATTAAGAGGTCCTCAAAGGAGACGTATTATTTGTTTATAATTTTGGAGAAGAGGCTTAATCCATCAGCATATTGATGTACTTACTAGAAATTACTTCTGGATAAGGAAGTTTATCTGTGGATTCCAAGCAATTCCTATGCTTGGAAGAAGTTTAGTTTGCAAACAAACAAAAAGAAACACGTGTCATCAGCTTGAGGATAAGATCCTCAGGCTAAAGCTACTCTTTCCAAAACTATTCCTATTGTGTAAAAACTTTTGATTCTTTCTAATCTGACTTCAGATGCTGAGGATGATTGGCTCAGAATCTGTTGTCAGCCCTTTCTTTTAGCAGACAAGGGGGTATTCTTAGTGGGAGGTACAACAGATCTACTTTAGCCCTTTTATAAAGTTTTAAAAAACCCCTTTATTGCAGCTGCAATCCTTATTTTGTAAAAATAAATTCACATCTGAGTACAAGTCTAAAAGAGATATATTTTCCATGGAAGGGATGCAGCTTTCATGTGTTCCTTAGTCTTGCCATCCTCAGACAATCTAATAGATAGAACTTCTTGTCTGTATTGTGACTAATTATTGCTTAGAGCAACTTTAAATGGATTTGGTATGACCATCACTTTGTTTTCTAAGACCTTCTATTAAATAAGTGCCTTCTGCTGTTTTCAATCAGCTTTTTATTTCGATTCTACTAACTAGATCACAGCCTTAGAAACTTGAGTAATCTGAGAAAGATTTTTTCACCATATACCTAAATAGCTCACAGTGGCACAAAATTTGTATGCTGATACAAGCTTTCATATATTTTTTTTAATCATCTCAGGTAAACTAGTTAATTTCTAGTCAATGACTACTCCAGAAGAGATTCCTGAAGAATATAAGCATTGAACACAATGAATGGAAGCATGAGGAGAAAAAAAGGAAAAACAAAACAAAAAAAGGACAACCCCCTTTTCTCTAATAAGTGTTATTACACTAAATAAGTATGAAATATAACATGTAATACTGCATTTCTTGGAGATCATCAAAACCCACCTGGACATGGTCCTAAGCAGCCTCCTTTGAGGGGCCCTGCTTTAGCCAGGGGATTTGACTTGGTGATGCCCAGAGTTGCCTTCCCAGCCCAGTAATTCCGAGTCTGCATTGTGTAAGTAGTGACTTGTTGCACTGCATCCACCCTTGTGCTCTTGATCCCTTAAATGCTGGGGATCTCTTGCTTGTGGGGAAGCTCCTCATCAGGGTGCACACTACATGTATATGGGGTAACACAGTTCTCTTTTCTTTTTATGATACCTTAGGTACGGACAAGAGTCACATGAATTGAATGTGTTCAGGGTGGGGAAGGGTTCAGCCTCACCTGTGGTAGGCTGATGCTGTTCTACCAATATAAAAAAACCCCAAAACAACAACAAAAAATCCCAACACTGTGAATATGTGCATAAGGGAGAGTGTTTATGGTTTGCCCTGGCTTGTAAACTGAACAGCTGAACTGACCAGGTTAGATCCAAACTGACAATGGGAGGCACAGTTCTTTTGCTACTCCCCTGTACATGGATCCTGGAATACTCACCAATGAAGAGTGGGGTCCTGTGGAGAGCATTCTGGGATTTGGGTCCTGTGGGGAAGTTTTGTTTCTCTGAGCCTTACACACACTCTACATGGCAAAAATCCAGTGAAGGAAGTGGATTTGTTTCCTGTGGCTCAAGGGGTTTCTAGCCCCATCTTCTGTCGATTTTGTCTTCATTAGTAACTTTCTCTACTGCTTGTAGATCTTTGCAAGCAACACACAACTGACTTTTTGAATTCCAGAAGTGACCCCAATTATGTTTGGCAGCAGCAGCAAAGGAGATCCTATTTGTTTTCATCTACTGCCTGCCAGCTAGTTACAAAATTGTTGGAGCCATCCCTAAAGGCTCCCCTGGGCTCCTGAGCTATATCTGCCTTTTTTTTTTTTTTTTTTTTTTTTTTTTTTTTTTAACAGTTGCAAAAATAATCTATACCCTTGTCTTTCCAGCATTGAAACTTTCACTGGGCTCCTCCTTCACTGGGAGACTAACATGCAACTATTCAACTATTGCTGAGGCTTCAAAAGCTCAACCATACAGTCTCAGGGTTCCTATCACACACCTGAGATGTTTTAGTGTCAAATGTAGTTCAAGCTTTTAATAAGATGCATCTTTGCTAGTATTCTTTTCTTCTTAAATCAGTGGGTGATCTGGAAGTAAACTGTGGCAGTATATCAAGAGAAAAAGTAAACCCAACCATCATCAGATGAGCAAGACGTTAGTTTGTATTTGCAATTAAGGTGAATGTTTATGCTAGGCTCCAGTGCACCTTCCCAGGAAACAGTTAGAATTTGCATGTGGTTTTATATAATCAGCTAGCCCAGTAATTCTGTCTAGCAGTCACTCACTATATGTAGACTGGGTAGTCCCTGTTTGCACCCTTGGTAGGGTTAACTGTATTATGGTGGTAGCTAGAAAATGTATTGAAATAGGTAAAATTGTGTTTAGAGACGGCAAGAACAAGGCTTTATTAGTCAGTAGTATTTTATGCTAACTCTGTTGTGGGGTGACAATCCTAAGGTTATGGAAGACTGGAAATGGAGGTAGGCCACTTTTCTGCAAGTTGATACAATGTTTAAAACTCAGTACATTATTTATTAACCATCATGTTTTACATACATATCTTACTAGAACTTGCAAGTGCTGTTACTTTTCTAACGTGCTGCCTCTTTAAAACATTCACTATGTGAAAGCTTGTATGCAAGAGTATTAAAAAAAAATTAAAATTGGAGACAAGGTGGTTCTCTAAATTTAGTATTCCTGTAGCAAATGTTTAACTACCTTCACTTCTGTTGTTTAGTGTTTGCTTGAAACATGGTGCCACTCTATGAACAAATTCATCTGAAGATAGGCAGAAATTTACTACAAGCAAATTTAAAATCTAGTCTTTCACTAAATAAACATATTGTTTCAGAAGTAACTAACTTGATTACAAACAACTTGATCTGAAGACAGTGCTAGGTAGGAATAAAGAAACAAAGTTTTTAAACTGTTTGTGCTTCTGTCATCTGATACAGCCATGTAAATAGGGCATTTTGTCCCAAAGGGCAGTAGTAAAAGGGGCCAATTTAAACACCCCAGGTAAATAGTTTTGGACTTTCAGTACTTGAAAAACAAAACAAAAATGCAACATAAATTAAACACACACAGCTCTATTGGTGTTCCAGATGTATCCTAGTTTAAATAAAATTTCACAAAAGAAATGACTTAGCCTTGTTTTAGGAAGTATGATGAAAAAGTTTGTGTTTAGTTAGGTGGGAGTTGAGCAGTCAGTATCCTTGACAATACTGCTAGTGATGTGTGGTGAAGATGTAACCTGTGGTTTCCTTCTGTTCTTGTTTGTGTTCCTGTAGCACTATGTTGACCCATCTTTGGACTGATGTTTGTGCCATTCTAGATAGGTGTCTTTCTCTGGGGAACTAAGAACAACCCAGCCCAAGACAACTTGTGGGCAGTTTCTTTTTATGACACTGTGCTTAGATAGCTGCATACTAATAGGAATTCCTGTTTACCACAATTTAAAAGCAATAATGTATACTGTGATGTCTGTGTAATAGAGATGTTTACAACAGTAGCAAATAAAGAACGGGTTATTCCAAAATATTGTCAACAGCCGTGTCTTTGGCCTGCTAAAAAATGTAACAATTTCCAGTTTCATTCATCTGCACTGGGATATGAGTGAAAGCTTTATCCTACTTTTTTCTTTCCCCCATCCTCCCAACTTGCCTCCAGCTTGTTTAGAGGTTCTTGGTTCTTGATCCTGTTACGCAGATGGGCTGCTGTACTCTGCTGTAAGAGGTATAAGTTTATTACTGCTCCATTTCATTTGCTTTTAAAATCTTCACTGGAAAAGAAGCTCTGTCTTAAGCTTTAAACCCAAACATGTACAAAAACCAAAAAACAACAAAAAACAAACAAGCAAAAAAATCCACAGCACAACCCTCCAATTGAACCCAACCCCCCAAAAAACCTCACAACAATGATTTTATTTGAAGGACCTGGAAGTTAACTCTCATAGGCAACTCAAAATGTGAGCGTTTTTGTTCAGAAGGAACAAAATTTAAAAGCTGGAGAACAACTCTGGAAAAAGAAATATCCTCAAGGTGTTGATGGTTTGCTATTTTTTTTCCACACTCACTATCTTTTGGCATGCCTTAAGTATGTTAAATAATTTGCTTGGATTTTTTTAGTTTATTTGTATCTTTCAGGCAGCCTTTGTTTCTCATTTTCTCGTCCTGAATTCTGGAGAACAAATACTTCTATTCATGTACCGAAGTGCCATTCCATGAGAACTATAAAATCTCACCTGTAGCAATTTTTTATTTCTACAGAAGCACAGAACAGGCCCTGCCACTTCAGGAACATCCCAATCCTCCAAACTCCATGTGTCAGGTTGATTAGTTATGCAAATGTGTTATTTTAAAAAAATAGGATAAGCAAGCAGCTATTCAGGAAATTTAAACTGAGATCTTGAGTACCACAGGAAAGAAAAGAACCAGAGCTTAATTGTCTTCTGATGTGACATACTTTGAGATATCTGCCACCATTTATCAGGAATATCTTGCACTTCTGTTAAGACTGACTAAGCTGTACTTCACAGCTTATATTCCCAGCTCTAAGCCACTCTTGCACAGCAAGGCTGCTTTTATCAGCACAAGTTGCAATTTTCTAGTATTAACCATTTTCCAGTGTAATGCTCACTGCCAAATTTTTGCTTCATTATTTGCTGTCAGGCCAATTTCTGGCTTTGCTGTTGAATAAATCAACATTTTAAATTGTGGCAGTTCTGGCTGGGGTAGATTTAATTTTCATCTCAGGGGCTGGTATGGGGCTGTGTTTTGGATTTATGCTGAGCACAGGGTTAATAACAGAGATGTTTTTGTTATTGCTGAGCAGGGCTTACACAGAGCCAAGACCTTTTCACTTTTTGAGCTGCCACACTGGTGATGAAGTTGGGGGTGCCTGGGAGGGTGGGAGGAGACACAGCCTGGACAGGAGACTCCAACTGACCAAAGGGATATTCCAGACAATGTGACACCATGCTCAGGATATAAAGTGAAGGGGGGGAGCAGGACATAAAAGAAGGGGGCACATTTGGAGTGATGGTGCTTGTCTTCCCAAGTTATGTGTGATTGGGCCCTGCTCTCCTGGAGATGTCTAAACAGCTGCCTGCCCATGGGAAAGCAAGGAATTCATTCCTTGTTTTCCTTTGCTTGTGTGTGTGGCTTCTGCTTTCCCTGTTAAACTGACTTTATCTCAACCCGTGAGTTTTCAGGCTTTTACTCTTGCGATTCACTCCCTGATCCCACTGGTGGGGGAGGGAGAGAGTGGGTGCCTGGGGCTTGGTGGCTGCCCAGAATTAAACCATGTTAAAAGTCACAGTTGTTGCTTAAGTATGTAACACTTGACTCAAGGCAATCTTCTAGTTGAAACAGAAATAGCATAGAAGGAATGTTTTTTCCAACCAGAGGATAAAGCTCAGTAATAGATACAACTGCTCGACTTTGAATCTCGCCGTAAGGCTCTTGCTCACCTAAACTGGTAACCTCTAGTCACAAACCAGTCTTTTCCCTCAGCATCAGGAGCTGACAGAACACTGGAACCTCATACACTAACCAAGCAAAAAGCCAGGATACCATGGCACACTCTGCCAAAGGCTAACCTGACCTACCAACTCAAACACAATTCCTCCATATTTTCTCATTTGTTCAAAATGCCTTACTCTAAGCTCAACTACTCCATGTTTCTTACCAAAATGGGTACAGCACATCAACTACCTTTTACAGTTGATACCTAATTACTGATAAAAGGTGTCTTCTAGCTACAGTGTCCCTTTTTACTGCATTCCAAAGCAGTAAAGGGCACTTCAGGGGTGCCAGAAGTTTGCAGAGTAGCAGCACCAGGATTCACCAGGGCATGTGCGACTCAAACTTGTTGAGCTGTTCTCCCTCCCTTTAATACACTGGGACAGCCTTCTCTGTCCTACTGCTTCTGCATTCAGGCAGGCTGAAGATTTAGTCTTTATGCAGCAGCTTTGTTGTGTTGCTCTAAGTATTCCAATGGAATTAAAACTCTTCCTGATGCTTTTTTGTCGGTTACTGTATGGCACCTACTGCTGACAAACCCAGTTACCACAGTTCCATTCTGATGCTGCAAAATTAAAGGTTAGTAACAAAGACCCTCTGACAAGCCCTACTCCAGAAGCTTGAGGAATACCTAGGAGGTACCAACCAGGCTGCACAGCCTTCCAAGCAAAAGCACCACCTCTGTGCCTGGCCAGCTGTTTTCAGGCTGCTCCTGTTCTCTCACACAGTTCCTTACATGTCATGCCATATGTCCCACACCAGCCTCCACCATCTGAATTTTTGACACAACACCTGACTTCTACTGTAACAGAAGCTCCAGCATCACTGTGTAAGAACCCATGAAGTGCTCTTCTCTTTACAAAGTTTTGATAACATTTTCCCAGTAGGTTTAATACACCACACAATGAGCTTTTTACCTGTGTAATACAACTCATATAACACAAACATTCGCAAGTCTCAACCCTCAGCTCTAACACCTAGAACTCAGGAGCTGCAAGATGCTACAATGAAGGAGGTAAGTTCCACAAAACTTCCAGGTGTTAACAGCTTCTGACTAAGCTGAAAGACAGACTGGAAGAAAAGCCATAAAGAAATAAATATTCCTCTCAAGTTTTTTCTTTTTTCTTTTTTTTTTTTTTTTTTTCAGTAGTGAAAGTTTTATATAAAATAATCTATCAAAGAGCTCTAAAATAGCAGCCCCAACTGAATTCTACAATTCACAGAATAACAAGACTGTATCTTCAAGCACAAAAAAAGTACAAGATATAGGTATTTCTGAAGCCATACTCACTTTCTGTGTAGCACACCTGCACATATAGCAAGCCTTTAAAAATACTTACGTTTTCCCAAGTTTCACACCATTGTATGCTGGTCAGATTTCTGTTCACCAGCTTCCACACAACTACTAAAGAACAGGGCACAGATCTTGTCATCAAACAAACAACTGCCAGGTGGTCCTGATCAAGTGAGCAGCCTCATCCAAACAAACCTGGAAAAGATCAGCTCACCTGGCTGCTACCTACAGCAATGCCATTCTTAAAGAGGACCTGGCTCACACTTGGGAGCTTTGCTGATGTGATCAGGAAGATAAGAAAGGCTACTAGAGCAAAACAAAAAAAAGTTGCCTTGTAAACTGGCTCATATTACACCAGAGATCCAATTGAGGATGCCTGTTCTTGTTACAGGAGCCCAAACAGCAAAATAATTCTTGTCAACCACTGCATCCCCTGCTGTGTGGGTGGATGGGAACAAAGCTGACAAGCCCTTCAAAGATGAATGTTTTGGAGCTGTGTCCTGTGAGTCTCTAGGGGTGTGTGTAAGCTTGCTGATAGGCTTGAATTCACTTTAACATAACAGACACCTAAAAGAGAAGTATTTTAGGGATCTGCAAACTTAAAAAGGTCAGTAGTCCACTTAAGGATGTTAATTCTTAGTGCTGAAGATGACTATGAAAGCTTATTCAGCTGCCAGACATTATAATGAAGCACCCCACTCTGGCTTTGGCATCTTAAATTAAAACAAAGTAATAGTATTCAAAATGGTGATTGTGGGTTCAAATTAATATAATTATTTGATACATATGTAAACCCATTCACAGTCACAGCAGAAAGATTACGGTGCAAATTTTTCATACCGCTACCAGTAGACACACTTAACACCTGTCTGTGTAATAAAGCACAACCACCTCATTTTCCCTCTAGTATGACTTTAATAGCTAAAAATCAAATCTGTGCAGAGTGTACTTTATTTGTTCACATTACCTATTTGTGGTTAAAAACCACTTCATCTGACAGTTTAAAAGCATTCTTTTAAAACAAAAGAATTAAACATAGCTCGTGCTAAAAAAATCTGCAAGTTACATGGATGCAGTATTATACAGGAGTATAAAAAAATCAACAATATTCTACAGAAAATATTCTCAAAACAGCAAATAAAGGTTAGGCATGTAGGCATGATCCTGAAACAAACAAACATGAATCTGAAAACAGCTAACAAAATTTAAAAAAATTCCCAAATATCTGTATAAAAAAAGCAAGGATTCAAAGTGCAGGTGCTCCAGTTTTCATTTTAAAATATTCAGTAAGTCAATACAGGATACTATTCATTTCATATAAAGTGACAGTGTTCTCAGTAAGATTTAAACATTCAGTTACATTATCTTGCAGATTTTTTTTCATTACTGCTGCTTTACATTGTAGTAAATAAAGACTTATGCAATACAGGCTTTTATTTTCTTAATCTAACAAGGATATAATAGTTTGGTGGCAAAGGTTAGTTTTAAGAACTAAACTATATTTGCTGTAGATCCAGCCTTAGAAGTAGATATATATACCTTTTTTTTTCCCTAAGCTTTTAAAAACTTCAAATTTTGGAAAGAGACTCTACCAGTCTGTTCTGGGACCTGCATACACTGTCATTGGAGAACACCAGCAAAGCTTCCAAGTCCATTGGGTAGGAATACAGCCCTTGGCAGGGTCATGCTGGAGATCTTCCTTTGGTGGCCACAGCTGGGAAAGGGCTTTCTCTCTGCTGAACCCAGGGAAAGGCAAATGGGCAGAAACCATCAAATTTATCCACATTTGCCTGGTGTGGCAGCTAGGTTGGGATGGACTTCTCACTTTCACTTGAGCATACCAGTCTCAAGCAGAGGAAGTTAGGAGCCAGGCAGGTGTCACTGAAGTGGTCTTTCATATATTCAGAAAAGTAAAATCAAAGCACACGTTCAAAGCCTCTTTGAAAAAAAATTATATGAAATAAAATTATGCTTCAGGGATGTTGCCTGGAACTTATTTTCACCTGAGGTCCTTTTCAGATTGACAGCGTCCCTTTAAATTTTAGATCCTTCCCATTTTGTTTTTTTTTTCTTCCCAAACATCAGATCTCTATATATGTCTTTTAAAAATGCACATAAATATTGGCATTAAGTTTACATTTAGAAATTAAGAACTAATCTTTACCATTGTACACTAACAGCAATATTAATAATACACACACTTCACTGACAAGCGTTATTTTCTCTGTATTTTGAATAAAATTTGCATGTGTAACATTTCCCACAGAAAGAGTGATTATACTTGAAGATAGTTATGTTTGCACCCCAACATTTTCACATTAGTGAAAACAACCATGTTTTGAAAATACCAGGGCCTCTGCCAGGTACTAATAAATAGAGAATAAAAAGAAAAAATGAAATAAAACCCCCGATTGCCTTTTATCCTGACATAGTAGAGATTTCATAGTCACTGGCTGAGGTTATTGGTTTACCCCTCATCCTAATGTTTTTAGCATTAGTAATCCTAGCCATCATGGACACAGGCTTATCAAAGTACCTGACCAGCGCCGGCTCAGTCAAAAGGGAGGCTAAAAATTGTTCAAAGGTGATGGCCCAGTCCCTGTCAATGCTCGTGCTCCTGCGGAGGGCAGGAGTGTGATTGCTCCGCACCAGAACCGTGTCTTCGCCGATGTCCTCGCAGTGCAGCTTCTCCTCCTCATGTGAGCCTGCGCTCAGCACCGAGTAGGAGGACATGGAGCTGTCGTCTTTCGTGTCATCATCAGAAATGAGCATGGAAGAGCAGGCTCCATTGTCCCTGGGAGAAGAGTCTTCCAGCTTAATGTCTTCCATCTGCATGCCCAGGGCACTGTCAGTGCCAGCGGCCTCTTCCTCGCTGGCCACGAGGCTGCCCTGGAACGCCTTGTGCTGTTCCAGGGGGTACTGCTGGTGCTCCTTCTTCTGGAACAGCTCGCTCTGAATGGCTTTGCTGCAGCTGTTGCTGCTGTCTGTGTCACTGGGGGGCTGCATGCTGAAGAGCTTCCCAACCTCGCCGATCTCCAGGAGCAAGCTCGTCACGGCAGCTGTAGCATGGTACAGGTCCTGCTCGTTGGGGTCTTCACTGAACATGTTGTACATTGTCTTGCACAGCTCAATGAATTGCCCCTAAACACAGGGGGAAGGAACATTAACAAGAGCAGAAAAAAATCATGCTGACGTCTTCCAAGTCAGTTTTAAAAGTCTGGGATTGAGGCAGGACACAAGAGTTTATGTGACTGAAGTGAAATTTGAAATAACCCAGGTGCAGCCTAGGAAGCATTTTCTATGACTCTTGAGTCCTTCCAAGGTATTTAGAACAAATTATTGCATGTTTTGTCCAACATACCACAAATATAATTCTCTGCAGCCACAAGAGGGCAACAGAGGGTGAGCAGTTAGACACTGCATTAATTTTGGTGGATTTTCTTGTAGGAACGATAGGGTAACTAAGGGTTTGCTAAAACAGATGAAAAGTAATGAAAAATGAAGACCTGCAGCACTCCTTAGCTGACAGGAGTAACTTAGTTGGATACAAGTCTTTTGAAATTCAAAACTGATGAATTAAATAGGAAGATTTGCTCAGGGTTACCTTAAGTAAGAATCATTGTTCTACAGGAAATAAGCCTTCCCTACATGCTCTGGAGGAAACAGCTATCCCAATGGGTCTCCTCTTCCTTAGCAGCTGTGGATCTAAGGGGATTGAGACTAGCAGCACAAATTACAGAATATAAAATATTACTTTCAGGTTATACTTATTAGACATTAAGAGTTGGCTGGTGATATTCAGTGCCACATCCTTTGTCTAGAGATCAAAATAATATGTTTTAACATTCCTATATGTGTCTATCTCATTTTTGGGATGTTTTGGAAGCTGAATGCCAGTTAAAGTATTTTGAAAGCAATAAACTTCTGCAGTCAGCTGACTGCTACTCTGGTAAAAAAAGTATCTGCTCAAAATAAAACATTTTTTCAGTGTTAATACACTGAATATTTATAGATATTTGAGGAAAGATTAAATGTAATGAAAAATAAGTGTCAGCAGAAGTACCTGATTCAGCTTGGGTAAGTCTTTTGTGTTTTTTGCTTTGGATTTATTCTCTTGGCTCCACATTCTCAGGTAATTTCGATTCTCTTGTGAGCTCTTCTTGCCTATTGCCAACAAATTACCCAGAGATGGAGGAAAAAGTCCATGAAGAAACCTTCAATTATTACCTTTATTCCCCATTTTCAAAAGGAGCATCTTTACATGAAATGAAAGACGTAACTCACACGGAGACACCAAGCATACCTTTGTCTGTTTTCAGACTCACTGTAACAAACCCATCATCTATTCCATGTTTGTTCCTGCTGTCTAGGCCAACAACTAGGAAGTGGAGGGGCAGGGGGAGAGAGAGATCAGTGTGGGTTTAGAATAGACATTGTTTTCATGTGTACAGTGCAAAAAACCAAAACGTTTACAAATATTTACAAACTCTGCCAAAAAAGCAGAGTAAAAATTACAGGAATAAATGATGATTTTTGCTTATTGTTAAACCTGCTGATAAATTCAATTTAATTTATAATATCACTGCTGAGGCTGGGACAATCTTGGGTTTTGCCCACATAGTACAATGATTAACCTGTGCTAACACAACACACCTCCTAGCATGATATATGTTTGGTGGTTATACTAGTGCAGCTTCTTTTGCCTCTCATGACTTGAAATTGCCATTTCAAGACTATTAACTCTTACCTGTATTTTCAAACAACTTTTCTCCCACTTACAACCTGAAGAATGGGTAATATTTTTCTTGAATCAGACAGAAACTTCACATCAAGTATCACAAGAAAGAGAAAGCCATTTAAAGCAGCAGTGAGGAGATGCTGGCTCTCGTTAGGGCACATAAGATTTCAAACCACTGAACTACATTTTGATGTTTCTTTTGCTCTTGGTTTTTTAGAATGCTTTAAGTTCTGATCCGAAATCAAATCTACTTATCCTTTTTCTCCATAAAATTACTTCTACTACAACACCCTTATGGCATTATTCTGCAAGTAATTCTGCAGTGCACAGTTCAGGGGGACTCTTAGTGTACATATGCCTGCACCTCTAAAGATATTAACACATAAACAAATGATTCACACTTCTTTTTACAGATAATACTTCGCTGACAAAGTTTATTCAATTAAAAAGTAACTCCCTAAAAACACATGTTAATTGAAATGCATCACCTCACCTTCTCATGCCCGAGACAAAAGATGCCTACCATGTGTACAGTCTGGTGTGATGTCCTCAAAAAAGTACTGAGTAGCTTCAAAAGCAGAGTCTGGCTCTTCTTGCTCAGGGGATGGATCTAAGCAACACAGTAAGATCCTTTCATTAAAAATTCCACTCTTTAATTAAAAACTGAAAGATGTTTCCATTAATACATTTAGAATGTCGATATCTAGAAGTATGAGGGTGTGATGGGCTAGGAATCATCTCTTAAATTTTAACTTACAGGATATGAACAACTGGACCTGAATTGTCTCCTTCCCAACACCCAATACTGTCTCACGAGGAGCTGTTTGCTTTCAGAGGCTGGCTTACCCACCTTCCCCTGCCTACTTAATTACTTTATCCTGTGCAGCTCATTGTGTCCTAAGCAGGGTTTGATCTCCTTCCTACCTGGAAACAGCCTGTCATCATTTGGTTTGAGATTAGCAGTCCCCAAATATGAGAGGCTGCATTCTTGAAAACAGACATTTTTTGTAATAGTTCAGTTTCTTTTTTAATTTTAAGTATTTTAAAAAATATTTAAAGTATTTTTTCCCAGTTAAATTACTGAATTACTCAGGCCTACCTCCAAGCAAAGCCAGCTGGGAGCAATCAGCAATGTTCAAAGCATACAAAGGTGAACATCCTCTAAAAGTTTTTAGATATGTTTACCACAGCATGTAAATGTGCACAAGAATTAAACTACCCAAGCAATTGCAATGTTTTTAAAGTGCAGGTTCAGTGAGGACAGCAGTTGGTTCCTTATGGTATGTGCGTGACAAGCCAGAAAGGACACAGTTCCAGTATGGCATTTTCACAACTATTCTGAGGTGTTTTCATCCCCTCTCCACCCTTAACTGCTTCTCTCACTTAGCTGAGTCCAGGTTTGTACAGCTCCCTGGAAAACACATTTATGAAATGATCTGGAGCTTCCCTCTGCAAACAGTTGTGTCAGCCCAGAGGGGAAACCAAGAAGAAAGCCTGGGAACAGAAATGAGGAGCCAGGACATGCAGGAACATTTCAAATTAGCTTAATTTTCAAACTCTTAGAGTGAATTATGGCAACATATGTTGAAGAACACTGGATTCATGCCTGCAGGAAATCACCAACCCTAGCTTAACAGACAAGAGACATTTCTATGTTTGTGGAGGGAGCAATTGAGGGCTGTGAGCATGCTTTCAGACTTTCCAAATCTGTCTGGTTAGAGTAGAAGCTTCCTTATTTTACTGCCACATAAACAGCTACAGTAATTCTGACAAATTAATTTTTTATTGGGAAAGCCAGTCATAAACAACTCTGCTCCAAATTCCTGTTCTCAGCAATACAAGAGCTATTTTAACATTTACTTACCAGGCAAAACATGCATTTTATACAGTAGCTTCAGCTTCTCTGTAAGATCTCCATGGCATGCTGCACCTAACAACATTACATGTAGTAAATTATTAGTCAGCATTCCATGCCATTTTATTTGCTACTGCTGCAATATTTTGGTTTAGAAGCTGCTACATTCACTCTGGGAAGTACTGTACCCCTTTACAGCTCAAGATCATAAGGCAGTCACTTGACTTCTAAGATCATACAGTAAAAACAGTAAGAGAACACAAAACCACAGATTTGTAGAGACAAATCTGTAAGTGAGACAAATCTACCTTGAATTTCATACTTCAGTCTTGGGTCCTTTACTAAATGCCTATTTCATAACACTCCATCTATGGTTATAGCATTATCACTCAGAAAGGCCTCCAGCTGGAATTTAATAAGATGTTTTTTGTGTGGACTTCAATCTTTCTGATCTGAGGGCCCAATAACAACATCACATGTCTCAGCGCAGTAAGGGAAAAAAAAAACCAAAACAAACCAACCAACCAACCAACCCCAAAAACAAAAACCCAGAGAAATTCAAGTAAACAGTTTAGCTATGGGCTAAACTGATGTTCAGGCAATACCTTCTAGTGATTTTTCCACATCAACCCCTATTTGTTTCTGGACAAGAATTAGCTGTATTAAATCCAAGGTCTATTGAAGCCCCTCCTTCCAATTAATTAAATGGACAGTAGTTAATTTTAAAGAAACGAAATAACTGATCATCAGACTTTTTTCATAAATCTCACACGCCATCAATAAATAAATGAATTAATTTTCAAGAATTAGATTGTGCAGAGATTTACTTTACCTTATAGGTGACCATGTCAGCTTGCCTCTGCTATGCAAACTACAAAGTGTGGTGTGGCAAGTACTAACAATCACAGTCTCTTTTAAAGCTTAACACTCCAATAAATACAGATGTTAAACCAAAAAATTGAGCGCACCTACATCAGCCATTTTGCTTTCAACATGGTCCTTTTTAAGCACAAAACCTTGTTATGTTCCTATCTGGTGTATCACACCATGCTTCTGGTAAAGGCAACATGAAATACCTGAAGGACAGAATGGGCTGCACTCCTGAATTGTCCATCAACAGGGAACTGCAAAATAGGATTCAGGACACAGGGTGACACGTGTAGCCTTGTTCCTCTCTCTGTCCCCAGATACAAAGAGAACTGAAAAAGCTCCATAGCTACTATTTGAGATAAACCTGTGTGTGCTTCCTGATGCACACTTTTCCTTCCTCCTAATGTGTCCCTTTTCCTTTTTGCTCAAAATTAGGAAGAGCATTGCCAGCAGGTCAAGGGAGGTGAACCTTCCCCTGAAAGGCTTGGAGAAGTGGAGACATTACTACTACTCTGTTTTTTGAATATACTCCTGCCTTCTGTGGTTGAAAAAGCCCTGCTCGAAAAAAAAACAAAAAAATACACTCAGGTACTCCTTGCAAGACTCAGGCATGGTGCTGACTTCAACAGGAGGCTGTGGCAAGTGCTGCAGTCAGCAGCAGCCACTGGAGAGCTGGGAGAGCTGTGTGCTCTGAATAGGGAGTATTGCAAAAACATGATGGGAGGCAGGAGGCCACTTTTGAGTCCATGCAGAGATCTCTAACTTACTTGGATGTGCAGTCAACAGCTGTCATGCTATAATCCAGTGTGCTACAGGAGTGTAGGGGAGCTTTGTCAAGAGTGAATACCCCAAAGAGCTTCCAACCAAGGCTGAAAACCTCATTTGAGCAGTACAACTCATTGGGAAAACCACTCCTATATTTGGACTACATTATTGTAACAGGGCACAGAGTAAACATAAAGAATACACCAGGTTATTCCATCTTTGCTCAGCTGAGGCCCTGGAGGCACCTTAAGTAGGAGGTTCTTGAGATATTTGTTGTAAGGACAATGAAAATAAAATGGAATTATTAAAAGTCCTGCAGCATGGTGAAATATGCTCAAATAGGTCCATTGTTCTTTCATTGATTGCATCATCCTTCCTACCATTCATGTGCTTCTCAACAAAAAAAGGGGTCAGCAGGGTTGATTTACTTTTTTGGGGAGGAAAAGAGAAGGTTTTTAAACCACGCTGGGCTTAGTTTCTGAAAAATATGAGTTTTCAGAATCAAGTTTTTTGATTGTTTTGCCCATTGAAGATTTTAGTTCAGTCATGTTGCCTTAAAGCCACATTTGTGCAGTTTACATTCATTTGTGTTCACAGTGCTCAAGACTGATCCTTGTTCTTATTACTGGTACCAAACCATGGTGTCCCAGTCAATAGCTGGTTGACTTACTAACAGCATCCTGTAAACCAGAAGAGTAGTTAATTCCTGGGTCCTCAAAAGGTCATTGAGTGTTACCTGGCAAACAGTACCTCAAATACAAATCACTGCATCACAGGAAGCACTGGGATTTTTTTGGGTGGTGTGAAGGGGAGACGTGCAGCCAGTTTTACTGTCACAGCAACTTTGCACTTACAAGAGAACTACTTCTGTACAGAGATTTTAATGCAAGGCTGCATTTGGAGCCCTAATACTTAAGCATACTGTTACAAAGAGTTGCTGACAGCCAGCCTGAGAAACCTTCTCACTCTAAAAAGCATCAAAATGGAGAGCTGGAGGAAATTCCAGGTTGCCATGAAATGACACATGGTAGATGGTGAGATGCTGGTCATTTACAGCAATTTGCTGTATTTAAAAAAGGAGTGGCCGGTTCCTGACTCATCTTTGCTTCCTCATGTTCATCATCCTGGGGCCCACAATGTTGACTTTGATGTACTGAAATCTTGCTTCTTCAAGACTAAAAACTTTCAGCCTCCCTCTATCTCTAACCTGCACCTTCACCTTCTCCTTTTCAGGGGACTTCCAAGCTGCTTTCTGCAGTCTTGGTTACTGATTTCACAAGCAAAAGAGGTAGTACCTCACACTCAAACTATGCCTAGGGGAAATAAACCATTAAGCATCCATGTTGCAGTTAATTTTCATGTTGAGAGTTAGCAGGAAGTGAAATCCTCAGATCCTAATGGATCTGTTCATCTGTTTTCCTTTTCCCAGTGTCATACACCACTGGCTAATGTAGATTCACCTACTATGATCAGCCTGTTGGAGTGCAAGAAACAGAGGCCTCTCTGAGACCCTTAGAGAGAGAAAAGAATGTAGAGATTGAATTAAAGCCTTTAGAGAAATTAAAATATATTAAACCACACAGACATGAAGTAGAAGTGTAAGTTTTAAGCAGGTTAAATTTGAGTAAGTAGAAGTACATTTCAAGTGCCTTAAGAAAGTTAAAAGCCCTAAAACCTAGTTTTAAGTTCAGTTCTAGAACCTTAGTTCTAGACATAACAAAAACATAGTAGAACATTGCTTGCATTCTTAGATAAAACAAATAGAACAATTTAGGTGAATAGGTAGAACCATATGCATAAATATGTGTAAGCACTACCACTACTTTTTGTAGTTTAGAATTGAATTCTAATAGGCGTAGAAAGAATATTTTCGAATCGTGTTTTTAGCTGATTGGATGATTTTTGAATAAAAAGCCCCCTGAACTGGGGTGCTCTCTCTTGCTCTCCTCACTCACCCATGGAAGAAAGGAAGAAGACACACAGAAGAAGAAGAAAGAAGAAAAGAAGAAGAAGAAAAGCTGCAGGATCTGTTACTGCTGCTTTGCTTGGGACTTTATGCCAGAGAAAGCTGCAGGAGCCATTGCTCTAGCTTGGGACACAGCTGAAAACTTTAGCACGGACTTTTTAGCACTCTGAACTCTTGCCTTCAAGACTGATGTATTCAAGCAATAAACCACTTTACAGCAAACAACTGCTCTCGTCTCTTTGAAGACCCAGACCCACAAAAAACTCAACACCAGCCTAAACCCCAGAGAGAACCACTGTGGCAGGCATGATAAAACGAGCTGAACAGAAACAAACTGGTTTGTCACGTTAGTTTGAAAGTGCTGCGGATCCTCCTTACTTAGTCCAGAGACGAATTCACGGAAGTTGATGAGCAGATCTCCATTTTCATCCAGGAGCCTGAACAAGCGGGCAGCCAATATATCTGAGTGAGTTCCACAGGCCCAGGGGAAGAGGAGGGCAAACATGCCCTTAAACTGCTCGAAGTCAATGCGGTACTGCTCCAGGTAAGGCAGGCTGGGGTCGTGTCGCTCTGTGGCGTTGCTGTTTCCACCCCAGTAGCAGCTCGTCAGGTGTTCTGCCTGAACAGGAGGTAAACACCATGAGATTGTCAGCACCTCTATAAACAATTCATCGCTCTCCGTGATAAAAAAATTCCAAACAACTTTTCCACATGCATTCTTAAAACAATGCAAGATAACAGATGCATTGCAATTTATCCAGCACTTCCATTTCTGGAAGAGGTTTCTCCTCTAACCAGCCTAAAAAAGCAAGAAAGATAAAGCAAAACTTTTTTTGCCTTCTAGGCAGATGAAACATGAAATACCTGTTTTGGCCAGAGCTGTAACTTCACAGTGTTGTTGTACTTAGCCACCCTTGGCATCCTCATCATGCAATCAGGCCAGAAGTCTCATGAAATCTTTATTTAATCTTTAATCATATGAAAATAGCTATTCATTTGAAATATTTTTGTAGCTTCTCAAAATTACTGAATAATGTACTATTCTTTCAGTCTACTGAAGTCAGTGGATGTTCTGGAGCTGATTTTAGCAGAATCTAATTCAAAATAACTCAGAGAAAAAGATCCCAGCACTGCACAGCAATCAGCCATGGAGGGCTGTCTGACTTGGTCTCACTGATTTCATGGAAGACTGAAAGAAGGCACTGCAGGACTTGGACAACTTGGACTTGTCATCACAGATGGGAAATTAAAAGGAAATAAATTCTTCATCGTGTTAGAAAAAAAAAAATCTCTTGTTAAAACACAGGAGACAGATAAGACAGTGTCTTGTTTTAAGACACTGGGCATAAAGGTGAAGCTAACACATTTAAATGCTCACCCTTAAATTTGTGAATCTAATGGCAATGCTGTACAACCATCTTATGAAGACACATCACTTTGTGGCATTAAATTCCCATGTAATGAATTAAACCATTAACAATGGCAAAAGTCAGCTCTTGCAATACAAAAGTATTAACTGTCTGAGATAATAGAGTTATAGTGATAAATTCCAAAACTTGGGTCAGGAAGAGAGAGACATATGCTGAGTTTCTAATGACTAATCAAAAGCCTCTATCCAATTTTTAATTTTATCTTTTTATCACTATATACTTTTTTCCCATGGACAAATCAATTAGCAAATTAAACCTTTCCCAGTGTTTTAAAAACTGCTTGAATTTAGGGGGTTTTTTGTATATCAGTAATACAGCAGCTAATTCAAGTTTGTATCAAGATACCAAATAACAGCTGACAGACTTGACCTGGTGTTTAGAAAAGACAGAGTGCCACATCAAAAATGAACATCTGCACTTCCTGGAGGCACATGTTCTTATCTTCACTTAGCTTTACCTTGAAAAGCGCATATAGTTCCTCCAGTTCATCGATAGTAAAAGAAGTCTCAGTCACAATAGTTCGTACCTTTTGAAACACAACATTAACAGTTACAGATTTGAAATCCATGTCCCACTGAAAAGCTAAGTTAAACTTTGGAAACTGACTGAACTTCTTATTTGCAAGGAACATTATTTCAGTACTGACCACATTACGCTTTGTAGTATCTTCAAGGGTTTGGATGACTTTCAGTCTTTGTTTGAATCTCATTTGTTCAATTAAATCTGCACGGATACTTCCAAATTTCTTGAAAGAGAAAAAGTAGAACATGATTGTCTGTACATTAATATTCAGAATATTTAGCTTGTCTTTAATGTATTAGAGAAATTAATTTAATTACATGCTGTACCACAAATAAAACTGCTGTTAACACATTTTTCTAACACATTACAAAATAACAAAGACTTTAGGAATATATCACTAGATTTTATTTTTCCCAAGAACTTATTTTAATTTTAAAGGATTTTATTCAATTTCAAACTGTAATCTCATTAGTTAGAAACTTCTTGCTTGGCAAATCTATGAATAGATTGTTTCATAAGTCCTCCAGCAGAGTTTTATTTCAGCTTGTTCTGGAATGTCTCATAATCACAACAGAAAGAGGATATTTAACTAACTGGACTTTTGATGGCTGAGACAGTACAGAAGTCCTTACACATTCTGAGGATCTGAAACCAATAGCAAGAATGGAATTTCCACTAGGAAAATATTCTCTTTAATACCCAAGTCTTATTTTCAGAAGTTTTTTTCATAATGCATGTAACAGTGTCAGGGAGCTCCTGCACATACTACAAAAGCATCATAGGGGCATGTCATGGGTTGCAGTGCAAAAATGTAACCAAAACTGTATTCTATCACCATCTGATGAAACTGGGGATGTGTGTGGGGGTGTAATTGTCTGTCCATGGCCAACTGTCCATAAACCTGCTGGGGCAGTTTTCTTATCTCTTCCACAACCCATCCTCCCTCCAGGGAGAGATCTTCTGCTAATGGGCCAGTGAGTGTCACTGATAGAATTACATCATCCCACTGGGAAATGCTCCAGCCAGGGGGAGGAGCCAAGTATTCCTACCTGGATAAAAATCTGGGAGTTGGAACACCAAAGCAGCCTTTTCCACTGGATTGTCAGAGGAAGACCAGGCCCATCTATCACTTCTGGACCTTCAGTAAAGGAACTCCACTCTTTCTACAGGAGCATCACTTCAGCAGAGCCACATCTGCCACTGGGACTGCAGCCACCATTGAATGGGACTGCCACCAACACTCTGACCCACAGGGTGTCAGGTTGGATCCTGACTTTCAGTGGGTTTGTTTGTCTTACTGCAAGTGTTGTTTATTTTATTGTTTATTTTAGTTCCCCTAATAAAGAACTGTTATTCCTATTCCCATATCTTTGCCTGATAGCCCCTTAAATTCAAAGTTATAATAATTCAGAGGGAGGGGGTTCAAATTCTCTATTCCAAGGGAGGCTCCTGCCTTCCTTAGCAGACACCTGTCATTCAAACTATGACAGGGCAAAACCTATTAGGAATAATATTCCATGTTTTCATATGCAAAGGAATGCCTAATCCCTAAGATTAATGTTTGTAGAAGTGGAATTGGAAACAGAAGTTTCTTGCCATCCAAAATCCACACACTTAGAAATGCACATAAGATCAGAAGGAAGAAAAATGCCAGACATCAACTACATCACATGTAAAGCATAAAAGGGTGGCAGGACACACTTTAATACAAGATGGATTTATAATTGCACTGGAAGTGCACCTACATAAGCAGGTCATAATATGCTGGCACATTCTTGTAAAATGAAATTAATGCTAAAGCTGCATTTATCTGTAAAGGTATTCACCTTTATCATGTACCCTGGGAGTAAAAAGATGCTTCATGTACTTGTGAGCACATACATGAACAAGGATTACCTTCTGGGAATGGGTCTTTGTTCATGTGTTGGGGGTTGGGTTGCTTTCTTATAGAATTTTTTTTCCCAGAAGTTGCTAGGAAGCTGATTGCTGGGTGCTTGTGGGTACTTATGGGTGCTTGGGAAAAAACAAAGGAAACAGCTAAGTCAGGGACAGGGTGGCACCCAGACTTCACTTGCTCTGGGCAGTTTTTGCTCTCAGAGGGAACTGCCAGGACTGCTCAGCTCTGGACTGCAGTGAGATCTCACCAGCCCTCACCTGGAGCTCAGCTCACAGTGCCCCACCACCATCTCTTCGTGTGTCCCCTGGGATTTCAGAACCTGTTCTCTCCCTGCCCTGCCATGAGCTGCTGCCCCATTGCCCTGCACCCGCTGCTGCTTCAATTTTGCTCTGGGTTTCCCCACGCTGTGTTCTGCACCCCCTGCCCAGCTGGGACATTTCTACAGCTCCAGCTCCTGCTGCCTCAGATACATCTCATCCCCCAGGACTGCTGCTCGCTCTGGTAGCTTGCGACGGTACCAAAGGGGGGAAGGTGCCAGAGGAAAACTGTAACTGGGTTGTTGGGTTTTTTCTCTCTAGTTCTGTTTGTTGTTAACGCTATAGTTATTGTTGTTAACTTACCTTGTTAGATGCACTAGTAAAGAACTGTTATTCCTACCCTCACATCTTTGCCTGAGACCCCTTTAATTTTAGAATTATAACAAGTCCAAGGGAGGCTTCTGTTTTTGTTTCCCTAGCAGACACCCCTGTCTTCCAAACTAAGACACCATGCTAAGTTTCAAATTGTACAAGGAACTGTTGGAAGGATGTGACCTGTTCAAGGTCAAAACTGTATCAAACCTTTCCACAGCACAGACCTTTCAGTGTCAGCTCTTTAGTTAAAATGGCCTAGATCCAGATACCACTGTACACACAGCTGAAGGCCCACTTTTTTCCCTAATTAGCTAACAGGTAACACACAAATTAAATGAGTTAAACATGCAACAGCTCTGATTGTGAGTCTACACTCCACAGACAGCTAGTGAGTTACGCACAGGATCTTGAAACTGCAGTTACTATGCATTATTTCAGTCACTTCTACTATATTATTATGACACCAGTATCTATGGCTTCTGAATTAAATGCAAAATTGAATGGAAGGATAAGAGATTTCTTACTAAGAAATTTTCAGAAATTTCAACTATTTTCAGTAAATTAAAAAGTACTGGCAGTGTAAAATGCACTTGTTATGTATATTCTCTTATTTAAAGACATTTTCTTCTTTGAAAGTAGAAAGTCTGCTCAATATCACCGCAGAGAGGGGTGATAATCATTATTTACCACAAAATTCTTCTGCATCCCTGCAACTTTCACTGGAGACTTCTCATATATGCATCTGACCTGATTACCTAGTGTCAGAGCATGAAGGAAAGCAGGTCTTCATAAAACAATTTAAATATTTGGCCTTTGCCAGTGCCATCAAGTTCTCAGACTCATCACACATGTCCTATGTCAAATATCATAGGACAGTCTGAAGAAGCAAGGTTTTCACCTCTCCTTGGGGGTGGTGTGTGTATGCTTGAGGGAAGGCAAAGGTCTCCAAAAAACCCCACATTTTCTTCAGCTGTAGGTCTTCCTATTATTTTTAAATGACAAATATCTACAAGATTAAGAATAGATGGTTACCCAGCAAGTACTTTTAGCAGTTTAAATTCTAAAAAATAACAAAAATATGCTCATTTAGTTTGGTTACATATTTCATTCTTTGCAGCTGTAACAAAGCTACCAGTGAGTTCCTAGCCCTGAGTGCACATAACTAATGAAGAATTGTAACAGGTGTAACAGATGCCCTAAAGTTTTTGAATCTTAATAGTTTACTAAAATTTTTTCGTTTGTTTTTAAAATAAATTAATTAACAGCAACTCTCTTGAAACTAATTCTCTCTTTGCAACCAGTTCCTGGTTTCCTCACGGTTCCTCACTCCCCATACTACTTATTTTGTCTAGTCTTACTGGAGTGCAGTTGGTTATTCACCCAGAAGGAGGTACAAGGTTCTGTGCTGCAGAAGCCCCAAAAAACCAGACCAGCTCTGCATGTATTCAGGTTATTCATTTTAGAGCAGTTAAGCCAATGCAAGCAGTCTTCATGATGAGGAAAAATGGAAAAATGCAAGGAAAACAGAACTTCACATAACCGCCTTCCTGGCCATTCTGACATCTACCAAACATCCATCTACCCTTTTCCCTTCTGCACAGAACACACTAAGGACTGCCTGCATCTTTATTAAATGTGGTACGTTAAAGCAAGGGGGGTTTAGGGGCATAGGAAGTGCCTTTGAGAAAGCTGTGCTATTGCTAAGTATAAATCGACTTCCTGAACTCATTTTCCCCACATGTCAATGGAAGAGAATAATGGAAATTAAGGAGAAAAAAATCCTTTAAAATCCTTTAAAAATCCAGTTTTTCCTTGACTTTTATAAAAGATGTCAGTGTAACCATAAGAGAGATTTTAAATGATAGGGGAATTTTTAAAATTTAAGGACAATTAAACCAGTCTGCAGATTTTAGTTGGTTCTGCAGGCTTTGTTCTGTCCTTTAATAGATATTAGTTACTACCAGCTCCTTTCATTTGAACTTTTTTTTTAGCTTTGGAAATAGTAGAGAATATAGTGGCCCATGGTCACAATCAGCACTTTTAAGAAAATTAAAGGCAAAAGAAAAAGTTTTACTGGTAATAGAACAGTCTTCTGAAATTATACAGATTTCACTACTATTTCAGTTTGGAAAAGCACAAAAAAGCTTAAATGAAAGTTCAGTCTTTTGTTTGCAAATTATTTTTTGGTTGTGGGCTGCTCTCCTTTGAGGCCTCAGACTTCTATATGAAATATCTCCAATTAAAAGTTTTGGTTAGAAGAGAAAGAAAGTCTAACTCCTCTTCCTTGCTCCATTTCAGCCTCTCAGATGAGTATGCATTTCTTTTATGTTCTTTATGTAAACAATGCCAAACTACAGAGTATCAAATTCCTCTGTGAAGCAGAAGTTGTGTGTGTTGGCAAGTTCCTGTTAAGAAATCTTATCCTACCTCATAGGAAGACCTGATTAGCCTGAAGATATCCACCTCAGGATAAGGCTCTACATCATCACTGAGCAAGGAGTGAAGATGAGGAATGGGAGGAAGAGTGCTGTCCTTATTAGTTACGCTGTCCAAATATCTGGTGGGGAAAAAAAATAAAGAAATGAGAAACCCAAGACAAATTTGTATGCCCTCCCTTCTGAGGGTTAACAGCATAGGGGTTACATATGGATTATTAGATGTAAAAGTGATCAAGCCAATCTCTAGGAAGAATTAAGGTAGTATTACTGAAATTTATTATGAAAAAAATTCCAAAGTTCCAGCAGCATCTTGAAAACTAAACACTGCTACCAAGCACAAGAAAATCAGAGGTTACACTCAGCAGCATTGGTTCTGATTAAATTACTCAAGCCACTCTATCAATCAGTTTCACTGAAATCTATTTGTTCAAGATCCTACCTAATTCTTCTAAGTCCTACTTAACCTATTATCAAAACAATTTTCCTTGACATCAAGACTTTTTCTTAGTAATGTTTAAAAGGTAGCAGGCTGAAGTAGCAAAACTCATGTAATCCACTAAAATAATGAATCAAGTTAAATTTCTATAACCAGGTTTGGGAAGTTTATTTGAATGTCTTGAAAGAAGAATTTATATCTTGTTGGTCACTTAGCATTATTTTAAAACAATATAAGGAGTACCTTATGTGGATGAAAGGGGACTTCAAACACATAAAAGATTTACATATATGTTCCTGGTTTAAATTTAGTATATTTCAATATAGAATACAAAAAAAAAGAGAAAAGTTAAAACAAAACAAACAAACAAAACAACAACAACAACAAAAAAACCCCAAACAAAAACCCAACAAAAAACCCAAAAAAGACATGAAGATACTTAATCTTCTGTAATAGATACCTTCCCAAGACTGTCATGGCTTCTCCATCATCTTTACAGTTAAGCAGCTTGTCTACATTAGCTTCGAGGACAGCGAGTGCTAACTGAAATATCACCTTTATTCCTTCACAGAAGAAACAATCCACAACTACCACTGCACTTTCAAATGGCATTACACTGAGGAAAAGAGTGAGGAACCAGGACAGGGAGATGGTGGAGATTACACCCAAGTCCTGCATGCAGTCATAAAGCTGTGGAATGTAGTCACGAGCCAACTCTTCAAAGACACCCTGATCCACCAATGCTCCTGTTGAAGATAAATAAGGTTGAATTAATTCAGGAGCAACTGACATATTGCCATGCACGGGAGGAAAAAAATATTTATATATTCTATATATACAAATAAAAAACCTAAGAATATTTTGCATGGTGCTTATGCACATTTTCTCACTTTCAAATGACTAACAGAAACACTACTGAGCTATACATACAAATTGAACTGTAATAAGTTTTTTCTGTTTTAATTGTACACTCCATAATAAATAAAAAAGGATTAATCTTGTCTAGCACCAGAAAAAGTTAAATAGTGGCTTGATATTATTATTAGTAATTGGAGTAAGACCTCAGCATCACCTGCTGAATGAGGCTAGGGTGACTGTGATTTACTTCAAGAGAACCCCATATTGTACTCTCCCATGCCATAAAGTGAGTGTTTTAACCAGGCCAGGAAGGATAATTTCTAAGGCTGAGTATCTCAAGTATTTGTGAGATATAGTAAAAACAGTTTCCATGATAAATTGAAGTCACTCTCTTCCACATACACAAGGAAGCTCATCTGAGAGCAACGGCTTTCTGTCACTTGTTGCCCTTTCACATCAGAGGTACAGGCACAGAGACTTCTACTACAAACTGCTAAAGCCCATTTCCACCTTACCTTAATCAGCTAACTGGATTATCCAAACTTCAAATTTTAGCCTCCTATCGCTTCTCAAAAAATCTACTTTGCTTAAACCCACTTTAGAATGCCATCTGATCCTAAGTAAGTGATAAACTATTAACCATAACATTACCTCTTTAGGAAATTGCCTTTATTCTCTTGAATAAGATGTCTTGTCACTAGCATGCACAGATGCATCTACCCAAAGAATTCTTTCAGTACAAGTAACACCAGTTAATTTGGTTATTTTTTGTAATGTCATTTCAAAAATGTCCCCATAGCATACCAACAACTCTTGTGTTGTAGTAGTCAGGCAGCATACGCTCACACAGAGCCACCAGCAGCCAGAAAGCTTCCTCCTCTTTTGCATAAAGGAGGAGCACTGAAGTGACAATATTCATAGCCTAAAAGAAAGGGAAATATAATTATTCAATATCTAGCACTGTACCTGGGCAGATTAGTGATTAGGAAATTAGCTACATCTCTCCTTGCAGATCCCAAACTGTTCAAATACTTCCCTGTAAAAACAGCAGTGTTTTCCAGTGCTCAAAGGAAGGCTTAAAAAAGCCTCAAATCACAAAAAATTGTAAGGTTTTTCTTTAGTTTTGCTGTTGTTGTTTCACTGGGGCTTTTTGGTGGATTTTTTTGGGTTGGTTGGTTTTGTGTTGCAGATTTTTTTCAAGAAATCAAGCATTTTCTTTCTAATCAAGGGCTAACTCAGTTCTGCAAGCATCCCTACTACACCACTACTGATATTCTGCCATAGGTGCTGGGGGAATCTGGGTCTGGTGCAGCCGAAACACCTCCCACAGCACTAGTGATGGGCCTGAATTCTCTCTGTAGCTGAACCAAATTTCAAGGTTATTAATTACTGTGACAGCTTTAGGGACCAGAACTGCAATGTTTTTCTACTGCTCCTCTGTTATATAATCTTTACAAATGTTGTAGCTATTACTTAGTACCACACGTATTACTAAATAATTTATATCTGTTAGAACTGCTTGCACTTACTCATGTTGCATCTAGAGGTCTTAACAGTCAGACATTAATCAGGCTTCTTAATACTAATGAATTTAAGTTTCCTCTTTGCAAAAGTATGTAGGAAGGTAAAGAAAAGCCCAGGTGATAAACCAAAATTATATAGTAAGAAAGAATGATTTAGCAACAGAAACTAAAGTGACTTGAATTATGGGCATAAGAACCTCAAAACCATGCACTGAGGTCAGCAATAGCTCCACAGATATATGGTTGGGACTCACAGTGATATCTCCTAGGATGCTTTTTTCTGCCAAGTGTTTGGGGATTTTTTTGCTTGGTTTTTTGGTTGTTTTCTGGTCTTGTTTCTTTTCATTGTTTTGAATGATGGCATGGCATCACTGAAGGAGGAAAGGAGTTTCTGGAGGATTATAACTGATACATTGAATAAGACTTCATTATGAGATGGATAGATAAAAATTTAAGGCTGAACACAAAGCTTTTTGGTTATGAGGGGATTTTTTGTTAGTAAGGAAATAACCTTTCTTCAAGGTCCACTGTCATTTTCTGTAGCAGCCCTGTTATCATCTGTCCAGTGCCTAGATTTATGAGCAGAAAATATGCTTACAGGAAACACCTCTCAATGTGTGCTGCTAATACTGCTATTAGAGCAGGTCCTTGTGTGACATCCCTCTGTCCTCAGCATTCCTGCCTCTGCAGCACTGAGGTGTGAGCTCACAGCGCCATCCACACCGCAGTGTGCTTCACGCAGCCAAACCCTCACACGCATGACTGAAGAAACAGGACTGCAAGGAAAGAAGTGGAATTCCAGAAACCGAAGGAGTGCAGGGTATGTCAATTACCTGACAATATCCTATGTTTGGATTTCTGAAAGCATAAGCTGTCAAGACTCTCCTTAAAGCAGCAATACCCATCTCATTCTGGAAGGCAGGGTGTTCTGGAAGGGAGCGGTGCAGATCCCTCTCTATCTCTTCAGTAGCAAGATTGTATTTTCCCATCGATTTCTCCACTAGGTCCTCATAATAGCCAGGATGAGTGGCCATTTCATTAATGGCTCCTAGGCATAGGAGAACAGTATTAAAACCAGGAGAAAACAGAGGGTTTAGCAGGTACATGATGATCTGCTCCCCTTCCATTTTGAATGTCACCAAGAACTTTGAAAGCAAATATGAAAATATTATTTCTTTAAAGGTGATCAAAAAAAAAAAAGGATGGGTTTGGTGATTATCCTTCCTTCTTGTCTTCTCTACAGGCATTTTTATAGAGAGTTTAAAATCTCTCTCAGCCAGAACAAAATAGGAGGCATGAAGAACAAACCAGCTGTGCAGTCACATGGCATCATGAGCTTCTTCAGCAGCTGGCTGTGGGTTTGGTTATCCTAAATGTCTCAGAACTTGTCTCTGAGAAAGCTACTTGCCCTGAGGACAGAGTAGATTAATGTTTGGTTGCAGAGAATGTTTGTCTGAATGTCAGCCAAAAACAAGAGATAGAAACACATGAGTTCTATTCCTACTTCTGAAAATGACTCTGTCATCTTGGGCAGGGCACTCAGCCTTAGGGACACCACTACAAGCTCACAGAGTCACTGTGAGATTTCACTACTGACTTTACCAGTTCTCTGCGAAGGAAAATCAAGTGTCAGTAGCACAAAGTAATCTACATAGAAAATACGAATTATAGACACATGGTGAAAAATAGTCCAAACTAGATATTAATAGGTCACAAAACAGAGCTGTGCGTTCCTGTGGGTATCTGCCAAAAACATTCCTTTAGTGACCAGCAGCAAAGAGAAAATGTACATGACTATAAATTACTGGTGAAGAAACAGAAAACAAACCTGAAAGCATCATTAAGTCATCAGATAAAGGCCCTCACGTGCTCATATCATAAGTGGGTATCTGTGCTAACTATCTGGGAGAGGGTAGAGCTAAAGAAGCCATACAGTGATAGGTTATGAAGAAAGCCTAAGGTAGGATTGATTTCCGTATAACTAGTAATAAAATTCTTCAACTTCAAAAAATAAACTTTAAGTGGATACAGATCTAGAGAATCCTTTATGACACAGAATCCCAGAGAAATATTTTCTCACCATTTCTCACATAATGGAAGCACCTAATAAAATGTTAGAGTAGCTTTTTTTAAATTATCAACAAAAAAAGATAGTGGTTCCATGTCTAAACTTTGGAATTCCTTGCAACAATTGCTGTGAAGGCCAAAAGCTTAACTGGATCCAGAAATTATTAAATCAATGGGAATTAGGCGTGCTGGTGGTTGCTGAACATCTAGAAGGCCCCTAAACTACTGGCTTCTGGTTACGGAGTGTGTGTTCTTCTTTTTATATATTCTTCCTTAATTATGTGAGTCTGTTTGAGAAAGGGTATTTGCCAGTCTTAACAAAAATCTTGTCTGAACTTGCCTGGCTTACTTACTCCAAATATTTTCAGACACTTATTATGTGCACCTTTAATCACCTTAGAAATCTTTTCTTCCCTCATGCTTTTGCTTATATCCCACAGACACGTTCAAACAAAAACCTACCTGAAAAGAGCAGCCAAAGTTCCCCTCTCATGCTTTCTGGAATGCCCTTTAGCACAAGGTCCCTTGTTTTCTCTGTACGATACATACAGACCCCTTGGCCATATTCAGCAAAGTGAATCTTCCAGGCCTGTTCCTTCAGGAACTCCTTAGCCTAAAAGCAAAAAAAAAAACAGGCATAAAGATGCAGCTTCTCTAAGACTCTGACCCACTAAAGTCTTGAATGCTAAAAAGCTTGCAATATCCTAACCTTCCAAGTGAGCAAGAAATAACTTGGCAACAATCCAGTTACCTTCTTAATGGACTGCCTCCTCCCATTTCCTAGTTTCTATGCCAGTAGACCTTGTTTTTAAGAGAAGCAGTAATACTTAAGAGCAAGAATACAACCTCTCCTTGAATTACATACAACTTTGCTTTTTTGTAGCAAAGTTATTTGTATTGGTAAAACAACAATGTGTTCAAGCCTTTACTTCTGTGAAAAATGTTGCCTCTTCCTAACTGTCCAGTCAAATGAAACTTCTGAGTAAGAAACATGGGGTTTAAGGCAAACATAATTTAACAGCTTTTTCAGTCAGGTGGAGAACTCCAAAGTGTATTTTACCAGCTTAGGGTTGAACTCCTCCGGTGACCTGCGCCGATACATTGTCATTAAAGCTTGAGTTGCTGTTGGAATGCCATTATCGTTGAGGTTAAATTGTCGCTCTCCCTCGGACTCAGAGCTCAGGCTTTTGTGAGGGCTGGCAGAAATTAAACTACTTGACCTTGTAAACACCTGTAGGAAGCAGTCACAAGCAATATAGGCATAAAGATGAGCGAGTAAGTCTGGACTATTTATTTCACTTTACTTAAAAATTTATACATGCTAACGATTAACAAAAACATACGACAGCATAAATTAAACCAGTAGAGAATAATGAAATAGCTTCCAGTTTCTCAATAGCTCTCCTCAAACACAACCAAATTCTAGAACTAGATTCTAGCAGTTCTAGAATTGCTAGGGTAATGTTAACCTTAAGTAGCCCTGGGCAACTGAACCAGCTACCTTGATCTGTCAATATCATAGGACTGTCAGATTGTAATTTGGAAGAAAAGTATTTTGAAGAAAAAGGATTTTCTGACTTTTCAAACAGTTTTGAAACTCCATCACAGTAAAATCTCAAGGAGCAGTTCACACCAAATGCCTGAAATTGCATGTAGTAGTCATGCAAATCTAGATACGTAGTCATATTACAAATTGTAATAAATGCTTATAATTAGTTGAGTTTATAATTCAGTAGGTAGAATACTTAGATCCATTCCATGGCAAAAGTTCCAGCACTATGCATGCCTACATACTCTCATATACAACAACGTAGTAATTATACCTCAACATCAACAAAGCAAGTAAAAACATTCTTTTAAGATACACAGGGCAAATGGGGTAGGGCTACTCAGGACAGTACTAAGGTATGGCTTAGGACAGACTTGGAATGTGAGATCTACCTACATAATACCAAAATGATACACCACAAAAGCCACTTTTACTCTGAGATCTGAATTACTACACTTTGCTGGGTTTAACAGAACTGATGAGGTTATTGCATGAAGCATCTGAATTTCATAGCTAAAATCTGGAATTCATCAGAGGGCTTGACAGTCAAAATGTCTAAGAAAAGTGTATTTAATCATATATTTTAGGAAGCATTTACTTTGCACACATATATAAGGAGGTGGTGCAGAATAGGGTCATTTGATGTTCAGGACATTTTACCTATTAGGTAGAACGTTCCAAAGCTCACTAGCAGTGCAGGTGCAAACCTGCTCAGCTTAGACATTGTTTTCAGAAGAATCAAAAGATGGGATTTAGCAGCTGAAGCCTTGAATAAAATAATGCCAACTGATAATTTCTTCAAATTATTAAAATTCCAGAATTACATTTGAGACAATATTTACTTGGACAAATAAAAAGATATTAAGAGCACTATTCAATTAACCAGTTAATTAACTATCATACTTTCCAACAAGATACATGGTAATTTCAGAATAAGGCAGCAAGATTTAGAGTAGCTCTTCTTCAGGAATGATGATTTCTCTCAGGTTTAACATGAAAAAGATAGATATCCTAACTGACAAATTTTAGCATTTCAGCTCAAAGGTATTAACACAAGAGGTCACATTTCTGTGCCTAAAGGTTTAGCTTCACAAAAACTTGAAGGCATTTCCTCTCTGCACACCAGTTAAAATCCCCTTCTAGTAAATTAATTATGTTCCTTCACATACCTCATCATCTGAGCTGATATAGCTTCCGGAAATATTTTTATCCAAGTATATTTTTGAAGTGGTTTGTTGCAGAAAGTCTGAGATCCTCTGTACAAGGAAGTCCCTGTCTTTCAAGTTGGCAAAGAGGAACGTCATTCTGTTTTTCGTGCTGATTGACAGTGGGCTAGGCAGCACACTGGAGCTGTCTGCCTTTTCCACGATTGTCACCTAGGAAGAAACAGTTGCTACAGCTTAAGATCTTTAGTTAATCAAGCTGCTTGGTCTAAGAAACCATCTTAATACAATAAATCTATGCTCCTTCCACCCTTATTTCAAATCCCTATGGAGACCCCTTTGCCATGGTTTGCATACAAGGGCTTACAAGCCTGAAAGATGAAGGCTGTAATCCCTCAAACAACTGATTTCAGTATATATGCCATCAAAACTCCCCTGCACTACTTAGTTGATTTTCCTCAGGCCATATTTTAAAAGAATCCCAAAAATTTCATCTGTAGGATACAAATCTATCAGCTTTTTTGTAGGACTTTCAAATCCCTCTACTGCTTCCTAATATTGTCAGCACAGGCTGATTCTACAGAAACCTTGGCCTACCTTTACTGCCAATACATGTGAACAAAAAATTTTTGAGATTATGCTCCTGTACAACTGTATTGTAGTTGCATACTGTGAAAACAGTTTCATAGTGTTATTTTAACTGTATTTTCACAGTCACAGGAACTTGCAACAAAGGGAAATTAACCCCATGTCTTCTCTTACAAAGGAAAATACCTAACTCTGTGAGGTGAAGGTTTCTGTTTGGCCTTCAGTTGTTAGGGAAATGGTCACTATTCTAACTGAACTCCAAACAAAACTCCAAACTGTAAACAGTACTTATACCACAATCTACTGAGTACAGGGATTGAGTTCCCCGAGGTTTCATTAAAGCACATCAACACAAAGAAATCTCACAGATAAGTCATTCATACACTGTTGATAAATTATATAATAGTTGTGTGTCCTAAACATTAGCCTTAAAAACATAAATCCGTCAATTTGTACAGTCCATACGTTGAACAAAACACAGATCACAATTATAAATATTTTTAAATGCTGCTTCTATGCTTTAGATGATTTCTTAGATAATGAAAACTAACTTACTATTTTTCAGAATAGAAAGTGGCACATTTAATTTTGCTAAGACTTTTACTTTTGCTCCTTTAACCCTTTTAAAAACAAAAATCAATCATAAGACATGAGTAGTGCAATATTAATAGTTCTCTAGCTAAATGGATAGGGTAACCATTTTTCATGCATTCTCTTTGGAGACTGCAGTGCAGCACTCAGGTGCTAAACCACTTCTCTGTTCTCCCCACTTTCTTTTATTTTTCTGTTAACTACAAATATACTAGTTATTTGTTAACTTAAAGGACTTCACTTAGAGCATACTGAAGTTAGCTAAAAAGGGTTCCCTATGTTTTCCGTTCCACTTAAAAACTGTTTGAGCGCAATCAGCAGAGACAAGTTCTAAAGGCACAGGACAGACATTATTAAAGCAAGCTTAATGATAGCTCTGCTATAATGAGAGCTGATATCCACTTATTTCCTATTCAATAGACACACACATAAAGCTGAAGTGCTTTGTCTTGGAGACGGGACCTGCTGAAGGTGCAGTGAGCAGTGCAGTGAGCCATTGAAAAACATCGCAATTTCTGAATCAATGCTTTGCTGTTGTCTCATCTGTCAAAACACCTCCAGGTTATTGCAGAACACTGGAACTAACTTAGTGTTTAACCCTAAGCTTTAACTAAACAGAAAGCTTTCCTTTAATTACTAATGGTACTGATCAGTTGTTCTGAAGACTGGCACTACACCCTGGTTTACCATCTTCCTTGCTGGTGTTGAGATTTGAAGCTGCTCACATAGAAGCATTCATTCCTTCAGTTACTTCTGTCTTTCAAAGCTTTAGAGCTGCTCTGAATTCCATGCTGCTGTGACTGTGGCTATCAAAAGCAGTTGCTGAATTTCCATCCAGGAAAAGAGGTCCTGTTAAATGAAGACTTTGACTCCTCCACCACTTTACCTGCAGGACTTCCATTCCCTTTGATTTTCAGGGAACCATATTTAAATACCAAATCCCAAATAACCAAAGTTGTTGCAATGAGCTGCTGAGAAGCTGTACTTCAAAGTTTCGGAGCAAGTACCCATTTTACCCTTAATGATTTGTGGGGGGGAAACAGTTCCTTGAAATATTCTGTGGTTCTCCAGTCAAGTCAAATTGTCCTTGGTTACATCAGCTTTGCTACTACTTCCGTAACTTATTTAACATAATTTTCCATTAACCCACAAATCAAGTCAATAATAAAAAACTTCCCAACATAATTATTTTTATTGCCTCAAACAAACTCTTCTTACTGATGATCTGCTTTAAGTAACCAGCATTAAAAAGGGAAACACACCAATTTGAAAAATAATGACAAAATATTTTCCACATACAAGAATAAACAATTGCAAGTCTGTGTGAAAAGACAATTCAAAACTTTAGGATTATGAATCTTTCTACATCTGACAAAAGCAAATCTTATCTGACAGATTTTTTAACAGAATTTCCACTCATCAGTCTAGGAAGTTGCACCCTCCACTCCTCCCTGTGAGGCACAAAAAGTGTAAAATTGAGCTGTAAATCAGAATACAAGTTATGAGAGAGAAAGAACTCACAAGGGTTATGAAAACTGATGGAAAAAACTCCACATGAACTTTAGTAGCAGGAACTGTGAACTAAGATACACAGTCATTAAATATTACTTATATTATATAAAGAACACATCAGAATGGCATGCTCACAAGAGATTAAAAGGATGAAAAGAGGCTTTTCTCCAAAAGCAATAAACAAAACCAACCAAACAATAAGTAATAGTAAAAAACTGCTACCAAATAGAAAAATTCAAAGCCAGGCTGAAAAATCTAATAATATATGGCTTTCTTATTTGCCCCATAAATTCAAAAATACAAATATTTACCTCTCGAAGAGGAATAATAAGGCTGCACAAGTTCTCTTCTTTACTAGTAAAGCAAATGTAGTTTGTAGAAACAAACATCTGACCCAAAATATGCATTTTGTTGAATGGAGTCCAGAGGGTACAGTCTGTGTGTCCATCTAACTTTTCATCCTTGGGAAGTCGGAACAATGCACGGTATCTCTCACTCTTAGCTCTGGCATCAAGATCCCTAAAAAAACCCACAGAAAGATTTTCTTGGTTTAGGGAATATATAGTACATTTTAAGATGTATTTTATGCAAATCACTGCAAGTTACCTGTAACATAAAACTCAGCTAAGCAAGGAGTGTACAGCAAAAAGTTGGATATAATTTGCATATAATGGAGATATAGTCTTCACTTTTGGAAGGTTCTAAAACTATGTGAAAAAAAAAAAAAGTCTGCCATGAATGATTCAGACATTCATCATTACTTCTCAGAGAAGAAAGACTGAGTGAGCTTTTCATATTCAGCCCTGCTTTCTGAGAATATATACAGAGAATCCATTTTTTGTTAACAGCAATAAAAATGCTTCTTTGAGGCTTATTTACTAACATTATGGAATCCTTATGGTTAGAGTTTGTTAACAATTTCAAAACTTAGTCTTGATAATGCATTTAGTGCAAAACACTCAACATTAAGGACAAACAGAAGTGATATAATGCATGTCAGATGTCACTAAGTAATGAAACAAGCACTGACTATAATTCTGTATGGTGCACTAACATGAACAACATATAAAGAAATAATGAAAAATAAACTAATAAGTTGGAGTATGATATAAAAGAAGAAGAAATATTTTCCAGGTAAATTTTCATTCCTAAGAATTTTATGTTAATTTTTGTATTGCTGTTACCTAAACTACATTCTAGAATTAATAATCTAGAGTAATTTCTTAAATCCAGTGACAAGACCAAGTATGAATGCTAGGCACAATTCTTAACAACACATTATTCACTTTACTACCTTCCGCCTAAAATGGCCTTATAACAGATACCAAAATGTGGCCAGTGTCAGGAGATACATTAAAGAGCTCCTGAACAAATGAGCATTTGGCTCAAGTAAGTTTATGTATGAGTTTTGCAACCTGTTCATACTCAAGTGTTTTCCATTTCCTATTTCAACAATATATCAAATAATTATATTTAAATAATTATTCATATTTTGATACTGCTGGAATCAATCATTCCTTTTGAAGTAACAGTAAATGGCCACCACATTAGAAAACTTCTGGACAAAATCCTGCAAGTAAAAGGACTGAGGAGGAACAATGAGTAAGAGCCAGTGCTACTTACCGTTTTAGAGCAGATACTTTTTTTGGGGATTTCTTTTTCAGTTTGGGTAATGACCTGTCTTGTTCAAATCCTTCATTGTCCAAAAGCTGTCGCATAGCTATATTGGCAAGCTGTTCCATTAGTTTAAATGTCTCACTGATATTAAGGAATACTGAGAAGAAATGTTCACTCGACCTTGTGCTCACTTTGATCATATCAGGGAAGAGCAGTGTAGCATTCTTCTCGAGTTGAGTGATGTCAACCCAACGGATAACTAACTTTGCTGAACAGGAGCAAACAAAAAACAAAGATTCAGTACAAAAATGAGCATATTCAGGAGCTTTTAGCTACCTCTTCCTATAAAATGCATTCGACTGACTTTTTCTTGCATCTTGAAAGCACAAGATCAGTGCAATGGGAGTACAGTATAAATAGACCAAGTTTGTCCAAACAAACCACTATCACCTGACAAACAGCAGATAAAAGAGTTTAAATATCATTTACTTTATTTACAGAACACCACACAAGCATTACAAAGCTAGGTGAGCTAACATGACTTATCATTGTCACTGCGTTTGCTCAGACTCTGATGTCCTCTTTTCCTATGGAAGCAAAGCAACACAATCTAAACACATCAGACAGGCTTGTGTTATTTTTTACAGTAAAAAGTTTCAAATATTAACAGCCACGACAGAACCTTAGCTTTTCTCCCAACACCAATACAGGTGGTGTCATTGAAGCAGGGGCTAAATCCCAAAACTGATCCACTGCCCATAACCAAATACTGCTGTATTGTTCACCTCCACCATGCTTTGAATTAATTCCCTGTAGAGCAGACTGGTTGCTTACACACTAAGCAGTTCTTTATTCTGGGTCTTCTCTAAAACCTTTCTGATGTTCTGGTGTTGTACAAATGTAGATGTGCCATTTAAGGTTGCAAAGTCTGCCAGGGTTGTACTTGAGGATTGTGTAAGAGCAGAAGAGAAAGCCAGAACTGGTGTGATTTTGTCCTTATTCCCTTTTGGGCATTGCTCCTGAGGTGAACCATGTCCCTAGACAATGCCAAGTACTGTTTTACAGAGCACTGCTTTGAGAAAGACCAAACAAACAAGAGAACAAGCACACAGTTAAGCAGTGTGACAAATCAGGGAACTGCTCCCTGCTCCTCTTCTCCTCAGTAGTGTCTTTGTAGCCTGTCATGGTTTCAGTTTGAAACAAGGCAGAAACACCAATTTATGTTTTAGTTTTAGTTTGCCAATATGAAATTTCCCAATCAAGAGCAAAGCAGGCTTAAACTTAAAAGGAATAGAACTTCATTAACTAACACTAAAAGGAAAAAAAAGAAATCAGAATTAAACCTTCAAAACACTTCTCCTCTCCCACCAACTATTCACTTTCTTACTCCAATATAAAAAGACAAAATTTGGGATTCTCAGTCAGTTATCACTCTTAAAATAATAATTTCTCAATTCATCAAGGAGAAAGGAGTCTCTCTTGGGTACCACAGAGATTTCCCACAAGATACCAGTTCTATTGCTTCCACACTCCGCAACTGGCCTGCCTGAGGGAATGTTGCCATTGTGAAGTCCCTCCCATGAAACAGCCTGCCATTGCAGCTCATGGGCTGTATCAGTTTATTAGGGTACAGTTTAAGGATGCCTCTTCTAGTATAAAACAAAAGTTCTCTTCATCCCAAGAAACAGAGGTCATCTTCTCTCAATGGGTAAAGGGCATCATTTCTCACTTCCTTGGTCTTCCTCTGTTCAATTTTCTCCAGCAGCTCACAACTCTGACTAGAACCTGGCATCCCCCTATAAAACACTCCATAGGTTACAGGGTATTTAAGTCCATTCTCTATGGCCTCACAAGAGCAGTCCAACCTAACCAGGCCACTCCTTAATCTTCCTTTCCATTTAAGATTCTCTTCTCACTTCCCCTGACATCAAGTCGCATGCTGTGTCTTTCTGCATTTCATCCGGTCTCCTCTTTTCCTCTGGGTAAGATTCATGCTTTGGAAGTTTCATCTGGTCAAGAAACAAAAATTCACACAGGTGCAGCTAGGACAAGGCAGTCACGTGATGCATTGCAGTGGTGCTGGAGCTGGGCCAGAACCTTTCCCAAGGCCTGGCTGCTGCCTTCCAGTTCCAGCTGTGCTGAGAGAGGGAGGCTAGGATCTTTTTTCCCAGCTTGGTCAGGCTTCAGATGTCTCACACCAGGACTTCCTCCCTTTTCCCTGCTCCTCAGACACCAGGCCTGGCTCAGCCCCCAGCTGCTGTGTGGGCAGTCCTGGAGTAACAGATTTCAGCATCCAGGACTGGGCTGAGCCTTCCTTCTCCTTTGCCTGCCAGGGGTGCCAGGGGAGGGAAGGGGGAACCTTGGCCTGGCCCAGCCATGGGGAACAGCCGGGCCAAGGTTCTCAACTCACCCCACCAGAAAGCAGAAGAGAGCTATTTCTGGATTCTCACCTTAAAATGTGTATTCACTAGATGTGTATCCACCCTTTTCATTGGTTTAATCAGGTGTCAATATTACAAAATTGTCCAATCAGGGCTAAACCATGACATACCCTCAGTGATCAGTATGTGAAAAGTAACAAGCTACAGGAGATTTCCTAACCATTTTTAGATGCACAAATTACCATTCCACTGAAAACATACCTTCCCTGCCCATGAGAAAAGAGTAAAAGCAAAGGTGATTAATGCTGAGATACACCCAGCCCTGACGGGGAACCTTCCCCTTCCAGTAACTGCAGGAGTAGTAGTTAACTAATTTCTCTTCTTCTGGCATCCCAAACAGCTTGTGAAATTTCACTATGGCTTCCTTGAATTTTTCTGTGTCGTCATCCTCTTTGATGCCATTGATTTTGTTGTACTCAGCAATGATGCCCTGGTAGGGAATGAAAAAAGGACACATCCTGTTAGTGGCCATGGGCTATCAGATATCCTAATTCCCATTGCTGTCCACAGCCCACAATGGTTCTTGCAATGCCAAGGAAGTCTTTCAGTGAGCTCTTATTGTTCTGTTCAATCTTTGGCTTATATAGTTATTTACTTTATTCTGATGACCTTATTCCCTACTGTGCCTATGTCAGAAGCAGCCTAACACCAACCACTTGCCAGTGCCTTGTTTTAAATTAACCAGCTTAACTCAAAAAAACCCTCAAACTCTCAACAGCCCTGTGAAACACCTATGATCTGTAGTATTTTCCTCTTCCTTCCTGGGGAGACAGACATAGGATTTCACATGAAATTTTTCTTAAGGGAAGGAAAAAGTAAAAGGGAGAAAAGGAACTGTTCTTTAGAGAAAATTTTAAATTACTTCTATGACCCCTCTTATTGGACCTTAGAAGAAGAGCAAAAGGGGTGGGGGGGAAAGAAGAAAAAAAAAATGGAAAAAAATATTCACACTTTCAGGTGCACAGGACGTTCATGAAATTTGAAGAGGCAACAGGTGAAAAGATGTTTTTTTATATTTTTAAAGACTTCTTTAAAAGCTTCTTAAGGTTCCTTCTGTTCTATACTGAAGCTCTGTTTTATTTGCTTATTTTCCCAATCTACTTTACGATCATCTCTATTGTCTTTTATGTTAAAGTTGTGAAATTTTTGTGGGTTTTGTGACTTTTTGCCTTCAATTTGCTCCATATTTACATGAAGAGCAGAGTATAAGACAGAGAACTGTTGTTCATATTTAGTATTCATCCAACTCTAAGAAGTAACAACTTCCTTAAGGATTATATTTCAAAACACAGATGTCTTCACATATAAGGTATTCCCATGATCATCTATAGTCCTCATACCTGATTTACTGGGAAAACACAAGCAACTGTGGGATTCATCAGAGAGCTGACTTACTATATGAAATGTTAAAAGAGGAATGAGACAAAGCCAATACTTTGAACATACACCAGTAAAGAGAGTAATTTTGCTTACGATATTTGAACAAAGTACTCATTTTTAGATAATTCTTAGTACAAAAAAGGTACTTTTTGCCAGTATAGCTATTATCTGTCCTATAGAGAGAAAAAGAAATTCTGAGAAAACCAACACTCTCGCTTCACCAAGCAAACAAACCAATGAACCAGCAACCCTTAACAGCTACATGAAGTGTAAATGCCAATACTACAGGATTTAACTATGCAGAAGTTAAAGACATTATGAGTGCATTAAAAAAAATTAAAAATAAGCCTTGCAATGGAAAAACAGTTGCACAGACAACTGTCAAAATTTAAGACAGTCAAGAACGTAATTAATTTTAGAACTTACAATGCCTTAAGCCCTGCCTATATATTTATATGGGTTTTTAAAAAAATCACACTGCTGTAAGCTATGTGCATTATTCCCAGTCTCCCTGATTCTTACACACATATTGCTACTTAGCATCTGGTATTCCTTCAAAAAGGCAGAGCAGCCTGGGGATTACCAACTCCAATTTGTTCCAAATTCACATCAGTTTTCCTTCTACAGTCACATTTACAATTAAAAACATTTGTAGTAATTAATACACTACCTGTATTTTTCCTCTGACAAATGTATTTATGTCATTCTCATTTTCAAAGATTGAAAGAGTTTGCAACAAATTCTGTTCCAGCCATTCCCAATGTTCAGTGATTTCCTTCCTTGAGCAACCTATATAAAAATCCAAACCAAACAAACCAAAAGTCACAAAATAAATAATTCACCAGTGTCAATGTCCCTTTAACCATAAATAAAAAACTCTAAGAAAATTTGCCAGTAAGTAGAAATGCAATATTTCACTAGATGCTGTCCTGGAAATCCCAAATTTTTCTCCCATTGTATTTAATTTAACAACTCCAATGAAGGCAACAGAATGCAACATTCAGTGCAACTTCCAGGGGAATGTCACAATTCTGGTTGTAGTACAGATGCATAAATCACGTTGCAGAAAACCCTACATATGTAATCAATATTTTAAAACCACAAGTTATTGCCACTGCTGCTTCTCCTTAAAACTACTGGATGCAACCAGACCTTTCTCGAACTCAGGAGGTGGTCTGAACACTATTTTGTTTCTTGTTGGCTTTAACACTGCTGTAAAAAGCAATGATGAAATGCATGAGCTATGTATATACAACTAAACTGTCATCAGAAAAATTGCTTAGCTCGTAAGAGCAGTGACAAGCAGTGCAGACACACTATTACGATGAACTGTTTCTTAAAGCTGTCTCTTTCTGATTTGTGCTTCATCAATTCATCAATCACTTCTTCTGTGTGGGAACTGAGAATTCTGAGAAATATTTCTTTGCATGTTTAAGGGATTTTTAAAACCTCTGACAAACAGTGTTTTTAGCCTTTGTATATGGAAAAGGGCTTTTTAAGCTCTGGAATGAAGCAGAGTTTTCAAGAGTGTGTATTAGATAGTAGCATAGTGTGTAGTTTTATCACAGGGTGAGAATTTTAGATATATGGGGTTTCTAGAATGATGAGCAGGGAAGACAAGATGGAGGAGCCTTGTGGTTTCTGGGCTTCTTCTTTCTTCTTCCTCTGCCTCATCTTCTGCTGTGGAGGTGGCACGTTCTGCTGTGGAGGTGGCATGTTATGGTTGGCTTAGAGTAGAGTTTGACCTTCTAACATAAATAATAGTTATTGGAAAATCATTGTAAATATTGCTTATTTGGGTTCTAATATAAAAGATGCACACCGCCCTGAAGACAGGGAGCGTGCCTGAAACTGACTTGTAGTGCAGAGCTCTGCTGGTCAGGAGGAAGAATGTTAGAGTTAAGAAAGAATAAACAATTAACAAAACAACAGAAGAGATGGCTCACAACCAGTTCTTCAACGTCTCTGGCTGGGAAAAAAGATTTGAACATTCTTGGATCTTGGTGCAGCCGTGAAAGAAAAGCATCATCAAAAATATTTTTATAAACCCCAAAACTTCTGAAACTGCTTTGGCTGATGATTCTCAACCCATCACAATACATTTCTTTTTTTCCCCACTGCTTTAGTCTCCATTATTTCATTATTTACTCTCCCAGTCTCCCCTACAGCAGATCACGCAATTAGCCCAAAACCTACACCCCAGTTCTCAACAATTCCTCATCACAGGCTAGGTCTTTCTCTTTGCTTTTCACTCGGGATTAAAATACACATTTGCTGCAATGATTTAAACTACAGCTAATTTTATCTCTGTTACTGGAAAGTTTTTGCCTGTCTTAGCATATTAAAAGTATTCACAATTTTTGCCACAATTTTGGGGTAAATTAAGCAATAACTGACTCTCAGGGAAGGGGAAGAAACCCAGTTTAACATTTAAAACACTGCACTTCAAAATACAGAGCCCTCAAGACTGGCAGGAAATAAAAATGAAAATAGCTACAACACAGGAGCTTGCATGAGAATGCATATAATAACCATTACCACAAAACCCCTACAACAGTTCTATAACTGAAAAACACACACAGCCACTGTAAGAATGACTGATTTTATAGGTAAAGAAGGATCTAAGAAAGCTGTTAATTTCCAAACAGAATTTAGATATAGCACCATTTGTTGTCTTCGACAACCATTTCTGCTTTAAACTGAGCACTACCAAACTGGGGGAGACACTGGCATGGGACACAGCAGAGCTAGAAAGGCTGATGGTGTACAACATTTTGCATTCCTAGACCATCAATTGTTCTTGAAAAGTAACTAAATAACAATTCTCCTGTCTAATTCAATAGACAGAACTCTTAAGTTGCAACACCTTTAACCCAATGCTGCACTGGAGAAAGAGCTTTTAACAAGACTTCTCTCCAGAGCTATAAGACTTCAGATTCACCAGCCAGAATCCCCATAACACCTAGATCAGTAGAGTTAATATCCAAGAAAATTCACATCCAAATCTGCCTAAAAAGTCATTTTAGAGCAGACAAACCCCCTGGATTATTTTCACTCTCAGAATACTCTTGTACTGAGCAAGACCAAATGTGATAAACAAATCACATTTCTTTGAGTCACTCTGTATAGCTACTTACTGAAGATTAATGAAGGCAGAGAAAAAGATGAATTTATGTAAAAATAAGAGATTACAATTATGAAATAACCAGCAGTCTACCCTTAGAGAACAGGGAGGGACAATTCAGGACAAATCAGAGTTGCATAGCTAAATGCAACCAAAGCCCTTAGTAACCTGCATAATTTTAACAACCCTTGAATTCAAAAATAATTGCTTTAGTTGCAAACTCATAAAATAACCACAGTGTAGAGCCTTAGGGAACGCTGGGCTGCTCAGCTTCAAGGTTGCATAGATAAATTATTTGCTCTCTGTAAAATTTTACCTCCCTGTAAGATCCACACTATTCCCCTCATGTGACAAGACTACGCTACTGCAGTCTTTTAATTTAACCAGAACAACTAAGCCATCAACCAGGTATTAGGAGACTAAAGATTCAAGTAACAAAATGGAATCACAGATATATACATTAACTACATTAGCAATTTCAGTTAGGCCTAAGATTCATAAGTGAAGAGCATGCTTATGAGAAGCTTTAAGGGTAGCTTAAATGTAGACAGATTTTATGTACTACATAAAATCCACAATATCTTTCTCAGAAGAAAAACAAAATTCTCACAGTTCAGAAGCACCATAAATTTCTACATGTATGGTACATTTATTTATTCTGGGGCTATAAGTAATAACTCTTCCTTCCTTTTTATGCCCCTGCTTATCTTGAGGACACACTGCAGGTATAAAATTACAGTCATTATCTGTATCTGTCATGCAAAAATATATAAAGAGAAGTCACATGGCCTACTTCCAAAATCTTAAATATAATTTATGAATACATGCACAGTATAAGGGTCTCTGAAGAAACACTATTTTCTTGGGAGCTTTGTAATATGCTCTTTTCTTTGAAAGGTAGACTGTAAATAGCAAGAAAACTTGTGTCCTCAGCTGCCCCCTTTCAGGTTTATGGGATGGAGGTAGTTACTAATTGCCGTGCACTGACATCTGGATGAAAATAAATAAACAAACAGGCAAGTACTTTTACTGTTCTTTCTCTTCTGAGATCCATGGAAAGGTGACATGAATTACTTATGGTCACAGCAGAGTAGATTACAGTAAAAAGCACACTGTTAAATGCAGATTTGGGAACAACCTTCATAATACTGACACCTTTGTTAATATCTGGTTTTAGCATTAGCTATCACTAAAGGTAAGTTATATTCTATGAATTTTAAAATCTTCAGGGAGTTGGTACGAACATGTGTAGAGGGGAAAAAAGGTTGTTTGAACTGATGCCTTCTTTCAGATCTGATTAACAGGTATTAGCAAAACTTTCTATTGGACTCAGAAGGTGACACAGCTTTGGTATCACCTTTGCCAGACACAGAAATCATATGCTCCTAAGAACAGAGACTGGTTTGAACTAAAATTATTAGATCTATAGCAAACCTTCATTGGTTCTTCCTTCTCTTCCCTTCCCAAGAGGGTATTTGTGTGGAGGAAAAGTCATCCAAACAATCTAAACGTCAAACTTCATTGAGAGAACGGGCACTAATGAAGTGGCACTTCCTGAGTTGGTTGAGAAGAAGCCTATAGCATCATCAACCAGTACTTTTTAATGTCAGGCAGCAGTGGGGGTGCTAGAGGTTACCAGGCCATTAAAGACATGATAGGCATGTATGACAGCACTTCTCATTTGTTCTCATCTTTTCAATCCTCTTTCAAATTAACAGAGTTTTGTCTGTTGCCAAAAACTTTGTTGCCAGTGAAACTTTTGAGCTGGAGGAGCTGCACTGAGAAGTTTCCACTTGCTAAGACTGAAAATCAATACTTTCAAACCAATGATCTGACCTGCCAGGCTTGGCTAATCAAAGCTAAATGACCTGGATCTTCTGCATTTAACCCCAGGCACTATTTTCAGACACAGCAGGCAAAACCAGAGACTAACTCCATTCTGTTTTATGTTACTTGTAATAGGTACCTGACCACAGAAATAAGCATTTATTAATGATCTGATACATGCAAAAATCCTATTTAATATACAGAAATATCAATTCAGTTGTTTTCACTACTATAATAACAAAAGGAGCAGTCTTACTGCTAGATCTGTCCAAGCTGGAGCATTAAAGACCAAAACTCTTAAAAGTTGTTGCATCTGTGTAAGAACATACACTTCTGTAGTCAACTTAACCTAGCTACCATCTTGTAGGTTGAAAGAAGCTGAGCAATGGAACAAGGAGTACTGTGGACATGATGGATGGTCCAAACATCCTGGCTCCTGTGGGGCAGAAACCATGGGAAGTTCAAACAAAGATTTGAAGGAGGTAAGAAAGGAATGTTGTGTTTTGTTTCTAGGAGGCCATGTGAAACTGCACCAGCAAAGACTGTAGGTCAGCATATTGGTAAGAAACATGAACAATGTGGTTATTGATTGGCAGAAGAATATTCTATTCAAAGCTGTAAGGCTATATAAACTGAGCTTTGTAATCAATCGACTTCTTGCATCCATGCAATAAGTCCCATCTCTACAATTACCTCAACATCATCTTGCCACATTCTAAGTACATCATATTTAGAAAGATCACATACTGTCTGAAATAAATATCCAGGAGGAAGGGCATCCCTGGGATCTAGATGGTATTTTTCCTGGAGGAGACAGGAAATGTCTCACTGTTTGCTGTTCAGCATTTATGTGTGTGCTGGGGCTGCACTTTCTTCCTGGTTACCATTGCAAGGCAAGCCAGGTGCCCTGTCTGGGTAACTGGGGTGCTATAATCCAGGTATTCCTTCCACCATCCTCTTTAAAGACACCCCATCACTCAGAAAGGCTGCACTTTAGAAGTGATGTAGGAATGAGCTTGGGCATGGAGAAGAACATGCAAGAAGGAGGAATGGGTACTGCTGGTCTGGGAACACCTTTGGAAGAAGAAAAGTGGGAAATAACAGATGTTTCATCCCTGCTCCATGGCCATTTCTGGTTCCATTCAGTCCTTGTGCATAACACAACCCTGCATGCTGGCATTCAAGGTCTGAGTAGCAGAAACTGTGGTGCCACTGAATTTTACCACTACAGCAGGTTTTCATCCTGACCCATTTATTTGTCCTGAGATGACTCTGCTCAGCAGGAAGGAAGTCATCTTATAATATTATGTGATACACTATACAGAAAAATAAAAATCCACATGTCAGTGTATTAGTCCTTACCACAGGCAATGGTCCAGTAGACCAAGGAGTCTGGTGCTTGGTAGAGGATTCGATATGGTGCCACTCTGGCACTGGAGTCCAACACAACATCAAGAGTACCCACAAGGAGACCTATGGAAGAGGAAATTCTGATGAACACACAGTGATGGAAAATTCAAGATCCCACAAGAGAGGGCTCTGCGGTCCCTCCCCATTCCATTTCACCCTCCACAGCAAAATACAGATCTACATACTCATCCTCATGCTTGTTGTCTCATGTTGTAAAGAGGAAGAATGATTTATCTTCAGCTTAAACATGACTTCAACTCTTTAATGTACATCACTGCTAGAATAAAGACATATTGAAGCAAAGCAGAAGGTAGCTGTGTTATAAAATCATGCTTAAAAGTTACTTAGTTTTTTCCTCTGTTTCATATACTGCTGGAGCCCTGAGCAGTAAAAAACCTACCAACTACAAACCCACCAACAAGAAATCCCAGACAATGCATCCTATAAGGGTTCAAAACTTGAATGTCAGCTAGGCAAAACTAAAGCAAAAATAATTGTGCAACTTAACAGTCTGAATATTTAGGGTAGGAAGGATCAAAATGCCTTAAGAGTCAAGCTCTTTTTCAGATGAAAGGATACTGAGGAAAGACAAAGCCATACTGTTTTCCAGAAGTAGCTTTGAAAATTTTTTGCTACTGAGAGAGCCACCAACAGTCGGACACCAAAAGCTACCAATAACTCCTAATTATATTTTCACAAATTCTAGATCCTATTTTTATAATAAGCTACTCATAAAACAAAATCTACCCTCCAAACTCTCTGCAAGAAGGACCTATTTATTTTCAAACTACGCAAAAGTTTTCCCCCTTTTCACCTCCACAAAGAATTTTCATCTCCCCTACAGAGATGTCAGATTTAAATTTTCATGTTGAAGTTCTCAGCAAATTGTTTCAACTGCTTGAAAAAAAAAAAGAAATATACAAACAACAAATGGATGAACTTGCAGAGGTTTCTTTTGGTGAAAATATTTATTGGGGTAGAAATTATGGGGTTTTTTTAAAAACAGCTGAAATAAACTGGATGCACCAAAACCATTTTAAAACTGTCCTGTTAAAAGTTCTCCTCTCCTTTCAAGTCTCATCTTTTACTGTCATAGTTTTATTAGTTCCTCATTTTCCTCTGCCATAACTGGTATACACAATACTGCTTCCCCTGCTGTTCTTCTTTCAAATTTGTGCTGTGCATCATAAAGATTACATGTCAGTAGATCCCTCAAATCTCAATGGAAATTGATACTAAGAAATACCCCACCTATCAGTGATTTTGTATTTCCCCCATTCTATCTCTTTTATTTGTATTTTGTTTTATCCAGATCTTCTCATGTCAGATCAACTGTAATTTCTTTCTGCTCAGTGATTTAACATGCAGCACTTCTTAATCCAAGAATTCTGCAACATGTGAGAACATGGGCACAACCATCAGGACACTAGTAAGGTGTGCAACAAAGCTATCTGACAATTACAGGATAAAACCACAAAATATGAACATAAAATATCCCAATGTACATTAGTCACATTAGCTTTAGTTGTCCCTCATCTCTCACACATTTTGATTACTGGTTGTAAATTGACAAGCTGCCTCTGAAGAATTCTCTACCAGCCCTTCCACATACACCCTGGCTCCTTTCAAACTCCAGAGAATGAAGTAGGTTAAAATGTACCTTTAATTTTTTTTTTTTTTCCTCTCCATCTGAGCTTCACAAATGCAGTATGGCCCTGGCCCAAAAAGCACATGTCACTTCAACAAGGGCAAAATCCTCAAACATGTAAAGCTGCCAGTACTGCTCAACTGGAGTGGGGACCAAGCCAAACACTAAACTTTGTTCATCATCTGTGTTTGCTGCAAATATAGCAGGAATCTTTTCTTTGTGATTTTCAGCTTCACATGACTACTGACAGTAATAAATATGCAATAGGCATGATGTAATATCTAAATAAAGTTGTATGCTGGCCAAATGCAATCTTCTCTGAGATACAGAAACACTGTTCATTCCCTGAATTCTTTAAAAATATGCTTGTTTCTTTCCTCCTGCTGTATTTCCAAATTCATTGGCAGATGGGTGGTCTTGACAAACCTGCCCCTAGCTCTTGGAGTGCTGTAAAAACTGGGATATGCAGGTAAGATCAGGAAGTCAGAACAAACCTACTGACTTGTACAGCAAGATCAGGTTCAAAGAAACTTCCCATCCTACCTTCTTCTGCCCTGCATATGGTAGACAAGAGAGGAACATCCCCCTGTGCCACCAAACACTGTAAGTCAGAGCAAGGTATTTAAGAAATGTGGAGAGCACTGTAAAAAAAGCCCACCAACAAAAGAGAGAAGCCAGCAGTGACTGAAACAACAGACAGGAGGTATGAAAGGTAAAGAAAACTAAGAATACTTTCCAATGGTGCAGTAAGTAGGAGTTGGTCAGGAGCTTTTCAGTAAACAGGTTGAAAAAATAACCATGTAGTCAGGTAAAAGGAAGAAAATTGACAGAATTCCAGAAGATCACATGGAAATTCAAATCCAAGCTTACCAAGATAATTGCGACTGACAGTTTATGAGTAACATTTTACTTGTATCATGCAATAGCTGTTTTGACAGATATTGTGATATTAAAAATAAGTAGGTATTTTTATAACATGAAAACTCTTGCAATCGTGCAGCTGAGCCTGCTTGCTCTCCTTCATGAACGTTTCCTTTTTGTGTTGTTAGGTCAGTGTTGGTTGTTTTGGGTTTGGGTATTTGTTGTTTGGTTGGGTTTTTTTGCAACGTAGACATGTGATGCAACCGGAATGAAATCACAGCAGTTCACACTGATAATCTGATTTATGATTTTCTACATGAAGCGGAAATTAAAAATTTTTTAAAAATGTAAAAGAAGTTCAATACTTCATTAGTTCATTAATTCTTCATGTAGCAAGTACCTTTCCAGACACGATTAAGTAACTGAGTTTCTATAGAAACGGAACAGGCAACAAAGAATCATATTCCTTAGTTTAGACTGGCCCTTGGGCAAGAGCCAGTGACTTACCCAGGCATCAAATCACAAGACTATACTGACTGCAAATTTTTTCACACTATTTCATCAGGTTTCTGACTGCATAATGAAATAAGAGGAGAAATTTCCAATGTAAGAATACTAAATCTGTGAGTTGCTGTTGAGCAAGAGGTGTTCATGAGAGAAGGTTTCAACCACATGATATAATTTGTAGTATTAGCATCTGGCTAATTGATGGGACCCCCAATCCTGAAGGCACTCAAGAGTAACCATTTATGTATCAAGAGTCCCATCACACACAGGCACCAAATTTCTTTTTTTTTTTCAGTTTTCGCACTATACATGGGGCAGGAGAGGAAAAGGGAGGGATAATGCCTTCACTTTGCTCGATACAACTTTTCAATAAAGTCAGGTTCCTCTTTTGCAAACTTGGATTCTAAAGTGAAAGTGCAGAAGATTGATTAGTATTCTCTTTCTTTTCTGTAAAACACAGGCATTAGCAGAGGAAAAAAAAATGATATGTAATATCTGGGACCAGGGGATACAAAGCCACAATTGGCTGAGGGTCAATCTCTCTTGCATCATGTTACTGGAAGGACATACAGTGCACTAAAGGGAATTACTGGAAAAGGGGTTCAGTTACCTGATGCACTTTGTGCTGAAGGAAGAAATCACACTACATTTTACTTATCTGACCACATTCAGTGGTGGCCCACATTTAGTCATAAAGTGGAGGGGGAGCTACAACCCTTGCAGAAAGTACGGATTAGTAGTTTTAATACATTAATTAATTTATGATGTGCTCTACTTGTGTCCTTACAACAGCATCAATTTTCAACCTGTTTTTTTTTTTTGCTAGAAGGGATTATGACCATGTGAAGCCTGACCTCCTCCATAACACAGACCCCCTTCACAAATTATTCCTATCTCACCAAAGGGTGTTTTTCAGAAAGACAGGTCATCTTGGCTTGAAAACTAAGCCAATAGCTTCAGCCAATTGAGATTTTTCCAAGCACCACTGCAGCCCCTGCTCCTTGGACACCAGCATTCCACATGGCTTACAGTCCAGACTGATTACAAAGTACCCACAAACAGTAATGAAATCAAGCAATCACCTGTAGAATCAACCTGGTACATTTGAAGCATGCACACCTCAGAGTACATAGACTCAAACACCTGTCATTAGTCACAATACCTGTGACTATTTGGATATCCATGGCACAGATCTTTGCTGCAGGAATATTTCTCTCTCTTTCTTTTATCTTTCGTAATAATTTGCAAGTGTCTTTCACAAATTCTAGATCCTATTTTTATAATAAGCTACACATAAAACTAAATTAAATAAGCTACACATAAAACTATAATAAGCATACACATAAAATATACCCTCCAAACTCTCTTAAGAAGGAGGTATTTATTTTTAAACTATGTAAAAGTCTATAAACATCAATTACTGTTTTTAAGGGAAAAGCAAGTTTATGCACTGCACACATGAACAAACTCTTTAGTAGCAAAGGATTTTCTTAAGAGAAACACTAACCCTCTTCCACAGAAAGCCATGTTTTCATTTAGAAGCACAAAGACTGAGTAGTCTTCAATCACCCTTCCACAGTTCCCCACACAGCAGTATTATATTTGAGGGCTCTTGTGTTTTTCCTGTTCAAAGTAAATTGGATTACATATTCAAGAGTGAGGATCTGGATTATGTATCATCTCTAGTGCACCTTATTAAAACACTGGAGCCCATGGATTACAATAAATAAACACACTTCAAAGCTTAAGAATTGCCAGCAGCCGTGGCTTTGTTGTACAACAAGCACCAAAAAGCTTGGGATGGTATCAGACAGTGATGCTTCCTAGTCCTTTCAACCTCAGAGTAGAGGTGCTTTCAGCACACACCAGGGACCTCTGACTCATCCATTCTTCAGTGACACAGGCAACTTGTGCCACACCTTGCCTTGAGCTGAAGGACATCACCCATTTGCCAGAGAGCAAATAACCTATGTCATTCACATGGCTCCTGGAAGAAGAGCCCTGCCCTGTCTCATCCCCCTTCCAGCCTGACATGAATCCATACCTCAAAATACCTTTTGTCAGAAGATTTTTATCTAAAAATGTCTAAACAAAGAGCATGCATGCTTTTAGCAAACAGATTAAGTACAAAATAATATCCTGTCAAAGAGCTGAGATGTAATACAGGTCAGACTGTGATTCTTGGAGTCAGGCTCATGAGCTACCACTCAGTCTCATGGATGTCAGCAGCCTATTAGTGTAGGAGCTAAACACCACAACCAGGAAAACTTGGAACGTCACATGTGTCACAAGCAAGAACTTTTCAAAACAGGCCCTGTGACATTCCAACACTGAATCAAAAACATACTGCTGATGACTCCTCTTTCCACTAAAGTAAGATGGACACATAATGAGCTCTGGTCATAAACCTGACACACCCACAGCACCGATTTAGATTGTAGGTGTCAGCTGATTTTCAAGAAAGCTGCAATTAATAGGGTTGATTTAAGTCACCCTGAGCATTCAGTTTTATACTGATTTAATGGACAATGACTAAACTCTAGTTCCTAGAGTTTAAGTGTTGCTTCCTGAACTATAAAAACAATCACTCCTAACAACATATAACTGAAGCATACAGTACAAGGTACTGTTTTTCATGGTAATCCTCACTCTTCCATTCTTTCTCAAGGCAGTTTATGTGATTGGCTCTCTCATTTGTTATTACAGGTTGAGATCATCCCATTACTTGTCTGTCAAAACTCAACCTAGAGCAACAACCTGAACTCCACGGGTAACACTACAGACAAATCCTTTCAAAAGGGAGGGTCCATTCTACTTGATTTAATTTCACAGGAAAGCCTACATAAATTGAAAATATTATGCACCGCACAAAAATATTTGAGTGTTAAACTTCCAATACTGGCAATAATACCCACAAAAGTAAGCAACCTCTTCATTGTGAACACTGCCCTTAAAACTTTATGAAGGGCTACACTTTTTTAATAGGTGTTCATTCATATAAAGGAAGGTAAAATGACCTCTAAAGTCTTATTTCCTAACTGTCTTCCCATGTGGATTACATGGGCAACTAATGTGGTATCAAGAAAACCAAATTCTTCCTCTAAACTTACGACAATTAATATTCTTTAATTAACTAAGAAATTAATAATTATATCTATTTCTTAAATAATTAAGAAATTAGGATTTGTTAAGTTTTCCCCAATGTCTGCCTTTGCTCTCTCTTCCTACCAACACAGTTCTATAGCCCACTGATTTGTCCAGCCACCCTTCCATTTGCACAGGAGTTTTTCAAGCAAGTTCAGTGAAACTGATTTTGAGGAAGAATTGTCACTCTACTGACAGTTAGTAAGGAAAGCAGTAAAATCAGTACTTACTTTCTTTGTCTTCAGGCTGATGAACAAATGAGAGAAGACTGAAAAATTAAACACTAATATTTAAGGTAAAAGTTTGGGAAGGGCCAGTGTGATATCTGGCTTGATTACCAAGGGATAAAGCAGCAACAAACAATAAAGCTTTCATCTACCCGACAAATTTAACAACTGTGATTGAATCAGATTATCTTCCACATATGTTAATTTAAAAGGGATCAGCAGTACAACTCATGACCATCCCTGTAAAAAATCTGCATCTTAACTTGAACCTGAATCTGGTTGGGTTTAGACTTTGCAACTTTTTGTAACTTCTGCAAAACTGAAGGTCACAGAAAGTGATGGGCACTGACAGGACATGCCACAAGTTACAAGTATGTGAAAGCTAAAAACACAGAGAAAACTGATATTTAATCAAAATTCCAAACAACTTATCTCACAGTACTGAAAAAGTGAGTTTTAAATTACACTTCAATCACACCAGACTATATGCAATTATGGAGAAACAGTGAGAAAAATATAGATGAAGTTATCAAATGCCTTCTAGGTGTCTATATATAAACAATTACTCATAAGTTTGTAAAATACACTTAGGAAAAGCATAAACAACAAAAACAGCAGAGAAGTGACTGAACTTCGCTCACAACTAATTATTAAGTATCCCATTCTGTCAGAGTAGCATAAGCAAATTTAATAGATTTCATCCAACAGGAAAAATTAAATCTGTATCTGCACCTAACATAAGATTCAGATAAACTGTAAGATGAAAGAACAAATCAAGTAAGTATGAGCAAATTAAGAAAAAACAACAAAACCCACTAAAACAGAAAAAAACCCTCCAAACATCACCATTGCTAACCTAAGAAAAATTATTGTAAACTGACTCTAGTCAATGAAATTGATGACTGAAATGGGCACAGTAAACTCAGCTTGAACTCAGAAGGAACAGTCCTGAAGCATGTTGAAATACAACCTAAATCTGAAAAGAAGTAAGAGCTTCAGGAAAAGAGAATTTTAAATTCTCTTAGTTCTGACTGAATACCTGCAGATAGATCAGATTTCAGTACGCTATCAGAGGAGGCACTCCACCAGGGAAATGCACAATGCTGAACAGAAGATCCAAATAACACTGGCTGATAAAATACTGGAAAAAGAGAGGGGAAGAACAAGACAATGAAGAAAGAACAGTAAAATCCAAAACATTAAAAATGTATGAGCTGAAACCAAGATAACTGCTGTGGTAGAGATTCAAACACTGGGATCTGGAAACTTCAGGAAAAAAACGATCACAAATCCAGCATAGAAAATACAGCCTTTCCTTTGGAAAGAAAACAAATGGAAAAGTTTGGAAGAAGTCCTCTAGAATCTAAGATCACCTAAGCACCAGATTTAAAGTCAAACTGCAAATGTAATTTCTGAATATCAACATTGATCAGACAACAGAAGTATGATTAGTGGTCAAGGAGACAAAGAAAAATTTCAGTCAAATGCTCACAGCCCTTTATACACATTGTATCATCATAATTCAGCAAAATCAATGGCAGAGACAACTCCAGTCTATTACAGGAAAGCCATATGAAGTGTGAAGGATAAAAACAAGGAGATTCTGCCTACACCAAATATTTACAAGAAGAAATATTGTATGAGAATACACATGTTCAAATTAAGTTCCAAAGACATTTGAGTATATGCCAGCACACTCCGTGGAACCTTTTTTAGGTCTGCAGGGATCTAACTGAAACTGTCAAGGGCCCAAAGCTCTGTGAAATACAATATATTCTTACAAGGATGTGTGGAGTGATGGAAATATGGAAACTGATGTGAAGAAGTGCTTTTCTACACCTGCCAGTATGGGACCAAAGAAAAATAACAAAGCCCCTGTAAGCAATACAGATTCTGGTATAACACAGAAAATTAGTGAGCAGCCTAGATACTGATTGCTTACTATCTTGTGATCCTGTGCAACATTTCCAACAGGGTTTCCTACAGAGATCTCAGGAGAAATAGCAGGCCAGCCTGGAATGCCATGTGTCAAACAGTAACATTATTTCAAAGGCAAAAATGGAAACAGGTAGCTCAGCTCAGCAGCCTGGATGGGTCACACTATTCACAGTGTTGGAGATAAAGTATCGTTAAGGAAAGCCTTTGACCAAGAAATATTAGAGGAGAGAAGGCAAAGCTACACCAAGCAAGATCTCAGGCCTGTGTCTCTAGAGCCAACAGTGGCTTGCTGCAAGAGATGGAGATGGAGAGAAGCATTAGGCAGGAAGTGAGGAACTGGGAAAAGCATCCGGGAATTCAACAGAAGACTGTGAGTCAGTCTGGGGAATCAAACACCAATTCAGCCCTAGACATCTGCATGTTCCTTGAAGTGGAAATGCTGCTTGTGGAGAAGTAAACACACCCTCAGCAGATCCTAAGGAGCAGCTCAGAGCATCAGAATAGATTTGGTGTATTGACAAATGAAAGCAGAGCAGAAGAGACTAGCTTCCACTCTGTGTGCCAAAACAATCATGGAAAGCTGATGGATATGCTGACCACCTCTATCCATTACATTGATTGTATCCATTTTGATAAACCCTGTATTTCAAGTACCAGAAAGCATGTGCTTTCTACTCAAGTCTGACATGCAAAATCCCAACTACTTGAGTCAACAAGGGCAGAAAGTGTCAAGTTTTCTAAAACATGGACTACACTTTGTTCACTCAGATGATCAACTGGCCAAAAGCCTTTCTAAATCTTAAGCATAAACAGGTTTTCAAGTAATCTCTTCCTCAACTTTCTGAACTGAGAGGCTGTGAGCAAGACAGAATCTTAGCTCCAAATGTAAAATATTAATTGTGTTGTCCAGCAAGGCTGCAGAAAACCCTTTCAAGTTATAACACTGTCACAGTATTAAAAATTATGTTAGCTCTGACATTGATATGTCACATCAGCAAGCTGAGCTCAGAACCTCTCCTTTTTGCCTTTCCAGTGTGGAAATTAAATGACAACTCCTTTTGCAAAAATATCTGGGGAGAAGTAGTATTTCATCAGATTCTTTTATCATGAGAAGTCAGCAAATTTCCATCTGCTCTCTTCTGCTTAAACATTTGAATCATTCTTGGCAACATTGCATGGACTTAACAACTCCTACTGCATCTTTCACACAAGCACTGTCCCAGCTGTAAGTATATATACCCTATTTGCAAAATCATTCACTTCTAAAAACAGTTCTTGCTAAGAACAACTTATTTCTCTTGGGCTATTGAGACCTCACAAAAACATTTTAAACAAAGTCACTTAGAACTTCATCTCTACTTCACACACACCAATCTACACAGGCAAAAAGAGCACAGCAGCTAATCATACCACAGCTTCAGTCTCTCTTCCTCTGAGTTCCAAGTGAATACATTCCTCTGCCATCTATTACCAGGTAAAATAATTCCTTACTATAATGTCTCAAAGTAGAAGAGTTTGGCAAACATTATTATCGCAGTATAGCGGAAAGCAGTTAAGAGACATTTTTAAACGTATTTGTTTCATCTGAATGCAAGACACACTTAATAACATGAGCCTTTCAGTTGTTTCAAAAGCTTATGACATGTTCAAGATCTTTACAGCCATAAAAGGAATACTGTCATACAGAGCACAGTGCTCAAAAGATGGTAGAGATCTGGGTTCATGTTCTGTCCAAGTGCCTCTGCTACAGCTGATGCAGGCTGCTGTGTAAATAAATACACCGCATTCCTCTGGAGAAGGAATTATTTCATACAGGCCAAACAACCAGACTGCCCAGGGAAGGAAGAAGAATATGAGAAAAGAAAATATTTTTTTCCCTGTTGGTGAACAAAAGGAAGATGAAACACCTGACCAAGCATCCCAGAGAAGCAAAATATGGGCATGGCATTATGTGCAAGGCATGAAACAATTTAATTACAGAGAAAGCTCATCAAACATCAAATACTTTTAAAGCAGCAAACTACATTTTTTGGTCTTGTCCTGGAAGATTAATGCAGTGATGCAAGATAATGTGAATTTGCAGAACAGCTATGAAAATCCAATTTAAAACCCAATTTACAATCTTTCCTATTTTCTTCTTGTTAAAAAGGAAAATAAACTCCAAACAACCCTTCAACTGAGGCATGCTTACAAAGAAAAGTCCCGCTGATGTGACTGGTAATGACATTGACACAATTTAAATGAGTCCAGACCCTAATTCAGTATTAAAATGGATTCACACTGCTTATTAGAAAAGCTTTATCTCTGAAGTAAACCATTGATCTAATACTCTCTGTTAGCAGAGATTACTCCTATGGACTCACTAATCAGCTCTGCCCTAACATATTAAAAGTTTATCATCATTCTCCTAGCTTGTTACAATACAATATAGTGGAAAAGTGTTTCCAACGTCCAAGCAAGTATTTAAATAGGAGTTTCTCTGTTGAACTGCTACATAAACCAAGGCCAAGAGGAAAGAACCAGCATAAAAAGGGCAGATTCTTCATCTGTTCCCCCAAAGTGACTGATACTCCTTTGCCTGCAAAGCATTGGGGCACTCAGAGCAGATCCAGAAGAACAGATAACTCGGGTACTGTTCTTCTGGTCCTACATAAAGCCAGCAAGAAGTACTTTCACCCGTCCCCAAAGCTACATAAAACACTTGGCTTTAGACTGACATGCCAAAAGAAGTTTGCCAAGATCACAGATGGAGAGAGAAGGGCATTACACTTAACCATGATCAGTTTGCTGATGACAGTTTCACAGCAAACCTAGATTTGAGGGCAATGTCAGAGAATCAATGCTTCTCATTGTCTAGCCACTGCTTAAGTTACATAGTGAAGCCACCCAATGTCATCATACCCACAGTCTCATCAATTTGAAAGTCAATTCTCATTCTACAATTCAAGACAAATGACTTCAAGAGTCAATAATGAGGGAGTATAAGTCAGCAAAAGTTAGATCACAAAAAAAAAAAAAAAAGGACAGCTGTATTTACATCCTCTCTTGCAAATATGAATTGAGACCATCCCGAGCACAGTTAAAAATCTTGTATACAATATTTCTAGTAAACTTCAAGGACATTTAAGTTGGTTTCCCACAGAGCAACCAGGCCAAATTTTATACCATATTCATGGGTGGCTAACTTGTTAAATTATATCTGAGCAAATTTCAGCATCATGTCACTACAGAAAGGGTAATTAAGGAGGAAAAAAAACCCAACCCACCACACCAAAAGTTCTTTTTTTCCCTATTTACTTTTGACTAGGTAACCTCCACCTTTGCCACAAGATCAGTATTATCTACAGAGCTTCCAAAGGGTCATACTAAATGCTACACTTACCACAAATGATGTATCCTGTTTACCAAGTCAGTAGATTTATTCTTTAACTCAGGACCAGCTAGATCCCTCAATACATTGCTTTTTACCAGTCTTTCCTATCAAGAACAATCCACTGGCTTTCTCCACCTTCCTTGTCCCTCAACTGGAAGATCGAAGCTGTTAAAAGAACCAGCAGAAAATTCCAGTATTTCCATAAAAAACAAACCCTAAATTCTACTTACCACTGTGATTGTCAAGTTGGGAGCAGCTTGAAGACTACATCCATCCCTCCCTCTTTTCCCCTTCCACCTTTTGTTGACCAGCGTGTCATAAACCTTTGCCATTTCAGCACATAGTCTGGTAAGTTCCCATACATTCCTTTAAATACTTCCAACTCTAATAAATTAGTTAGTTAGAGGGGTTTGATATTTTAGTTATGGTTTTTAATACGGAAAAAAGCTACAACTTTTTATCAGTTCTTTTCTGTACGAACAAAAAAAAAAAACCTGGAAATGGACTTGTTGCTACTACCTCAATGCCACAGCAGCTGCAATTCCAGGGAAAGTATAGGCTCTGGTAAGAGCTAGATGGAAAGCATATTTCAAAATATGTGGAGAATTTCACCTTTTAAATACTACTCACTACACAGACTTCATTCACATACTAGAATAACGGATACAGTGCACAAATATTTAAATTCCAAAAGGTAGGGGGGTAACGCAGAAACAAAGAACTATTTCTCTATTCACAACTTCTACCAAATGCTGCAGGCTTATCTGGCCTCCACAAGAAAAAGGAGTGCACATTTATGAATCCTACTTCCATTCAAGGACAAAATCTTCCAAAAGTGTTTTCTCCATCTGGAAAATGGTATCAGCAATCAGACTATTACACATACAACTGCAAGAAGACTTAGGTATGCATGCACTGTGCAAAAAGGTTTAAGAACAGAACCCTAAACTCTCAATGTGTTTCCCCAACAACAGAGAAACAACTGGAAAATTGATGGCTATCTCAAACCATCACTAATTGAAAGTCAGAAAGGTAGAAGAATGCCTTGTCAGACCTCAAGAGGCCAGGGGGTAATCCATGAAAAGAAAGCCTGAGAAGAATTTTTCAGTAAGCAGAGCAGGGGAGAACTTTTGAGGCAAAACATGTTTTTTATGGATTTGTCAATCCGGTCCACACTTCAAAAGATTATTTTAAAAATTTAGAAATCTACAGCCAATGTGTCGTGGCTGCTGGTCACTTCCCACACAACAATGAGGCAGTTTATCAACACACAACACTGACTGATGATCTCAGCAGTCTACATGAAAACACACTTCACAGCAGCGCCTTAGTTTAGATTATGAACTGTTTACAAGTCCATAGAGCACCGAAGGGCTGAAGAAACACTTAATCTCACAGTAAACGTGTACAGACCTTGAACAAAACACAGATGGAGTCCATATGTTTATTTTGCTTAGCCTGAAGTACTAATTGTCATGGAGGTGCCTAAAGAAGAAAACACACATCTCAGGAGAATGAGGTTGATTATTCTCTACCAAATCAAGAAGTACCAGTGGAAACACCACTCCAATCTCATATAAATAAATACCTATACGTTACCTAAGAAAGGGTGGAAGACCTCGATGAATGTATATGCACGGTATTATTAAGACCTAGATGAAGTATGACCCAAACCTCTACAAAAGCGTCTCCAGCTGCCAGCATCGGAAACAAAGCATTCAGGGAACACACCTCACAAGGACATCTGGAGAATACGGCGAAGCCGAAGCAAATACGTTCTCTTCGTAAATCTCTGAATGACAACATCGTCTTATTTTGAACGCGTGCTAGAGGTTCAGCAGGAAAATTCTCCCAGAACCCGGGGGCAAGTCACACCCTGATGTGCGGAGCCATCGGTCACCGGTGGTCTCCCACACAAGGCTCCAGCGCCTAAATCCGCCTGGAAATCTTGGCGCATCCCCCACGCCTGAGCTCGGGCGGGCGGCAGGATGGGGAAGCGTCGCCGCAGCCGCGCCCTGGCCCCTGCGGGACCCCCGCCGCCCTTACCCGCCAGTCCGCCGCCGCCGCCATCGCCGCCGTGCCCCTTCCTCCTCTGCAGGATGAAATAAGGGTTGGCCCGCTCCGTCACCCACAGCGCGTTCGCCAGCAGCACCTCCTCGGGGTTCACCCACATGCTCCCGGCGCGGACAGAAGCAGGCCCGGCGGGCTGAGGGGTGGCTCACGCACGCACCGCCCGCATCAAGCGCCACCATGCCCAGCCGCCGCGGCGGACGGCGCAGCCCCGCAGGCACCGGCGGGCACCGGGCGGAGGCAGCAGCCGCATGGCCCCCGCCGCCTAGCCGCGCTCCGCCGGGCGCGGAGGGGCG